>CANTAL010000109.1:0-600000 GCA_947650365.1 Chamaelirium japonicum
ACACTAGATCGCGTGTTCGCAGAAAAGGTACGGGTCGTCTTTATTGCACAAAATGAGATTACAAGTGTGGTCGGGACCCGGGCGGCTCGGGTGTGGCAAGTCGGGTTGCGATGAGTGTTGATCAGGAGATTTGTGGGAGAGATCCTCTGGAGGGTCCCATTTGATCCGCGTCTCCACGTGGTATTCGTGGTGAGAGCCCTGAAGGTGTTGCCCAGGACAGAGGTCTTTACAGGATGAGGGTTTTGGACACTAGATCGCGTGTTAGGAATGTCCGCCGTTTCTTTGGTCCCTTCCGTGCTTCGTGCTTTCTCGGCTAGGGGGTCTTTGGCTTCGTTCCTCAGTCTTCGTGTCTTCCTCGTTCCTTGCTTGACCTCGGCATCCTTGATCGTCGGTTCGCGACGTCGATCGTGCTTTTAGCGTCGGCTTTGGCTTCGACTTTCGGCTTTAGCTTGGCTTGGGCGTAGCTCTGGCTTTTGCTTTGCTTTGGCACTTGCGCTTGGACGTAGACGGGGAGACTTGCGATGCTTTCGTTCTTTCGGACTTCGCGTCGTATCGGCTAGAACGTGCAGTGTTTTTGCTCGAGACCGACGTAGTCGCTTGGCTTTGGCTCTTGCGTTGCTTTGGCGTGGGCTTTACCGGGGCTTTTGCTTTGGCTTCTTGCGTGGGCTTTGGCTTCAGCGTCAACTCGGTCTTTTTCTCGAATGACGTGGGCTACTTCTTCGGTGCTTCGACGGTTTGGGTGTCGGCTGGACTTCTCTTCTTCTCCGGGCTTCTTTGGCGTGATCGGACTCGAAGAATGCTTTTGAAGATAGTAGGGGTAGCACCGATCTTCGTGCGACAGTTGTAGCGTCGGCTTTGCTTCGAAGACGAGGGGGGTAGCGACGCTTCAGGTAGTCCTCTCCAGGCTTTCTTCTTCGTGGATGGAGCAGACGTTTGTCGAAGGCGACGGGTTGATGACGCTTCGTTCCTCTTCTCCGGGCTTTGGAGCATGATCGGAGTTGGGGTTTGTTGGAGCCGACGGGGTAGTGCCGCTCTGAGCTACTTCTCCGGCCTTTGCTTCTGGTGTCTTTGGAGTCGAAGGGTCTTCTTCTGTGAGCTTTCTTCTTCGTGCATGGAGTCGAAGTCTTGATCTTCTTGTGCAAGAGTCTTCACGTTGATGAGGGCTTTCAATGGACTAAGCCGATCCCGATGGGACAGGCTTGCCCGTGCCTCGTGAAGCCTTGGGTCGATGAAGAAGCGTCTCCTTTTCTGCAGAGCTTCCTCGCTTCGTCTTCAATCTTCGACCTGTCGAGCCTTCCCCCACCCCCTCTATTTATAGGCTAAAGGGGAGGGGGGAGAGATATGGGAAGTTTTAATTTTAAATCCCTTTAATATCTCCCTCATAATTGCCCGGGATTTATTCATCCATTGATGAGGGGAATAACATTTATTTGTTTTCCTTTCCCGGCGGGGCAATTATGGCTGAATTTTGCACACGAATCGATGGCGACCCGGCTCTTCTTCTTGTCCGTCGGATCGAGGGATCGACGCAGATCCGCGCGTGAGCAGACGTCATACGCAACCTCCCCCCGCGCATGGCGGTAGTTCTTTCCTTTCCTTTCTTTTCTTTCCTTTTCTTTTCTTTTCTTTTTCTTTTCTTTCCTTTCTTTTCTTTTTCCTTGCAAGGACGGCCGGCCCCATGGGGTTCGGGTCCCTAGTAGGGGCCGGCCCCCCTTGAGTGTGGGGTCTGCTCCTCCCTTGTTGGGCGTGAATCGGGTCCGGGTCCGCACTGGTGCATGCAAGTCGGGTCCGAGTCGGAGCGCGCGTCGGGTTTGCATCCGCGTTGGCGCACGTATGTCGGGTCCGGGTTTAGACAAAATTCATGTGTCTACAAATGCCCCCTTAAGGACGAGTGTGTCGATGAGAACGTGTAGGGTTTGGACACGTAAGAATCGTAGAGCACTTGTCCTTGATTCCTTTTATGGGCGGGGTCGCGGCGGTCGGGTCGGGCTCGGCCGCGACCGGATCGGAGAGGGGCACGGGGCGGCGCACGAAAGTCGGGGCCGGTGGTTGGGGGGGTCCGAACGGGTCGGGTGTGGGCACGGGGGTCGCGGCAGCCGGGTCGGGCTCGGCCGCGACCGGATCGGAGAGGGGCACGGGGTGGCGCGCGGAAGTCGGGGCCGGCGGCTGGGGGGTCTGAACGGGTCGGGGTCGTGGGCCGGCGTCCCTGAGTTGGGCGATGAAGAAGAAGGAGAAGAAGCCCCCCCCGTCTGGGTTTTAGCGGGAAAGGGCTGCGGGCTTCTTCCCCCCCCCCTTTTTTTTTGCGCACTTGTCTTGACTTGCTTCCTTTCATGGTTCTCCAGGATTCGAGTCTTCGAGAGCTTAACTTCGCCGGGGTGGATAGCTGAGGACCTCTCCGATGGGAGGAGGTGCCTTCGCTTCCCCCTTACTCGGGTGCACCGTTACCGTAACTCGAGACGGAAAGACCTTCTGTCGTTGCTCCGTGTTTTATCCACAAGCGCATCACGGAAGATGGGGTTGCGGATGCGACTTGTGGGATGCTGAAGTTGAGCGAGAAGATCTATACTGACGAAGGGATCTCCATGAAGCTCCTCCGTCCGAGTTTGAGTACTCCTTTCGACTATTGTGATGAAGATTTCGTGCCCACTCCGGTTGTTGCCTCGAAGATATGCTCCAGATTGACCCGATGGGGTACCGATTCTTGGCCTCGGGGAGAAGTCCAATACCTTTGCGGTTTTCGTGAATGGATGGGCGAGCTCTACGAGGTCTTTGGTGCGAAGCCCGAGATGAATTTATTGGCAAAGTTCCTGGCACCGGCTCGTCGAGAATACAGCCGTCCTGAGGGGATGTATCGCGCACTTTGTGAATTCTGGTGTCCGACCACCAACACTTTCCTTACTGGAGCGGGGGAGATAGGAATCTCACTTTGCGACGTCCATATCATTTCCGGGTGCCCTAAAGTGCGGAATTACTACCAGGAGGAGGTGCCGGCTTTGAAGGATCTGTTGGACAACAGCTTCGCTCCGAGTTCGTGCCTTCTTCTGTTCAAGGCATATGCTATCATCGCGGCGCGGGATCAGTCAGATCGAGTGCGTCCTTCCTCTTGGGTTGACTTTTGGTTTAGAGGCGAGTATAGGTCCCCGACACCTTCGGCCCACCCGATATGGAAGGTCGCTCAAATGAAAAGGCCTCCGCTTCATTCTTTCGTGAGGCCCATTGAGTCCTTGGCTCGAGAGAGGCACTCAATAGAGGGAAAGCAGTGTCCCTGGGAAATCCTCGGCCTGAGGCGTGACAGCGAGGAGTGGCGGGCGGTTTACCGAGCCGCCGGGCTGGTTATCTTTCTTTGTCGGTTTATGCTTCCCTGTGCTGGTGAGGTCATCCGTCCGGGAACCTTTCTTGTAGCTTCCAGGATGGCGAGGGGAGAGCTTTTCAATCTAGCCACGGCCATCTTATATGCCTTGTACCAGGGTCTCAGCGGGACCTACTGGGACTTGTCCAGCTCGGATAATACCAAGGAGGAGCTTGACCGGTCTGCTGCGTTCGGACCTCTGCATTACTTGTACTGCTGGATAGCTTTACATTTTCCAAAGGGGATCTTTGCCAGACGCGGGCATCCAGCCGACCTGCCGTTCCTGCCCGGGATAGGAGGGATCTTAAATGCCTTTATCAGTTAGGAGCGTCCGAGGGAGTGTGCTCGCACTCTTTTGAGGAGGATGGGAAGTGCCGACTTTGAATTTCTGTCAGAGCATTCGGTGCTGCCTTTGGAGAGGTCGGCTTTCTACGACAACGAGGAGCTCCCGGACAGCCTGTACTGGAACATGGTCAGTTGCCGCCCTAGCTACTTGGTTTTGCGCAAGGGGGATGTGGTGGAGGTGGAGCAGTACTCCCCTCACCGCTTTGCTCGCCAGCAAGGATTTCGATAGGAAGTTCCTGGTATGCCTCAGCAGTTGCAGGGGCGTATTAGTCCGCAGGAGGGTTACCGTCTCTGGGCTTCTCTCTATGCCCGATTGACTGGCGGCAGCTTCTTTCCTGGGACCAAGTCCGGGTTTCGGGACGCCGCCACTCCGGAGTACTGCAAGTGGATTGAAGGGCGAGTTTCCCCTTTGCTTACAAGTCTCCCGGTTGACGTCCTGGCGAGCAGTGAATTCAAAAACTTCTGTTTTGATCCTGCGGCGGGGGTGGAGGATCGTCGCCTTCGATTGAGGCTTCAGAGGGCCCAGAAGAGTTGTAGTCATCTTTCCAATGCTCGCCGTGTCCCTTCTTAAGCTCCGGTGTTAGGAGCCGACCTCGTTAGTGCCCCTTGGCCATCTTTTCCTCCGAAGGCTGCTGTTGAGGGTGCCCCGCCCAAAAGACAAAAAGTGTGCATTCCGTGCGGGATGACCTCGAGGGTCCCTTGTCTGATGGAGGATACCGAGGAGCCCGGACTTCTAAAAGATGAGGTGATCCCTCCGTCTAGGGCTGCTTCGTCCGACTTCGCAGGTATGGAGTTCTCTTTATTTCACTTCCTTTCTATGCCCGGGAAGTTCCATCATGCTGAGCAATGTATTTTCTTTTGGATAGATTCCGTTATAGTGGTAGAGCGAGGGGCAAACTCTCCGAAGGCATCTCTTGGGCACTCATCTACTGGGGCCGCGCAGGAAGTGCCTGGGGCATGTGGGCTAGATATCCCTTCGGATGATCTGGATCTCCTCGGGCTTTGCGGGGATAACTTTCCTAGTGGCGATATTGATCCTGGACGGCATCGATGTTGGTGCTTTGTCTTTCCATGAGGAGGCTGAAGTTTCGAGCATCGACAAACGGCATTCCCCGGTTGCTGTACCCTCGTGCCCGTTGGAGGAGATGGTTGTTGCAGCAGTAGCGGCGGTTTCTCCAGTTCTGCCGCCTTCGTTTGCGTAGGCGGTTCCTGTTGCGGCTGCAGCAGGAGGGAAGGTCTTGCCCACCTACTCCGAGGCACCTCGGCCGAGCTTAAGGCCGAGGAGCAGAGTTTCAGAGTTCCTTCTTGCGAGCTGCCGGCAATATATCAAGTCAACGTTGGAGCCTTTCCAAGATACTGGCTTTGGCGCCCTCCAGGACTGGTGGTCGACGGACGGTGCGGAGTTTTGCGCGAGCCTGGAGGAGTTCAAAGTTGACAGTTCTTCTTTTGTCGCTCAGATGAACCTGTTTGTGACCGATAGCGAGGCTTATCGCTCCCGGTGAGCTTTACTAGAGGGGAGCTCCCCTTCTGAGTTTGAGGTCGCTGAGGCGAGTTTGTGTCAGTCAGAGCACCAACTTGCGGAGGCCGCTTCCAGCCTGTTGAAGGCTCAAAGGAAGATAAAATCGGTGCGCGCCTCAGAGTCTCATCTGGAGCGAGCTGAGGCTGCGGAGAGCGCTTTGAAGGCAAGTTACCTGAAGCAGCAGTCAGACTTGGCGAGCCGTCGTGAGCTTCTGGCCACTCGTCCCATGGAACTTCAGCGAGTGGAGGCTACTAGAGAGGAGTTATTGCGCCGTCTTCGAGCTCAAGATACCTTCTTTTAGCTGCCCCTTGTTTGGTTGTTTTACATTGTAGCTTTCTTTTTGGAACTTATGCCATGTACCGCATTTTCTTCACTATCTAATAATATTGCCTTATTCTGCTGTATTTATGCATGGACCCTTGTTGTCTTTTTCTTTTGCTCGGACTGAACCTGAAGTAACTTCCCAGGCTGCCTACGTACCCCCCTAAGGGGGATCAAGTCGCACGTAGTTCATTTTTTTTTTTTGCAAGGGGTGTGGCCTTGTTTTAGGCGTAATACCTTTTGAGGTACTTGCCGTTGATAGGCCGAGTGTCAGCCCTTCTAGCGTGGTGAGGAGATAGGCGCCTTTGGAGTAGACTTCTTTGACGAAGTACGGGCCATCCCACTTGGCATCAAATTTCTTCCCTCGATGCGAGAGGATGATGGGGCGTTTGACTGCCAGCACCAGTTCCTCCATCTGGAATGATCGAGGACAGATCTTCTTGTTGAAGGCGCGAGACAGTCTGGCCTGATAACACTCCAAACGTTGCTAAGCTTCGAGGCGTCTTTCGTCCAATGCTTCCTATTCTGCTAGGCAGAGCTGGACGTTGTCATCGCTGGTGAGGCCTTCTTGGATTGCTATACTGAGCGATGGGATCTGGAGCTCGAGCGGAAGAACAGCTTCTACACCATAGACGAGGGAGTATGGTGTTGCTTGCGTCGGCGTGCGGAAGGACGTCCGGTAAGCCCATAGTGCTTCGCCCAGGCATTCGTGCCAGTCTTTCTTTGTCTTTGAGACGATTTTCTCCAGCAGCTTGCAAAGAGTCTTGTTGAAAGCTTCCGCTAGACCGTTGGCCGGAGCATTGTACATTGTCGAGCAGTTCTGCTTAATGTTGTATATTGCGCAGAACTGGCTGACGACAGCATTCTTGAATTGCTTCCCGTTGTCTGTTACGATGTAGCGAGGGACTCCATTTCGGAAGATGATGTCATTCTGGATGAAGCTGATGACGGAGTGCTTTGTAACTTCCCGTAGAGGTATCGTTTCAGCCCACTTGGAGAAGTAGTCCGTTGCCGCCAGAATGTAAAGAAGTTGATTGGATGACTTGGGCAGGGGGCCGACAATATCGAGTCCCCATCCGTCGAAGGGCCATGATGCGATTGTCGGGTGCAGAGGTTCTGGAGGTTGACGGATGTAGTCCCCGTGCAGCTGGCAAACGTGATATCTTTTCGCATACTCCAAGCTGTCCTTGATCATGGTGGGTCAGTAATATCCCATCCTCCTGACTTGAAAGTGGAGCTTCGGGCCAGACTAGTATGAGCCACAGATTCCAGCGTGTGCTTCTTCCAGTGCTGCTTCTGCCTCTTCCTTTGCGAGGCATCTCAGGAGTGTGCCATCGTAGCTTCGGCGGTATAACTCGTTGTTGAAGTGGTAGAATTTCAGAGATCGTCGGCGGACGTCGACTTTGCGCTTCGGATCTTCGGGGAGTTTACCATGGACGAGATAATCCACAAAAGGCTGCCTCCAGTCTCGCTCTTCAATTTCGAGGAGTGCACCGTGTTGGTTTGAACTGAGATTTCGATCGGACCTTCTTCTTCGGTGATCACGAATCTTCTGCAGATGGGGACGACGAGCTGACGTTCTTCTGGAAACGGGAGTGTAGCCGCCAGATTTACGAGTGCGTCAGCTTGCTGGTTGAGGTTCCTGGAGACGTGCTGAATGGAAGCAGCCTTGATTTTGCCGAGGAGCTCCACAGCTCGCGCATGCAACGGCACCAGGTCTTCTTTGTTGACTTCGTATGCCCCCAAGACTTGCTGGATAACGAGTTGAGAGTCACCAAAAATCTCTAGTCCTTGAAGCTTCATTTCGTCGGCCAGCTCGAGACCGATGAGCAGAGCTAGATATTTTGCCACATTGTTGGAACATGATTCCGACAGTAGGAATGAGAAGGGGAGTATTTCGTTGTCCGGAGTGACGAAGATGACTCCGGCTCCCGTTATGTCTTGCCTTGCTGCGCCATCAAAGAACATTTTCCAGGATGGGGCGATATCGATGGAGAACACTTCTTCATCTAGGAGATCTTCTGATAACTCCCATTCTGCCGGGAGAGGATATTCTACGAGGAAGTTCACGAGGGCTTGTCCTTTAACCACTTTCTGCAGTACGAAGGTGATGTCAAATTCGAGGAGGAGCAACGCCCACTTTGCTAGACGTCCGGAGAGCATTGGTCTTGACATGATGTACTTGAGGGGGTCGGCCTTCGAGACAAGTCTGACGGTGTGAGCCAGCATATAATGTCGCAGCTTTTTCGTGGCGAAGATGAGTGCTAAGCAGACCTTCTCGATCGAGGAGTAATTTAGCTATGCGCCGACGAGAGTGCGACTCAAGTAGTAGCAAGTCGTCTCCTTGCCAAGTTCATCGTTCTGAGCCAGGAGTGCCCCCAAGGATTGCTCCTGGGCACTAATGTAGAGGATTAGCGGCCTTCCTTGAACTGGTGCTGATAGGACTGGAGGCTTCAGTAGATAGGCTTTGATGTTTTGGAGTGCTTCCTGGCAAGATTTATCCCATTTGAACGACGCTCCTTTCTTCATGAGGTGACTAAACGGGTGGCACTTTTCAGCTAGGTTGGCGATGAATCTTCGGATGTACGCCAAGTGCCCTTGGAGCCCTCTGAGGTCTCGCACTGTCTTTGGTGCGGGCATATTGACGATAGCATCAATTTTGGATTGATCTATCTCAATGCCTCGGTATCGTACGACAAAGCCGAGGAACTTACCGGAGGAGACCCCAAATGCGTATTTGAGTGGATTTATGCGGAGCTGGTACCTTCGAAGTCGTTTGAAGATTAGCTCGAGGTCTTGCAGATGCGCCGACTTCTTCTTAGATTTCGCGATAAGGTCGTCGACATAACACTCTATATTTTGATGAAGAATGTCGTCGAAGATTTTCTGCATAGCTCGCTGGTAGGTGGCTCCTGCGTTCTTCAAGCCGAACGTCATTACTTTGTAGCAGTAGATTCCTTTCGGTGTGCGGAATGCCGTGAGCTCTTTATCCTTGGGTGCCATCCGAATCTGGTTGTAGCCTGAGGATCCGTCCATGAAAGTTAGCACCTCGTGGCCTGTCGTGGCGTCCACCATTAGCTCTGTGATTGGCAAAGGAAAGTCATCCTTTGGACATGCGTTGTTCAAATCTCTGAAGTCCACGCACACCCAGATTTGGTCATTCTTCTTTTTGACTGAGACAACGCTAGAGATCCATGTCAGGTACTTGACCTCTCGAATGAAGCCGGCTTCGATCAACTTGTTAACTTTGCCTTCTATTTGGGGTACCAGTTTTGGTCGGTAGCGTCTTTGTCCTTGCTTGATAGCGCTGGCTTCGTGTTTGACGCTGAGCTGGTGCACTGCGATTTTGGGATCGAGGCCCGGTATCTCTTTGTAGGACCATGCGAAGACGTCTCTATATTCTTTAAGCAGTTTGATGTATGCAGTTTCTTCTTCAGGAGTCAAGCGTGTGCTGACGAATGTAGGCCGAGGCTCCGTCTCTATGCCCAAGTTGATTTCCTTCAAGTCATCAACGGTGGACTGCCCCCCTTCTTCGAGGACTGGCGGGGCATCTGGCAACTCGTCGTCCGAAGTAGAAGTATCACTGTTGTCGGGATCCGTGATGGAGATATGATTGACGGCAGCCATGGGTGGGTGGGTGGGTGTTGAAACGAGGTCCTCGATTGGCATTCCCAGACGATCGAACACTGACTTCTTCTTTGGTTGCTTAGCTAGCTCGAGCCTTTTGAACACAGACGTGCGTTTTTGATTCGACCGGTTTCTACCACCTCTGATTTGCTTTTGGAGCAAGGCTTGGCATCGAGCCCGTCGTCGTTTTCTTTTACTGTCGGGACGGCTTGCGTAGGCAGAGCGTGCATCGGAGATTATCGATCCTTCAGCTGCTTCGTCTACCATCTTCGCCCCGATGTAGTTGGAGGTGAAGGTCTTCTTTGCTGCGGTTCTAATGACCAACGGAGCTTGACTGGAGCCGATGCCTCGGCGGTTTGGGAGAATTTGTTCACCGTTTTGAAACAGCCAAGCTTGAGTTCTCGTCATCCCATGTGGAGTTGCTGTTGGAGGAAGTGTGCCCATGGCGCTTTCTCTGTCGTAGCCGACTTTGAACAACAACTTAGTAGCATTTTGCCCCCAACTTCCTTTCGGCTTGAATCCAAGCTGATTGGGGTCGACTGATTCGACAGGTCTGCTCGGGTTCGGAGCTTGCGTCAGGCTAGGTAATGTCAATGTCATTTCTTGCAGAGTGACGATGTTGGCCTGTGATAACGACGGGGCCAGATTTCTTGCCGGAGTAGAAGGCGATCGCTCAGCTTTACGGAGCCACTAGGGTGCGAGACGCAGGACTGGCATCGCTTGGACGAGCAACGGAGTATGTTGCATTGCTCTTGACTCGGAACTGATGCGCATCCTTTGCCTCGATCTTGGCGCTTCTTGGACCTGGAGTTTCGCCTTATCAGAAGGTCACACTGGATTTGCGGAAAGTGGAGTCTTATCCTGCTTCCCTTCTTCAATCTTCTGGGCTCGAGGGGCTTTAGCTGGAAGAACTTGCGCAACTAGGTCCTTCGCTTGGTAGAACTTAGCGTCGGCCAAATGTGCCTCGGCCTCGTTGAATGGCTTGTCATCCGTAACTATACACCTCTCCATGCCTTCTTCATAGTACTTGAGGCACTGGTGCCAGGTGGACACTACGACGCCATTCTCGTGTAGCCATGGCCTTCCTAACAGGAGGCGATACGACGTCTGGCAATCGATGATGTGGAAGAGGACCGTTGTATCTAGCGGGCCGATTGAAAGCTTCAGGCGGATGATTCCGATAGTGGACTGTCCGCCCTGGTTGAACCCTTGAATGACCAATTGGCTAGGCGAGAGCTGGTCGTTGGTGATGCTGAGTTACCGCATCGTCTGGATAGGCATGATGTTGATGGCGGAGCCACAGTCCAGCAAAATTTGGTTTACTGGATTCTCTTTGATGTATCCCGAGACGTAGACAGGCCGGTTGTGCAGTTGCGTTCCGAGTTGCAAGTCCTCGTCTGAAAAGGTTATCGTTGCATCGCACGAGGCCACAGTTTTGCCCTTCTTGTCATCCTTCCTTTTCCTCTTGTAGCTATCTAGGTCGGCCAAGGCCGCAGCCATTGCCAGGCGAGCTTTTTTCGGAAGATGCAAAGCTTCTACGAGCGGCAAGTACAGGATTGCTTCGTCATGAGAGACAGTGTCCCCTTTGTCGGAATCGTCTTCCTCATTAGTGGAGTCGCCCTCTTCAGATGTCTCGAGTTTGCCTTTTCCTTCTAACGCCTTATGGACTTCGACCATGCAACAAGACACCCTGATGTGTTGATTAACTGGGAGGAAGCGATCAGGGAAGAATTCTTGCAAGGTTGCTGGTTCTGGAAGGTTCTGCTGGAGGAGATCGTCTTGGCTTGCTGGCGGCACTTTGAACGCCTTCCTCCCTGGACTCTTGCTTTTCTTCTTGTAGGTTTGGCATTCTGGAAATCTCCTCATCACACGGTCTTGCTTCTGTTGCCTTTCTTGTCGTGGCTTTCGCTGCCGTGGTAACATGACCCATGCCTCTTCGTCGGTGGATTCCCCTCCGCTAAGATGATGATCGGCAGCAGCAACTGGTTCCCTTGAAGGCACTTGTTCTTCCGGGGGCTCTACTGGCTCGTCTTCTGATCCCCAGCCGGTGGGCTTGATTTCTTCGATTGAAACTGATGGAGGCTGTGAGTAGAAGACGTAATAGTCAGACTTCCCCGAAGGCTGGCCCAGCAGACTGACTTCTGGATCTCCCTGCTCGTATCTTTTCCGGAGAGCGCATTGGGACGTAGCTTGACTGGAAGGGACTTGCTCTTCCTGAGGCTCCACTGGCTCATCTTCTGATCCCCAGCCGGTAGGCTTGATTTCTTCAATCGAAACGGACGAAGGCCTCGAGTAGAGGACATAATAATCGAACTTCCCCGAAGGCTGGCCCAGCAGACTGACTTCTGGATCTCCCTGCTCGTATCTTTTTCGGAGAGCGCATTGGGACGTAGCTTGACTGGAAGGGACTTGCTCTTCCTGAGGCTCTACTAGATCATCTTCTGATCCCCAGCCGGTAGGCTTAATTTCTTCAATCGAAACGGACGGAGGCCTCGAGTAGAGGACATAATAATCGAACTTCCTCGAAGGCTGGCCCAGCAGACCCACTTCTGGATCTCCTCGCTCGTATCTCCTTTGGAGTGCTCGTTGGGATGTAGCATTGCTTGAAAGAGGTGCTGGCATGAGCGATGGTTGCCCCCGGGGCAGCGGTGTTTCTTCCTCGGTGAGCGCAGGAGTACGTTGACGTCGCTTCAAGACTCTCGACTGGGAAATTGACTTAGCGGTTGGCCTTTGATGGTTGATGCGCAATTTGGGCGTGCTTCGTCGCGCAGCAACGAGTACCGGCGAGAAGGAACCGAAGGTGATGGACGTCATGTTGGCCGTAGCGACCTCTTCGGAGTCAATCTCTATCTTTCCTTGCTTTGCGAGCGCCATTATTCTTTCCTTGAAGGCGAAGCATCTTTCGATGGGATGACTTACCACCCGATGGTATTTGCAGAAGAGATGGTCGTCGACGCGAAGCATCTGCTCGGGCCTCTTCGAAGGAGGGAGCTCTATCATCTTCTCTTGCAGCAGTTGGTCGAACATGGAGGAGACTTCCGAGTCTGGGAAGGGGTACTCCTTGGCTTCGAGCTCCTCGAGAGTCATCCTTTGTCTTGGCGTCGGAGGCGGCGGTATGGCGACTCCCTTCTTCTGATGGCTTGCCACCGATCTTGAGCGGCTTGGAGGTTGAGGCGACGTCCGCAACATTGACTTGTTTTGGTTTCGGTGCCGGTGGTTTGTCTTTCTTCTCCACCTTCAGGAAGTCCTTATTCTTCGAGTCCCTACGGCTTGCTAGGCTGAGTTCCATGTCGTGAGCCCGAGTTGTGAGTTCTTCGAAAGACCAGGGTTTGATACCCTTGAGGATGTAGAGCAGGCCCCAGTGCATGCCTTGGGTGTACATCTCGATGGCCGAGTCTTCAAAAAGGCGGTCTCGTGAATTCAGCGCGAGGTTCCTCTATCTGTCGATGTAGTCGATCACTGGCTCGTCCTTCCTTTGCTTGACAACGGTGAGTTCGGTCATGTTGACGGTGCGTCTGGTGCTGTAGAAGCGATTGAGGAACTTCCTTTCCATCTGATCCCAGCTGTCGATGGTCCCTGGAGGAAGGTCAACGTACCAGTCGAAAGTATTACCTTTGAGGGTACGAACGAACTGTTTCACTATCTCGTCACGATATGTGCCGGCGTTGTTGCAAGTTTCGATGAAGCGAGCAACGTGCTGTTTTGGATTTCCCTTTCCGTAGAAGTGCTGGAACTTTGGTGGCTAGAATCCGACTGGGAAGCGTAGCTGCTGGATCCTCGTGGTGTAGGGCTTCGAGTATGCTGCCGTGATCGGAGGAAGGCCACCGCCATGGGAGCGCATCATGTCGGCTACCAACGCTTGGACTTGCTGAGCATTCATCGTTGCCGTTGCCGGAAGGTGTGTGGCCACCGAGGCTGGCGCTGGGGAGACGACTTCCACTGGGACGGGAGCCGAGGAGAGTGCTGGAGTAACTGCTTGAACCGTTGGAACAACCTCTGCAGGAGCAGGAGTTGAAGACGGAGCTGGAGCGGCTATTGGAGAAGTAACGGGTTGACCGACTGCTGCAGCGTCCTTTGCGCTTAGCTTTTGGAGCAAAGTATTGATGTGACGATCCTTCTCCTCCATCAGCCGAGTAATTTGCGCCATGTGCTCATTCATCTGCATGACTTAGAGCTGAAGAGCGGACGGAGGATGGTGACGGAGGACGTCCCGATGTTGCATGCTAGCATCCTCGCCGTCGTTGTCGGAGACGTAGTTGCGCCGACTTGCTTCTGGTTGATGATTGATGTTTTCCCCCTGCAGAGGAGGTGCAACTTGCGCTGGAGAACCCAAACGGGCTCGGGATTAGGGCTGGTCCTCCCCAAACTTCTGGACATGGACTCCAGGATCGAGGCTTGTTTCTTCATGCACCAAGACCTTATCAGTGCTTTGGCGAATATCTTCGGCAGCAGTTTCTGGCTTGAAGACATCCGCAAGAGTTCGAGTACGCCGAGTGTAAACGCGTACCATCGAAGGAGCATCACCCTCCGGGTTGGCTGGATCACCGTGTCAGAGTAGAGGAGACCCGGAAATTGGTGAAAGGCTTGGAGCAAACGCATCGTTGTCTGTCCTGGCCATTGTGAACTTGGAGCGACTTCTTCAACTGTTCGGATGAAAGGAGAAGAGGTGTCCCACCAGGCGTGCCAGAAATCTGTATGCGCAGAAAAGGTACGGGTCGTCTTTATTGCACAAAACGAGATTACAAGTGTGGCCGGGACCCGGGGGGCTCGGGTGTGGCGAGTCCGGGTTGCGGCGAGTGTTGATCAAGAGATTTGTGGGAGAGATCCTCTGGAGGGTCCCTTTGATCCGCGTCTCCACGTGGTATTCGTGTGAGAGCCCTGAAGGGGTTGCCCAGGACAGAGGTCTTTACAGGATGAGGGTTTTGGAGAGGCTAAGGAATGTCCGCCGTTTCTTTGGTCCCTTTCGTGCTTCGTGCTTTCTCGGTTAGGGGGTCTTTGGCTTCGTTCCTCAGTCTTCGTGTCTTCCTCGTTCCTTGCTTGACCTCGGCGTCCTTGATCGTCGGTTCACGGCGTCGTTCGTGCTTTTAGCGTCGGCTTTGGCTTTGACTTTCGGCTTTAGCTTGGCTTGGACGTAGACGGGGAGATTTGCGATGCTTTCGTTCTTTCGGACTTCGCGTCGTATTGGCTAGAACGTGCGGTGCTTTTGATCGAGACCGACGTAGTCGCTTGGCTTTGACACTTGCATTGCTTTGGCGTGGGCTTTACCGAGGATTTTGCTTTGGCTTCTTGCGTGGGCTTTGGCTTCAGCGTCAACTCGGTCTTCTTCTCGAATGACATGGGCTACTTCTTCGGTGCTTCGATGGTTTGGGTGTCGGTTGGACTTCTATTCTTCTCCGGGCTTCTTTGGCGTGATCAGACTCGAAGAATGCTTTTGAAGATAGTGGGGGTAGCACTGATCTTCGTGCGATGGTTATAGCGTCAGCTTTGCTTCGAAGACGACAGGGGTAGCGACGCTTCAGGTAGTCCTCTCCAGGCTTTCTTCTTCGTGGATGGAGCAGACGTTTGTTGAAGGCGACGGGTTGATGACGCTTCGTTCCTCTTCTCTGGGCTTTGGAGCTTGATCAGAGTTGGGGGTTTGTTGGAGCCGACGGGGTAGTGCCGCTCTGAGCCACTTCTCTGGCCTTTGCTTCTGGCGCCTTCGGAGTCAAAGGGTCTTCTTCTCCAAGCTTTCTTCTTCGTGCATGGAGTCGAAGTCTTCTTCTTGTGCAAGAGTCTTCACGTTGATGAGGGCTTTCAATGGACTAAGCCGATCCCGACGGGACAGGCTTGCCCGTGCCTCATGAAGCCTTGGGTCGATGAAGAAGCGTCTCCTTTTCTGCAGAGCTTCCTCGCTTCATCTTCAATCTTCGACCTATCGAGCCTTCCCCCACCCCCTCTATTTATAGGCTAAAGGGGAGGGGGGAGAGATATGGGAAGTTTTAATTTTAACTCCCTTTAATATCTCCCTCATAATTGCCCAGGATTTATTCATCCATTGATGAGGGGAATAACATTTATTTGTTTTCCTTTCCTGGCGGGGCAATTATGGCTGGATTTTGCACACGAAATCGATGGCGACCCGGCTCTTCTTCTTGTCCGTCGGATCGAGGGATCGACGTAGATCCGTGCATGAGCAGACGTCATACGCAACCTCCCCCCGCGCATGGCGGTAGTTCTTTCCTTTTCTTTCTTTTCTTTCCTTTTCTTTTCTTTCCTTTTTCTTTTCTTTCCTTTCTTTTCATTTTCCTTGCAAGGCGGGCCGGCCCCATGGGGTTCGGGTCCTAGTAAGGGCCGGCCCCATGGGGTTCGGGTCCCTAGTAGGGGCCGGCCCCATGGGGTTTGGGTCCCCAGTAGGGGCTGGCCCCCCTTGAGTGTTGGGTCCGCTCCTCCCTTGTTGGGCGCGAATCGGGTCCGGGTCCGCACTGGTGCATGCAAGTCGGGTCCGAGTCGGAGCGCGCGTCAGGTTTGCATCCGCATTGGCGCACGTATGTCGGGTCCGGGTTTAGACAAAATTCATGTGTCTACAATATATATATATATATATATATATATATATATATATATATATATATATATATATATATATATATATATATATATATATATATATATATATATATATATATATATATATATATATATATATATATATATATATATATATATATATATATATATATATATTGGCAGGGATACACACCACCTTATACCTACCCTAAATGTTTCAGAATTTGATAAAACTTGGTGAGATGCTATCAATGACAAGGTCATCATCCTCACCAAAAATCATCAAATTCTATAACCTCTAGGGGCATCAAATATTCGAACCTTTATTGACTGTTCATTTTAACCATTAATTTGAATAGCTGTAGACACACGAATTTCGTATGACCCGGACCCGACTTACGTGTGCCAATGCGAATGAAAACCCGATGCGCAGACCCAACTCGCACGTACCACTGCGGACCCGGACCCGATTCGCACCTAGCAAAAGAGGAGCGGACCCCACGCTTAAAGGGGGGGCCGGCCCCTAGTAGGGTCCGAACCCCATGGGGCCGGCCCTACTAGGACCCGAACCCCATGGGGCCGGCCCTACTTGGAACCGAACCCCATGGGGGGCCGGCCGGCCCTGCAAGGAAAAAGAAAAGAAAGGAAAGAAAAGAAAAGGAAAGAAAAGAAAAGGAAAGAAAAGAAAGAAAAGGAAGTAAATACCGCCATGCGCGGGGGGAGGTTGCGTATGACGTCTGCACACACGTGGATCTGCGCCGATCTCTCGATCCAACGCACAGAAGAAGCGCCCGATCGCCATCAATTTCGTGCGCAAAATCTAGCCATAATTGTCCCGCCAGGAAAGGAAAGCGAATGAAGACTTATTCCCCTCATCAATGGATGAATAAATCTTGGGTAATTATGAGGGAGATATTAAAGGGATTTTAAATTAAAACTTCCCATATCTCTCCCCCCCCCTTTGCCTATAAATAGAGGCGGTGGGGGAAGGTTCAAGGGGTCGATCGGTTGAAGATTAAAGACGAAGCGCGGGAGCTCTGCGGAAGAGGAGATGCTTCTTCATCGACCCAAGGCTTCACGAGGCACGGGCAAGCCTGTCCCGCCGGGATCAGCTTAGTCCATTGAAAGCCCTCATCAACGTGAAGACCCTTGCACACGAAGATCAAGACTTCGACTCCGTGCACGAAGAAGAAAGCTCGGAGAAGAAGAACCTTCGACTCCGAAGACGCCAGAAGACAAGGTCGGAGAAGAAGCTCAGAGCGGCACTACCCCGTCGGCTCCAACAAATCCTCGACCCCGATCAAGCTCCAAAGTCCGGAGGAGAGAAACGAAGCGTCATCAACCCGTCGCCTTCGACAAACGTCTGCGCCATCCACGAAGAAGAAAGTCTCGAGCAAACCGCCTGAAGCGTCGCTACCCCTGTCGTCTTCATCAACAAAAGCCGACGCTACAACCGTCGCACAGAGACCGTCACTACCCCCGCCGTCTTCACCAACAAAAGCCGACGCTACAACCATCGCACAGAGATCGGTGCTACCCCCACTATCTTTGAAAGCGTTCTTCGACTCCGATCACGCCAAGGAAGCTCGGAGAAGAAGAGAAGTCCAGCCGACACCCAAACCGTCGAAGCACCGGAGAAGTAACCCACGTCGTTCGAAGAAGAAGACCGAGTTGACGTTGAAGCTAAAGCCTTCGCAAGAAGCCAAAGCAAAGCCCCAGTAAAGCCCACGCAAAAGCAACACAAGTGCCAAAGCCAAGCGACTACGCCGGCCACGAGCAAAAGCACCACACGTTCTAGCCAATACGACGCGAAGTCCGGAAGAACGAAAGCATCGCAAGTCTCTCCCGGCTACATCCAAGCGCAAGCGCCGAAGCAAAGCAAAAGCCAGAGCCACGCCGGAGCCAAGCCAAAGCCAAAAAGCCAAAGCCAAAGCCGACGCCAAAAGCACGATCGATGCCGCGAACCGACGATCAAGGACGCCGAGGTTGAGCAAGGAGCGAGGAAGACACGAAGACCGAGGAACAAAGCTGAAGACCCCCTAGCCGAGGAAGCGCGAAGCACGGAAGGGACCAAAGAAACGACGAACATTCCTTAGCCTCTCAAAAACCCTCACCTTGTAAAACCCCTATCCTGGGCAACTCCTTCAGAGCTCTCGCACGAACACCACGTGGAGACGCGGATCAAAGGGATCCTCCAGAAGATCTTTCCCATAATCCCCTGATCAAAACTCGCCGCAACCCAGACTCGCTACACCCGAGCCACCCGGGTCCCGGCCACACTTGTAATCTGGTTATGCGCAATAAAGCCGACCCGTACCTTTTCCGCGCATACAGATTTCTGGCACGCCCAGGGGGACCTCTTCTCCTTTCATCCGTACGGCTGAAGAAGCTGCTTGAAGTTTGCAATGGCCGGAACAAACAACGATGCATTTGCTCCAAGCCTCTCACCCATCGTCGAGTCTCCTCTACTCCGACACGGTGATCCAGTAAATTCGGAGGGTGATCCTCCCCCGATGGTACGCGTCTACACTCGGCGTACTCGGACTCTTGCAGACGTCTTTGTGCCAGAAGCTACTGCCGAAGATGCTCGCCAAAGCGCCGACGAGGCCCTGGTGCATAAAGAAACGAGCCTCGATCTTGGAGTCCATGTCTAGAAGTTTGGGGAGGACCAGCCCCAGCGCCGAGCCCGTGCGGGTTCTCCAGTGGACGTTGCACCTCCTCTGCAGGGGGCAAACATCAATCATCAGCCAGAAGCAAGTCGGCGTAACTACGTCTCCGATGATGACGGCGAGGATGCGAACATGCAACACCGAGACGTTCTCTGTCACCATCCTCCGTCCGCTCTTCAGCTCCAAGTCATGCAGATGAGCGAGCATATGGCGCAAATTACTCGGCTGATGGAGGAGAAGGATCGTCACATCAACACTCTGCTCTAAAATCTAAGCGCAAAGGACGTTGCAGCAGTCGGCCAACCCGTCGCTTCTCCAGTTCCGTCTTCAACTCCTGCTCCTGCAGAGGTTGTTCTGACGATTCAAGTAGTTACTCCAGTGCTCTCCTCGGCTCCCGTCCCAGTGGAAGTCATCTCTCCAGCGCCAGCCTCGGTGGCCACACAACCTCCGGCAACAGCAATGATGAATGCTCAGCAAGTCCAAGCGTTGATAGCCAACATGATGCGTTCCCACGGCAGTGGCCTTCCTCCGATCACGGCGGCATACTCGAAGCCCTACACTGCGAGGATCCAGCAGCTGCGTTTCCCCATCGGGTTCCAGCCACCAAAGTTTCAGCACTTCGACGGAAAGGGAAATCCAAGACAGCACGTCGCCCACTTCATCGAGACCTGCAATAATGCCGGCACATATGGCGACGAGATAGAGAAGCAATTCGTCCGTACCCTCAAAGGCAACGCGTTCGATTGGTACGTTGATCTTCCTCCAGGGACCATCGACAGCTGGGATCAGATGGAGAGGGAGTTCCTCAATCGCTTCTATAGCACCAGATGAACCGTCAGCATGACCGAGCTCACTGCAGTCAAGCAAAGGAAAGATGAGCCGGTGATCGACTACATCGACAGATGGAGGAACCTCGCGCTAAATTCACAAGACCGCTTGTCCGAAGACTCGACCATCGAGATGTGTACCCAAGGCATGCACTGGGGCCTGCTCTACATCCTCAAAGGTATCAAACCTCGGTCTTTTGAAGAACTCGCGACTCGGGCGCACGACATGGAACTCAGCCTAGCAAGCCGCGGGGACTCGAAGAACAAAGACTTCTTGAAGGTGGAGAAGAAGGACAAGCCACCGGCACCGAAACCGAAACAAGTCAATGTTGCGGACGTCGCTTCAACCTCCAAACTGCTCAAGATCGGTGGCAAGCCGGATCAGAAGAAGGGAGTCGCCATACCACCGCCTCCGCCGCCAAGACAAAGGATGACTCTCGAGGAGCTCGAAGCCAAGGAGTACCCCTTCCCAGACTCGGAAGTCTCCTCCATGTTCGACCAACTGCTGCAAGAGAAGATGGTAGAGCTCCCTCCTTCAAAGAGGCCCGAGCAGATGCATCGCGTCGACGACCCTCTCTTCTGCAAATACCACCTGGTGGTAAGTCATCCCATCGAAAGATGCTTCGTCTTCAAGGAAAGAATCATGGCGCTCGCAAAGCAAGGGAAGATAGAGATCGACTCCAGAGAGGTTGCTACGGCCAATATGACGTCCATCATCTTCGGCTCCTTCTCGTCGGTACTCGTTGCTGCTCGGCGAAGCATGCCCAAATTGCGCATCAACCGTCAAGCGTCAACCGCTAAGTCAATTTCTCAGCCAAAAGTCTCAAAGCGACATCAACGTACTCCTACGCTCACCGAGGAAGAAGCACCGCTGCCCTGGGGGCAACCATCGCTCACGCCAGCACCTCTTCCAAGCAATGCTGCATCCCAACGAGCGCTCCAAAGGAGATAAGAGCAAGGAGATCCAGAAGTCGGTCTGCTGGGCCAGCCTTCGGGGAAGTTCGACTATTACGTCCTCTATTCAAGGCCTCCGTCCGTTTCAATCGACGAAATCAAGCCCATCGGCTGGGGATCGGAAGACGAGCCAGTGGAGCTTTAGGAAGAGCAAACCCCTTCCAGCAATACTGCATCCCAACGAGCGCTCCAAAGGAGATACGAGCAAGGAGATCCGGAAGTCGGTCTGCTGGGCCAACCTTCGGACAAATTTGACTATTACGTCCTCTACTCAAGGCCTCCGTCCGTTTCAATCGACGAAATCAAGCCCACCGGCTGGGGATCGGAAGACGAGCCAGTGGAGCCTCAAGAAGAGCAAGTCCTTTCCAGTCAAGCTATGTCCCAACGCGCTCTTCGGGAAAGATACGAGCAAGGAGATCTGGAAGTCGGTCTGCTAGGCAAGCCTTCGGGGAAGTTCGACTATTACGTCCTCTATTCAAAGCCTCCATCGGTTTCAGCTGAAGAAATCAAGCCCACCGGCTGGGGATCGGAAGACGAGTCAGTAGAGCCTCCGGAAGAACAAGTGCCTTCGAGAGAACTAGTTGCTGCTGTCGACCATCATCCTAGCAAAGGAGAATCCACCGACGAAGAAGCATGGGTCATGCTACCGCGGCGGCGAAAGCCGTGGCAAGAAAAGAAGCTCAAACAAGACCGTGTGATGAGGGGGTTCACCAAGCGGAAGACCTACAAGAAGAAAACCAAGACTCCAAGGAGGAAGGCGTTCAAAGTGCCGCCAGCAAGCCAAGACGATCTCCTTCAGCAGAGCCTTCCAGAGCCGACAACCCTGCAGGAGTTCTTCCCGGATCACTTCCTCCCAGTGGACCAACACATCAAGGTGTCTTGTTGCATGGTCGAAGTTCATAAGACGTCGGAAGGAAAAGACGAAAGCGAGACTTCTAAAGAAGGCGACTCCATCGATGAGGGAGACGATTCCGACAAAGGGGGCACCGCCTCTCACGACGAAGTAATCCTGCACATGCCACTCGTAGAAGCTTTGCATCTCCCGAAGAAGGCTCGCCTGGTAATGGCCGCGGCCTTAGCCGATCCAGACAACTACAAGAGGAAAAGGAAGGATGACCAGAAGCGCAAAGCTGTGCCTCGTGTGATGCGACGATAACCTTTTCGGATGAGGACCTGCAACTCGGGCCGCGATTGCATAACCGGCCTCTTTACGTTTCGGGATACATCAAGGAGAAGCCAGTGAACCGAATCCTGTTGGACTGTGGCTCCGCCGTCAACATCATGCCTATCCAGACAATGCGGCAACTCGGCATCACCAACGACCATCTCTCGCCGAGTCAGTTGGTCATTCAAGGGTTCAACCAGGGCGGACAGTCCACTATCGGAATCATCCGCCTGAAGCTGTCAATCGGCCCGCTGGATACAACGGTCCTCTTCCATATCATCGATTGCCAGACGTCATACCGCCTCCTGTTGGGAAGACCATGGCTGCACGAGAATGGCATCGTGGTATCCACCTGGCACCAGTGCCTCAAGTACTACGAAGAAGGCGTGGAGAGGTGCATAGTTGCGGACGACAAGCCATTCAACGAGGCCGAGGCACATTTGGCCGACGCTAAGTTCTACCAAGTAAAGGGCCTAGTCGCGGAAGTTCTTCCAGCTAAAGCCCCTCGAGCCCAGAAGATTGAAGAAGTGAAGCAGGATAAGACTCCTCCTCCTGCAAATTCGATGCCACCTTCTGACGAGGCAAGACTCAAGGTCCAAGGAACACCGAAACCTGGGCAAAGGATGCGCATCGGCCCCGAGTCAAGAGCCGTGCAACATACCCCGTTGCCCGCCCAAGCGACGCCAGTCCTACGTCTCGCGTCTCAGTGGCTCCGTAAATCCAAGCGATCACCTTCTACTCCGACAAGGAAGCTGGCCCCGTCGTTATCACAGGCCAATGTCGTCACCCTTTAAGAAATGACGTTGTCATTACCCAGTCTGACGCAAGCTCCAAACCTGAGCAGACCTATCGAATTAGTCAACCCAAATCAACTTGGATTCAAGCCAAAAGGGAGTTGGGGGCAAAACGCTGCCAAGTTGCTGTTCAGAGCCGGCTACAACAAAGAAAGAGCCAAGGGCACACTTCCACCAACAGCAACTCCACATGGGATGACGAGAACTCAAGCTCGACTATTTCAAAGCAGAGAACAAATTCTCCCGAACCGCCGAGGCATCGGCTCCAGTCAAGCTCCGTTGGTTATCAGAACCGTAACAAAGAAGACCTTCACCTCGAACTATATCGGGGCGAAGATGGTAGACGAAGCAGCTGAAGGATCGACAATCTTCGATGCATGCTCTACCCACCCCAGCCGTCCCGACAGCAGAAGAAGACGACGGCGAGCTCGATGCCAAGCCTTGCTCCAGAAGCAAATCAGAGGTGGTAAAAACCGGTTGAATCGAAAACGCACGTCTGTGTTCGAAAGACTCGGGCCAGCTAAGCAATCAAAGAAGAAGTCAGTATTCGATCGTCTGGGAATGCCAATCGAGGACTTCGTTTCAACACCCACCCACCCACCCATGGCTGCCGTCAATCATATCTCCATTACGGTTCCCGACAACGGTGATACTTCTACTTCGGACGACGAGTTGCCCGACGCCCCGCCAGTCCTCGAAGAAGGAGGGCAGTCCACCGTTGATGACTTGAAGGAAATCAACTTTGGCACAGAGACGGAGCCTCGACCTACATTCGTCAGCACACTCTTGACCCCTGAGGAAGAAGCCGCATACATCAAACTGCTTAAAGAATACAGAGACGTCTTCGCATGGTCCTACAGGGAGATGCCGGGCCTCGATCCCAAAATCGCAGTACACCAGCTCATCGTCAAACACGGAGCTAGCGCTATTAAGCAAGGACAAAGACGCTACCGGCCAGAACTAGTACCCCAAATAGAAGGTGAAATCAACAAGTTGATCGAAGCCGGCTTCATTCGAGAGGTCAAGTACCCGACATGGATCTCTAGTGTCGTCCTAGCCAAAAAGAAGAACGGCCAAATCCGAGTGTGCGTGGACTTCAGAGACTTGAACAACGCATGTCCAAAGGATGACTTCCCCTTGCCAATCACGGAGCTAATGGTCGACGTGACGACAGGTCACGAGGTGCTCACTTTCATGGACGGATCATCGGGCTACAATCAGATTCGGATGGCACCCAAGGACGAGGAGCTCACGACATTCCGCACACCGAAAGGAATCTACTGCTATAAGGTAATGCCGTTCGGCTTGAAGAACACGGGAGCCACCTACCAGCGAGCTATGCAGAAAATCTTCGACGACATGCTTCATCAAAACGTGGAGTGTTATGTCGACGACCTCGTGGTGAAATCCAAGAAGAAGTCGGCACTTCTACAAGATCTCGAGCTAATCTTCAAACGACTTCGAAGGTACCAACTCCGCATGAATCCACTCAAGTGCGCATTCGGAGTCTCCTCAGGCAAATTCCTCGGCTTCGTCGTCCGACATCGTGGCATTGAGATAGATCAATCCAAAATTGATGCTATCGTCAATATGCCCGTACCAAAGACAGTGCGAGACCTCAGAGGCCTCCAAGGGCACTTGGCCTATATCTGAAGATTCATCGTCAACCTGGCCGGAAAGTGCCACCCTTTTAGTCGCCTCATGAAGAAAGGAGCGTCGTTCAAATGGGATGAAGCTTGCCAAGAGGCACTCCAAAACATCAAAGCATATCTACTAAAGCTGCCAGTCCTATCAGCACCGGTTCAAGGGAGGCCACTCATCCTCTACATTGCTGCTTAGGAGCAGTCCTTGGGGGCACTCCTGGCTCAGAACAATGAACTTGGTATGGAGACAGCTTGCTACTACCTCAGTCGCACTCTCTTCGGCGCAGAGTTGAATTACTCCCCAATCGAGAAGGTCTGCTTAGCGCTTATCTTCGCCACAAAAAAGCTGCGACACTACATGCTGGCTCACACCATCAGACTCGTCTCAAAGGCCGAGCCCCTCAAGTACATCATGTCGAGACCAGTGCTTTCCGGACGTCTGGCCAAGTGGGCCCTGCTGCTACTTGAATTCGACATCACCTTCGTGCCACAGAAAGCGGTTAAAGGGTAGGCCCTCGCGGACTTCCTCGCAGAATACCCTCTCCCGACGGAATGGGAGTTATCAGAAGATCTTCCAGATGAAGAAGTGTTCTTCGTCGACGTCGCCCCAACATGGAAAATGTTTTTCGACAGCGCAGCAAGGCAAGACATAGCGGGAGCCGGAGTCATCTTCGTCACTCCGGACAACGAAATACTCCCCTTCTCTTTTCTACTATCGGAATCATGTTCCAACAACGTGGCAAAATATCAAGCCCTGCTCATCGATCTCGAGCTGGCCGACGAAATGAAGCTTCGAGGACTAGAAATTTTTGGAGACTCCAAACTCATGATCCAGCAAGTCCTGAGGGCATACGAAGTCAACAAAGAAGACCTGGTGCCGTTGCATGCGCGGGCTGTGGAGCTCCTCGGCAAACTCAAGGCTGCTTCCATTCAGCATGTCTCCAGGAACCTCAACCAGCAAGTTGACGCACTCGCAAATCTGGCGGCTACACTCCCGTTTCCAGATGAACGTTCGCTCGTCGTCCCCGTCTGCAAGAGATTCGTGATCACCGAAGAAGAAGGTCCGCTCGAAGTACCAGTTCAAACCAACGCGGTGCATGTCTTCGAGATTAAAGAACAAGACTGGAGGCAGCCGTTTGTGGATTATCTTGTTCATGGTAAACTCCCCAAAGATCCGAAGCGCAAAGGTGACAGCCGAAGGTCTCTAAGGTTCTACCACTTCAACGATGAGCTATACCGACGAAGCTACGATGGCGCACTTCTGAGGTGCCTTGTGAAAGAAGAAGCAGAAGCCGCGCTGGAAGAAGTACACACTGGAATCTGCGGATCGCACCAGTCCGGTCCGAAACTTCACTTCCGCATCAGGATAATGGGATACTACTGGTCTACCATGATCAAGGATAGCTTGGATTACGTGAGGAGGTGTCAAGCTTGCCAGATGCACGAGGACTACATCCGTCAACCTCCGGAGCCTTTGCACCCAACAATCGCGTCTTGGCCCTTCGACGGGTGGGGACTCGATATCGTCGGTCCCCTGCCCAAGTCATCCAAGCAACATCTCTACATTTTGGTAGCAACGGACTACTTCTCCAAGTGGGCTGAAGCAACGCCTCTGCAGGAAGTTACAAAGCACTCCGTCATCAGCTTTATCCAGAATGACATCATCTTCCGCTATGGGGTCCCCCGCTACATCGTAACAGATAACGGGAAGCAGTTCAAGAATGCTTCCGTCAGCCAGTTCTGCGCATTGTACAACATTAAGCAGAATTGTTCGACGATGTACAACGCTCTGGCCAACGGTCTAGCAGAAGCCTTCAACAAGACTCTGTGCAAGCTGCTGGAGAAAACCATCTCGAAGACAAAGAAAGATTGGCACGAACGCATGGGCGAAGCACTATGGGCTTACCGGACGTCCTTCCGCACGCCGACGCAAGCAACACCGTACTCCCTCGTCTATGGTGTGGAAGCCGTTCTTCCGCTCGAGCTCCAGATCCCGTCACTCAGGATAGCAATCCAGGAAGGCCTCACCGACGACGACAACGCCCAACTCCGCCTAGCGGAATTGGAAGCATTGGACGAGAGATGCCTCGAAGCTCAACAGCGTCTGGAGTGTTATCAGGCCAGGCTCTCTCGCGCCTTCAACAAGAAGATCCATCCTTGATCATTCTAGATAGGGGAACTGGTGCTGGCAGTCAAGCGTCCCATCATCCTCTCGCATCGAGGAGGAAAGAAATTTGATGCTAAATGGGATGGCCCGCACTCCGTCAAGGAAGTCTACTCCAACGGCGCCTATCTCCTCACCACGCCAGAAGGGCTGACACTCGGCCCTATCAACGGCAAGTACCTCAAAAGGTACTATGCCTAAATCAAGGCCACACCCCTTGCGCAAAAAAAAAAAAAAAAATGAACTACGTGCGACTTGATCCCCCTTAGGGGGTACGTAGGCAGCCTGAGAAGTTACTTCAGGTTCAGTCCGACCAAAATAAAAAGTCAACAATGGTCCATGCAAAAGATGTGGCAAAACGAGGCGATATTATTAGATAATAAAGAAAAGGCGATACATGGCATAAGTCCTGAAAAGAAAGCTACAATGAAACAAGGAGCAACTAAAAGAAGGTGTCCATAGCTCGAAGACGGCGTAGTAACTCCTCTCTAGTCGCCTCCACTCGTTGAAGTTCCACGGGGCGAGTGGCCAGAAGCTCACGACGGGTCACCAAGTCACCTTCAAAGCACTCTCCGCGGCCTCGGCTCGCTCCAGACGAGACTCCGCCTTTCGAAGCGAGGCGCGCATAGAATCTATCTTCCTCTGAGCCTTCGACATGCTGGAAGTCACCTCCGCAAGTTGGAGCTCTGACTGACTTAGACCCGCCTCAGCAGCCTCCAACTCAGAAGGGGAGCTCCCCTCTAGCAAAGCTCGCTAGGATCGATAAACCTCGCCATCGGTCACAAGCAGGGTCATCTGAGCAACGAAAGAAGAGCTGTCGACTTTGAACTCCTCCAGGCTCGCGCAAAACTCCGCACCGTCCGTCGACCACCAGTCCTGGAGAGCGCCAAAGCCAGCATTTTGGAAAGGCTCCAACGTCGACTTGATATACTGCCGGCAGCTCGCAAGAAGGAACTCTGAGACTCTGCTCCTCGGCCTTAAATCCGGGCGAGGTGCCTCGGAGTAGGTAGGCAAGACCTTCCCTCCCACTGCAGCCATGACAGGATCCGCCTGCGCCAACAAGGGTGGCAGAACCGGAGAAACCGCCGCTACCGCCGCAACAACCGTCTCCTCCAACGGGCACGAGGGTACAGTAACTGGGGAGTGCCGCTTGTCGACGCTCGAAACTTCAGCCTCCTCGTGGAAAGATAAAGTGTCAATATCGATGCCATCCAGGTCGATATCGCCACTAGGGAAGTTCTCCCCGCAAAGTTCGAGGAGATCCAGATCGTCCGGAGGGATATCTAGCCCGCGCGCCCCAGGCACTTCCTGCGCAGCGCCAGTAGACGAGTGCCCGAGAGACGCCTTCGGAAAGTTCGCCCCGTGCTCTACCACTACAACGGAGTCTGGTCAAAAAGAAGATACAATACTCAGCGTAATGAAAACTTCCTGAACGTAGAAGACAAATAAAATAAAGAGAACTCCATACCCGCGTGGTCAGATGAAGCAACCCTAGACGGGGGAATCACCTCATCTTTCAGAAGTCCAGGCTCCTCGGTATCCTCCACCAGACAAGGGACCCTTGGAACCATCCCGCGAGGAATGCAAACCTTTCTTCTTTTGGGAGGGGCACCCTCAACGGCGGCCTTCGGGAAACAAGATACCCCAGGGGTGCTAGTAAGCTCGGCGTCTAATGCCGGAGTTGAAGAAGGGACATGACGAGCACTGGAGAGACAGCTACAGCTCCTCTGCGCCCTCTGAAGCCCCAGTCGGAGGTGGCGGTCCTCCACTCCCGCAGAATGGTTAAAGCAGAAGTTCCTGAACTCGCTGCTCGCCAAGACGTCGACCAGGAAACTCGCAAGCAAAGGGGAACCTCGCCCTTCAATCCACTTGCAGTACTCCGGAGTAGCGATATCCCGAAACCCGGATTTGGTCCCGGGAAAGAAGCTGCTGCCAGTCGATCGAGCATAGAGAGAAGCCCAGAGGCGGTAACCCTCCTGCGGACTGATGCGCCCCTGCAACTGCTGAGGCATCCCAGGAACTTCCTGTCGAAATCCTTGCTGGCGAGCGAAGCGGTGAGGGGAGTACTGCTCCACCTCCACCACGTCCTCCTTTCGCCAAACCAAGTAGCCAGGGCAGCAACTGACCATATTCCAGTATAGGTGGTCCGGGAGCTCCTCGTTGTCGTAAACAGTCGACCTCTCCAAAGGCAATACCGAATGCTCCGACATGAATTCAAAATCGGTGCTTTCCATCTTCCTCAAAAGGGTGCGAGCACACTCCCTCGGACGCTCCCAACTGATAAAGGCGTTTAAAATCCCCTCTATCCTGGGCAGGAACGGCAGGTCGGCTGGATGCCCGCGTCTGGCGAAAATCCCCTTTGGAAAATCCAGAGCTATCCAGCCATACAAGTAGTGCAAGGGTCCAAACGCAGCGGACCGGCCAAGCTCCTCCTTTGCCTTATCCGAGCTGGACAAGTCCCAGTAAGTCCCGCTGAGAGCCCGATACAAGGCGCATAATATGGCCGGGGCTAGATTGAAAAGCTCGCCCCTCTCCATCCTGGAAGCTGCAAGGAAGGTCCCCGGACGGATAACCTCGCCAGAACACGGAAGCACGAACCGACAAAGGAAGATGACCAGCCCGACAGCTCGGTAAATCGCTCGCCACTCCTCGCTGTCACGCCTCAAGCCAAGGATTTCCCAGGGACACTGCTTTCCCTCCATTGAATGCTTCTCTCGAGCCAAAGAGTTGATAGGCCTCACGAAGGAACGAAGCGGGGGTCTTTGCATTTGAGCGATCTTCCACATCGGATGGGCCGAAGGTGCCGGAGACCTATACTCGCCTCTGAACCAAAAGTCAACCCAAGAAGAAGGATGCACTCGATCCGACTGATCCCGTGCCGTGATGATAGCATATGCCTTAAACAAAAGAAGGCAAGAACTCGGAGCGAAGCTGCTGTCCAACAGATCCTTCAAGGCTGGCACCTCCTCCTGGTAGTAATTCCGTACTTCAAGGCACCCGGAAACGATATGGACGTCGCGAAGCGAGATTCCTATCTCCCCCACTCCAGTAAGGAAAGTGTTGGTGTCCGGACACCAGAGCTCACAAAGTGCGCGATACATCCCCTCAGGACGGCTGTACTCTCGACGAGTCGGCGTCAGAAACGTGGCTAATAAGTTCATCTCGGGTTCCGCGCCAAAGACCTTGTAGAGCTCGCCCATCCATTCACGAAAGTCGCAAAGGTATTGGACGTCTCCCCGAGGCCAAGAATCGGTACCCCATCGCATCAGTCAGGCACAGATCTTCGAGGTGACAACCGGCGTGGGCACGAAGTCTTCATCACAATGGTGGAATGGAATACTCAAACTCGGCCGGAGAAGCTTTATAGAGATCCCTTCGTTAGTATAGATCTTCTCGCTCAATTTCGGCATCCCGTAAGTCGCATCTACGACTCCATCTTCCGTGATGCGCTCATGGACAAAGACACGGAGCAACGACAGAAGGTCTTCCCGCCGCGAGTTGCGATAACGGTGCACCCGAGTATGGGGGAAGCGAAGGCACCTCCTCCCATCGGAGAAGTCCTCGGCTATCCACCCCGGAGAAGTCAAACTCTCGAAGATGCGAGCCCTGGAGGACCATGGAGGGAAGCAAGTCAAGACAAGTGCGCATCAAAAAAAAAAGGGGGCCACACCCCCCTGTCAGGAGGATTGTCCAACTCAAGGTCACGTCACCGCTGCACCCGGACCCTCGCACCGCATCCCCGGGGCCCGTGCACCGCCCGTGCTGGCCAACTACCATTTCGCCATGCGGTATCCGCACACCACCCGTGCCGGTCGACTACGAAGACGCCACCCAGCCGGAGCCACAGCCACCTGCCAGCTCGGCCGCCGCCGCACGGCTCCACGTCGCTCGCCAGTGGACCCATGCCGTCACGCCACAGCCTGCGCGCTATGCACGCTCGCTGCCACTGTTCTCAGCACCCGACCGAAAAAAAAAAAAGAAGAGAGGAGTAGCAGCAGCAATAGCCAGGCCCACAGCCCCTTGTCGCACAAAGAAGAGGGGGCCGACAGCCCCTTCCCCCCAATCAACGGCCCGACAGCAGCGAAAAAAAAAAAAAGGGGTAGCAACATCAGTCGGGGCTCGCGCCCCTCTCCAATCGGGGAACGACACCAAGGAAAACGGGGGGGGGGGGGGGGGGGGGGGCGCAGCCCCCCTCCTTCTTCGCCGACGAACAGGGGGGGGCGCCCGACTCGCACACGACGCCGCCCCGACTCCTCCTCCGACACAGCCGGCCCCGGCGCCCAACTCGCGCACGACGCCGTAGCCCCGGCCAAACCGTCGCCGCCCCGCAGCCGCCGGACCTGGCCCCCGCGTGCGACTCGTCCGCGCCCACACCCGCAGCCGCAGGACCCGGCCCCCGCGCCCGACGCCTCGCATGCCGGCCCCGCGTGCACCCTGCACGTCGCCGCCGCCTCCCGCGCGCCACCGCAGCCCCGCGCGCCGGCCCCCGCTGCTGCCACTGCTGCTTCCACGGGCCGGAGCCGAAGAAGAAGAGAAAAGGAAAAGAAAAATAAAAGAAAAGAAAGAAAAGGAAAAAGAAGAAGAAGAAGAAGGAGGAAGAGAGAGGCGGTGAAGGCGGCCCGCACCTCAGCCGCGCTCCTCCATCCTCCCCGCCTCGGTCCTCGCCGCATCCTCGCTTCGAGCCCGCCTTCGCAACGACCTCCAAATCGTGCACCATCGCCGCCGACAAAAGAGGCGACACCGGGAAGACGGAGCAAGTCGCGTGCAACCCCAGGCAGCTCTCTTCCGACGGCGGTCTCCAGAAGCCGGCAGAACCTTCGCAAAGAAGCACAATGGTGGATGAAGGGGGTAGGGGTCCTTAAATAGACTTCCAACCCCGCCCACAAAAGGAATCAAGGACAAGCGCTCTACGATTCCTACGTGTCCAAACCCTACACGTTCTCACCGACGCACTCGTCCTTGAGGGGGCATTTGTAGACACACGAATTTCGTATGACCCGGACCCGACTTACGTGTGCTAACGCGGATGCAAATCCGATGCGCAGACCCGACTCGCACGCACCAGTGCGGACCCGGACCCGATTCACACCTAGCAAAAGAGGAGCGGACCCCACGCTTAAAGGGGGGGCCCGGCCCCTACTAGGGTCCGAACCCCATGGGGCCGGCCCTACTAGGACCCGAACCCCATGGGGGGCCGGCCGGCCCTGCAAGGAAAAAGAAAAGAAAGGAAAAAAAAGAAAGGAAAGAAAAGAAAAGGAAAGAAAAGAAAGGAAAGAAAAGAAAAGAAAAGAAAAGAAAGAAAAGGAAGTAAATACCGCCATGCACGGGGGGAGGTTGCGTATGACGTCTGCACACACGCGGATCTGCGCCGATCCCTCGATCCGACGCACAAGAAGTAGCGCCCGATCGCCATCGATTTCGTGCGCAAAATCCAGCCATAATTGCCCCGCCAGGAAAGGAAAGCGAATGAATACTTATTCCCCTCATCAATGGATGAATAAATCTTGGGTAATTATGAGGGAGATATTAAAGTGATTTTAAATTAAAACTTCCCATACCTCTCCCCCCCCTTTGCCTATAAATAGAGGGGGTGGGGGAAGGTTCAAGGGGTTGATCGGTTGAAGACTGAAGACGAAGCGCGGGAGCTCTGCGGAAGAAGAGACGCTTCTTCATCGACCCAAGGCTTCACGAGGCACGGGCAAGCCTGTCCCGCCGAGATCGGCTTAGTCCATTGAAAGCCCTCATCAACGTGAAGACCCTTGCACACGAAGATCAAGACTTCGACTCCGTGCACGAAGAAGAAAGCTCGGAGAAGAAGACCCTTCGACTCCGAAGACGCCAGAAGCAAAGGCCGAAGAAGAAGCTCGGAGCGGCACTACCCCGTCGGCTCCAACAAATCCTCGACCCCGATCAAGCTCTAAAGCCCGGAGGAGAGAAACGAAGCGTCATCAACCCGTCGCCTTCGACAAATGTCTGCGCCATCCACGAAGAAGAAAGTCTGGAGCAGACCGCCTGAAGCATCGCTACCCCCGTCGTCTTCATCAACAAAAGCCGACGCTACAACCGTCGCACGGAGACCGTCGCTACCCCCGCCGTCTTCACCAACAAAAGCCGACGCTACAACCGTCGCACGGAGATCGGTGCTACCCCCACTATCTTTGAAAGTGTTCTTCGACTCCGATCACGCCAAGGAAGCCCGGAGAAGAAGAGAAGTCCAGCCGACACCCAAACCGTCGAAGCACCGGAGAAGTAACCCACGTCGTTCAAAGAAGAAGACCGAGTTGACGCTGAAGCTAAAGCCTTCGCAAGAAGCCAAAGCAAAGCCCCAGTAAAGCCCGCGCAAAAGCAACGCAAGTGCCAAAGCCAAGCGACTACGCCGGCCACGAGCAAAAGCACCGCACGTTCTAGCCGATACGATGCGAAGTCCGGAAGAACGAAAGCATCGCAAGTCTCTCCCGGCTACGTCCAAGCGCAAGCGCCGAAGCAAAGCAAAATCCAGAGCCATGCCGGAGCCAAGCCAAAGCCAAAAAGCCAAAGCCAAAGCCGACGCCAAAAGCACGATCGACGCCGCGAACCGATGATCAAGGATGCCGAGGTTGAGCAAGGAGCGAGGAAGACACGAAGACCGAGGAACGAAGCTGAAGACCCCCTAGCCGAGGAAGCGCGAAGCACGGAAGGGACCAAAGAAACGGCGAACATTCCTTAGCCTCTCAAAAACCCTCACCTTGTAAAACCCCTGTCCTGGGCAACTCCTTCAGAGCTCTCGCACGAACACCACGTGGAGACGCGGATCAAAGGGATCATCCAGAAGATCTTTCCCACAATCCCCTGATCAAAACTCGCCGCAACCCGGACTCGCTACACCCGAGCCACCCGGGTCTCGGCCACACTTGTAATCTGGTTTTGCGCAATAAAGCCGACCCGTACCTTTTCCGCGCATACAATAGCATATTTAATGCCCTTAGAGGTTATAGAGTTTGATAATTTTTGGTGAGGATGATCAACTTGTCATAGATAGTATCCCCACCAAGTTTCGTCAAAATCTAAAACCTCTAGGGTAGGCAAATGGTGGCATGTAATTGTATAAGTAAGATTCCATAAGTAAGAGTATCTCTCTCTCTCGCTCTCTCTCTCTCTGTATATATATATATATATATATATATATATATATATATATATATATAGAGAGAGAGAGAAATGCTAGAATGCGGCATGCGGTAAGTGCGGCACCTACCGCATGCCGTCTGATGCACCGTTGCGTGCATGCGATGCACGCAGCGCGTGCATCAGACGGCTGCGGTGCTGTGCCGCACGTACCGCATGCCGCAGCATAGCATGCCCCTATATATATATATATATATATATATATATATATATATATATATATATATATATATAGGGGAGGGATACTCTTACTCATGGCCTCTTACTCATATAGTTACCTATGATCAGGGCCGTCCATTAGATCCTGACGTACGGTTCGGATTAGATGGAGAGTTAAAGCAATGGTGTCCTCATCAAATGCAGGATTTTAATACGGGCATTTAATGCGGACATCATTGCTTTAACTTTCCACCTAATCCGAACCGTATGTTGGGATCTAATGGACGGCCCGGATCATAGGTAAACTATATGAGTAAGAGTATCCCTTCCCATATATATATATATATATATATATATATATATATATATATATATATATATATATATATATATATATATATATATATATATATATATATATATATATATATATATATATATATATATATATATATATATATATATATGTTACGGATATCTGTGGCTGCCCATTTTAGTGGGATACATCTACCCGACATGTTTATCCCTTATCCCTAGCTTATATATGTTATGAATAAACAAGAGGCTCTCACGGATTTTGTGAGAGCGCAGCTGTCATCCCGAGTGCAACCATCTCCATCTCCCTTTCTCTCGTAACACGTTATCAACACGGCCGACTACGGCGATCCCGGGCCGATCTCACACCGCAAGAGAGAGAGAGAGAGAGAGAGAGAGAGAGAGAGAGAGAGGAGAAACAAGAACGGATAGAGGAGCAGGGACAACATCAAGAGAGAAAGAGAGGGACGGACTCGAAGGCAAGACCTGACGTCGGCAAGACGAGACCATCACAAGGTATACACTGCAAACTTCTCCGTCGCATCAACCGGCCACACCTGGCCGGAGACCATCGGATAAACCCCAGGTTGCTCGAGGCCTTGTGCGACTTCATGCAATCTGGGTTGCCGACTTCATGCATCGCACACCGACCATGTCTAGCCGAAGACCCAACACCGGTATATGCCGGAGGTGCAAATCTGTCACCTTCCATGGCAGCTCAGACCCCTCCGAGTGACTCTCGACACACCCAGATCTTGCCCGCAAGGGCCTGTGCATGGTGGTTCGGCGCCCGACCAACCTCGGTCGGCGGCTGCGTTTGCACGCCCACCAGTGGCTACACCCGCATGCAACACCGACGACTGCACCCGCGTGCACCATCGGCAGCTGCGGTTACAGGCTGCGCGACGGCGGCAGCGACCTACGCGCCCGAGCGCCGGTTGCGCGAGCGGCGGGCTGCGCCAGCGCCAGTCGCGCGAGCTACGGCAGCAGGCTGCGCAAGCTGCGGCAGTGGGCGGCGCGAGGGGACGGCGACGGTTAGGGTTTCCGTCTCTTTCGGAGCGAAAGAGATGATGAACAATGTTTATCTGTTTGGGTTTTAAAACCCGATTACAAAATCGACCCAACTGTTTAATATAACAGTCCCGACCTGACTGTATTGAGCAGACCCAACCCGACTGTAGTTAATATAAACCCGACCTATCTAAGTTTACATGCATTCACATATATTTATCTATCTGATTTAATCTAGACCGTCAGTTTTAATTTGTGATTGTGGGCCTAATCTTGGCCCGATCTAATCGATCCAAGTAAGGATCTTGACTAATTGAACCATTCCGGACGCATCGGTACGGTCTGATTTTTCAAATTCAAACTATTTAAAATATGTTTTAATCTGAATCTTTTAATTTGATATTGTGATCTCGAGTCCAATATATATCTGTTTTCAGCGATCTATATATGGTTATTGAGTATTTGGGTCATTCCGGACTCATCGGTATGGTTCGATTTTATCAATTTAAATAAGTTAATGCATGTTTACTATGGACCATCGATTTAAGTTATATACTTGTGAACTCGATCTAGACCCGATCTAGACGATCCAAATATGGATCTTAGCTTTTGGGACTGCTGCGGATGCATTGGAATGATCCGATCTTACAAACTCAAATTGTGTTTCATTATATCATATCACTTGCTTATGATCATATGGTTGGTAGATATCTTGCTTGATTAAATTGGTTCAAGTGATTTTTATTTGTTAGCCATTTTTTCTACTTTGTTATTCAAGATAGATATCTTATACATTCGCAGTGTGTATTAACTTTATCATTGTTAGATAAAATAATTTTCACTATTGTCAGTGCCAATATATTTAATATCGAATATTAGTTGTTTATGGATATATGTCAACTAGTTAAAATAATTACTCTTTAAACTCATCCATAGCCTGTGTGTGAGCTCGGCCCTTGTCAGCCGAGACAGTACAATATGGCTATGGATACATCTTAACTAGTTTTTTCACTATGTATAGGATCCTTTGTTCCATCTTGGTTAGGATTTCGATGTTCCTAGAATCCAATAGCCTTTAATCTATCAATTGACTAGGCTCCTATTCCGTCCCCAGATGTCTAACCTTGCAAAGTTGGAGTTCGCCGCACTTGATGTCAATGGCAAAAATTACTTAACATGGAGGCTAGATGCTAAGCTCCATTTACAATCAATCAAGTTGGGTAAGGCAATTATAAAGCCTACAGGCACAGAAAGCCTTAGTCCTGAAGACAAGGATAAAGCGACAATCTTTCTGCATCGTTACCTACATGTAGACATGAATAATGAATATTTAACCGTTGAAGACCCCTTAGTTCTGTGGGAATCCCTACGGGATAGATATGATCATCAAAGGGCTGTCATCCTCCCAACAGCGAGGAATGAATGGATAAACCTACACTACCAAGATTTTAAATCGATCATAGAATATAAATCTACAATGTTTAACATCGTGTCCCAACTTGAGCTATGTGGAGAGCCAGTTACCCAAGGACAGATAATCGATACTCTATCCACCTTCTATGCAATGAATATTCTATTGCAACAACAATACCGGGAGTGAAACTTACAGAAGATATCAGATCTGATTTTGGTACTCCTAGTTGCAGAGAAGAACAATAAAGTTCTTATAAATAATCACAACTCCGGACCAACTAGAGCATTGGCGTTCCCTGAAGCGTATGCCAATGAAGGATACCACAGAGGTAGAGACAGAGGAAGGTTTGGAAGAGGTGGTTGTCATAACCACTCCGGCAGAAGTGGCAGGGGCGACAAAGGTGGCAACCTCAGTAGAGGAGGCTATCGAGGTAGAGGCAGGCGTGGCCACCCTAGTAGAGGTGGACTCAATCTGCATCAAAATACAAATTTCAAGAAACAGAATAACAAGACCTGGCACACAGAACAAGTGATGAAAGACCTTCCTTCTAATAAATAGCCTACAGACACCTATTTCAAGTGTGGGCATGAGGGCCATTGGTCTCGCAACTATTGTACATCTAATGAAGAGGTGGCAAACTTTCAAACATCACAGAAAGCTGAGGGTAATGCAATGTTTGACCTCGACAATAATGACCTCCTCGAAGATGAACTCAATGAGATGCAAGGAAAAACTAAGCTCACAACTTTTGATTTCTTCAACGACAACTAGGGGGGACATGATATTTTTAGTGATAAACTACTATTATTTATTAGAACAACTGTTTGATTTCTAGTAGTTAATATTTCGTTTGCTTGGTAGATTGTCATATCGTTTATTTTTATCAGAACAATTGTTTACTTTATTATAGTTAATATTTTATTTGTTTGATATAATATCTTTTAGATCTTATTTATTAATATAAATGTTTCTCATTTTCTATATATTTGAGTTGCCAAAACCTTATATCAAATAATACTTTATTTCTCTGTGAGGAAATGAAATCCAAGGAAGACATGAATATAGACCATAGCTGGCCCCAATCAGATAAAAGAAGGCTTCGGTAGAGCACAACTAGTGTTACCTAATGGAACCCATATCTTTATACAATCTACCTTATACTCTAGTAACTCTAAAAAAAACTTACTCAGTTTCAGAGATATAAGAGCAAATGGGTATCACATAGAAACCCTGAGCGAGGGGAATAATGAATTTTTTGTATAACCTCTAGTATTAGAAATCAGAAGTTTACTCTAGAGAAATTCTTCAATCTATCCTTAGGGATATACTTCACTCATATTGGTATTGTTGAGTCACATGCAAACATGAGCCAGCAGCTCAGTACTAATCCAAGACAAATAGTGAGCCAGAAGCTCTATAATCCTATGATTTTTAATATCTGGCATGATCGTCTAGGATATCCTTGGACAATAATGATGAAAATGATTGTAGAAAACTCTTGTAATCATCCCTTAGCACATTATCAAATATTTAGAACCTTTTACATGTGACATTTTTTTTCTGCAAGATTTACGGATTGTCATATTGATAAGATAGTCTTCCCGTCGTTAGGGGGAGACAAGAAAGATAATGAACATTCCGTCCAAGAGGAATGATGTGAATTATCGTGGAATCCTTCCACTCTGTCCCATCTAGACCCCAGGACTCCCCAATGTGAGCATGATGTTAGGAGAATGGTAGTAAATGAGTCTAACAAATGCCAGAAGCATGACAGATCTATAGGTTCCGAAGATTTAACTCTCCGGAAGAGGAGATTAAATAGCATATCATACTCTACAGCTCTTGAAGAAACTGCTCTTAATATAAACTCTCCTAAAGAGAGGATTCATGACGGTCCGGAAGATGTCATGAATCAAAGATCCGATTTCCTAAATTAAAGCATATCGCTCCGGTATAGATTATATCCCAGAACCTAGAAAAGACTGGGAAAGAGGTACTGGTACCTAATAATGATGAGATATCTGTGTTCTACACATACTCAGGAAAAATATAGAATAGAAAAGAAATAGTCATTGATAATATATTCTTATATACTATGACAAATGAGATAATAAAGGGTGATGATAATGACACTGAACCACGCACAATCCCTGAAGGATTTGATTTACCTATACGGTAACCTAGATAGTAAAATATATATAAAAATTCCTGAAGTATTTGATTTACCAAACTCCAAATCTAGAAATACGCATTCAATTAGATTAAAATGAGCATTGTACGGTCTGAAACAATCCGAAAGATTGTGGTACAATTGGCTCAGTGAATATCTATCTAGGGAAGGCTATAAAAATGATACTATATGCCCATGCGTATTTATTAAGAAATCCCAGAATGAATTTACAATAGCAGCAATATATGTAGATGATATAAATCTAATAAGATCTCCCGAAGAGATTGAGAAGACAGTTGGCTATCTTAAAAAGAAGTTTGAAATGAAAGACCTGGGTGAGACAAAATTTTGCCCTGGCCTGCAGATCGAACGCAACAAGGATGAGACCTTAGTCCATCAAGCAAAATATACTAAAATCTCCTGAAGAGATTTAATATGGATAAGTGTTATTCACTTAGTACACCCATGGTTGTAAGTTCTTTAGATGTTAACAAAGACCCATACAGGCCTAGAAAAGAAAATAAAGACGTCTTGGGTCCTGAAGTACCCTATTTAATTGTAATAGGTGCAATTCTTTATTTATCTCAATGCACTAGACCTGATATTTCATTTTCTGTTAATCTACTTGTTAGATATAGCTCTGCACCTACACATAAACATTGGAATGGTATGTAAAAGGACTAACCTAGTTGGATATGCAGACTCTGGTTATTTATCTGATCCCCATAAGGGAAGATCATAAACATGTTATGTGTTTCTTAATAGTAATACAACTCATTCAAACTGGCTTCATCAAAGGCGACAGGACCAAGCACATCTCTCCAAAATTCTTCTACACCCATAAACTCCAAGAGAAGGAAGAGATTATTATAAAGCAGGTGAAGTCAGCTAAGAACCTAGCAGATCTCTTCACCAAGGCGTTTCCAAAGTCTACATTCCAGAAATTAGTGTATCGGATTGGCATAAGGAGACTTCACCAACAGGACATATGAATGTCATTTTAAATTGATGTATTAACAGGGTGGAAAGTAGCATCTTAATGTATTAGGGAGAGGGAGTATTTTTTTTGAAGATTGATGTAAGCAAGGCATGTAATAGAATGTAGGATAAAGATGAGGGGGAGCATCCTGCAGATGCAGATGGTGATATCCAGAAGAATGTCTTTTGCGCATTGTACTCTTTTTCCTACGATTAAGTTTTTCCCACAGGGTTTTTCCATCGAAAGGTTTTAAAGAGGCAGTGTAAGTCGTACCCACTAAGATTCCAGAAAAATCTGAGATTCCAGACAAATCTGTTCATGAAGAACTACGTTCCTGAAGAACGCATTGTACTCTTTTTCCTTCACTAAAGGTTTTGTCCCATTAGGTTTTTCTTAGTAAGGTTTTAACGAGGTAATGTTTTGAAAAGTGGGCATCCAAGGGGGAGTGTTACGGAATATGTGGCTGCCCACTTTGGTGGGATACATCTAACTGACACGTCTATCCCTTATCCCTAGCTCTATATATATATGTTATGAATAAACAAGAGGCTCTCACGGATTTCGTGAGAACGCAGCTGTCATCCCGAGTGCAACCATCTCCATCTCCCTTTCTCTCGTAACAATATATATATATATATATATATATATATATATATATATATATATATATATATATATATATATATATATATATATATATATATATATATATATATATAGGGGCATGCTATGCTGCGGCATGCGGTAAGTGCGGCACCGCACCGCAGCCATCTGATACACGCGCTGCGTGTATCGCATGCACGCAGGGGTGCATCAGACGATAGTGTTGCGATGCCGCACTTACCGCATGCCGCACTATAGCATCTCTCTCTCTCTCTCTCTCTCTATATATATATATATATATATATATATATATATATATATATATATATATATATATATAGTAGTGATACATTGCGGCCGGGTAACGTGCAGCTTAACGTGCGGCCACCCCCTTCCGGGGCATTTTGAAATTTTTTTTTTAGGGGATTGATCACCCATCCTTGGATAGCCCACACAAACAATTTCAGCCCGATCCAAGCCCTGTAGGCCGTCCAAATGTGATCGACTTATATCGGTCATTTATTTTTTTCGTCATTTTGATCAACACATTTGGACGGCCTGCAGGGTTTGGATCGGGCTGAAATTTTTTGTGTGCTATCCAAGGGTGGGTGATCAATCCAAAAAAAAAAAAAAATTTCAGAATGCCCCTGAAGGGGTGCCACGTTAAGGCCGCACGTTACCAGTCATAATGTATCACTACTATATATATATATATATATATATATATATATATATATATATATATATATATATATATATATATATATATATATATATATATATATATATATATATATATATATATATATATATATATATATATATATATATATATATATATATATATATATATATATATATATATATATATATATATATATATATATATATATATATATATATAATATGGGAATAGGGAACATGGTCCTCCCTTCAATTTGGGTGCCACATGATACTTTTTAACCATATTTCTTTTTATGGATGGTCAATCCACTCTACTTAGCTCAAGATTTAAAACAAAAATTCGAAAAAAAAAATTTAAAACAACCCGATCAACGGTTGACAAATTTAACGATAAACTATAGCGTGTAAATAGCCATTGCTATTGTTAATTTAAAAATGCAACTTGACATATTTTTTTTCAAATTTTTTTTCATGATCATTGTTAGAAGGGATGTACCAACTTTGATCAACCCCTAACCCCTGTTAAAAAGTACCATGTGGCACCCAAATTAAAGGAAGGACTAGCGTGTTGGGTGGTCGGGAGGACCATATTCTCTATTCCCTATATATATATATATATATATATATATATATATATATATATATATATATATATATATATATATATATATGCTTGAATGCGGCATGCGGTGCGTGCGGCATCGCACCGCAGCCGTGTGATGCACGCGCTGCGTGCATGCGATGCACGCAGCAGTGCATCACACGGCTGCGGTGCGATGCCGCACGCACCGCATGCCGCAGCATAGCATGCCCCTATATATATATATATATATATATATATATATATATATATATATATATATATATATGGGCATGCTATGCTGCGGCATGTGGTACGTGCGGCATTGCACCTTAGCCGTCTGATGCACGCGCTGCGTGCATCACATGCATGCAGCAGTGCATCAGACGGTTGCGGTACAGTGCCGCACATACCACATGCCGCATTATAGCATTTCTCTCTCTCTCTCTCTCTCTCTCTATATATATATATATATATATATATATATATATATATATATATATATATATATAAGTTAAAATATGGCGTGCGGTGTCGCACCGCAGCCGTCTGATGCACCGCTGCGTGCATCTGACGCACCGCAGCGGTGCATCAGACGACTGCAGTGCGACGCCGCACGCACCGCACGCCGCATCCTAACACGCATATCTTATTAAAAGGCATCATCCTAAATATGTTGCTCAAACAATTCAAGTTATTTACTTGAACTTATAAAAATGATAATTGAATTGAAAGAAACAGATACAATTGGAAAACATCGTTAATTACGATATTGGTATGCAAGACTATATTTGTCACAGAATAATCAGTGAAACACATTTGTCTCGGTTAAAAAAGAGTGCTAAATATGCTAACAGGGCCCCTGCTTTGATTGCCTACTCCTAATGATAAAAGTAAAGCCAGTACCTATTAAAATCAACTAGTTGGGCTACATGAGTCAACTTAAGAGAGAGAGAGAGAGAGAGAGATGCTGAACTCCAGTTCACCATTGAATGGTGAGAGGCAACATTGGACAACATAAATGGTGAGAGGGAAGTCCAATGCACAACAGAAATAAAAGTTTCAACTGGGCATTGATGCCACATATAACACTTTTGTAAGCAAGCAATCATTCATCATTCATAGGTGCATTGGGATCAATGTTATCAAGTATGATATGCGATCACACAACTCAGTATGAACTAATAGCATATACGATTGTGTGGTCGCACATCCCGTTGTACCAAATTGTTATGCCAAATTTAGGGAGAGAGAGAGGGAGAGAGAGATGGTTGAGCGCGAGGGTGAGGGGGGCGCCGCCCGCCGGAGCCGTCGGGGATGAGCGATCTCCTCGATCTCTCGCCGGTGGAGGTTGAGAGCGAGGGTGAGGGCGCCGCCGGAGCCGTCGGGGGTTGAGGACTCGGGCGCCGCCGGAGCAGTCGGGGATGTGGGCGGAGCGTCGGGGGTTGAGGACGCGGGCGGGGATGAGGACAGGGGCGCCGCCGGAGTCGTTGGGGATGAGGATGCTGGCGGAACCGTCGAGGGTTGATGACGCGGGCACCGCCAGAGCCGTCGAGGATGAGGACGCGGGCGGAGGGCTCGGGGGTTGAAGACGTGGGCGAAGGGAGCCGATCTCTCTCTGTCTCTCTGTGGTCTTCTCTCTTAGCGAACTAGAGAGAAAGAGAGGTCGGGGGCCAATCGGTTGGGTTTTTCTCTCTCTCATCAAAGGGGCAGTATATCCAATATGAGCCCTTCAATGGATAAGAGTTGGATGGCTGACAGCGACACCCTAAACTGAAAATAAGCTGTCAGCCCATATCCCGTTTTCTCTCTCTCTCTCTCTCTCTATATATATATATATATATATATATATATATATATATATATATATATATATATATATATATATATATATATATATATATATATATATATATATAGAGAGAGAGAGAGAGAGAGAGAGAGAGAGAGAAAGAGAGAAAACAGGGTATGAGCTGACAGCCCATTGCAATTTGAGCTGCCAGCCATGTGTCAGATTTTAATTGGACAAAATCAAAAAATAAAAATAAAAATAAAAATAAAAACCTACAGCTGTACCCAAGCCCCACCACCCTCTCTCTCTCTCTCTCTCTCTCTCTCTCTCTCTCTGTGTTGCTGAAATCCGACCACCGACCGCACTCCACTCCGGCGCTGATCCGGCAGCCGGTGGCTGGAGTCCTCCGACCGTGGATCTTCATCCTCAATGCCGGCAGCCGGCCCCCCGACCCGGCAGCCCTCCGACCGTGGATCGCACCTCCGACTCCGGCAGTCCCCTTACCCTCGACGGCAGCCCTCCGACTGGGATCGCACCTGGGACGCCGGCAGCTCCCGATCTTCATACCCGATGCCGGCAGCCGGCCCCCCGACCCGGCAGCCCTCCGACCGTGGATCGCACCTCCGACTCCGGCAGCCCTCCGACTGCGATCGCACCTGGGACGCCGGCAGCTCCCGATCTTCATCCCCGATGTCGGCAGCCGGTGGCCGGAGTCGAAGGGGGCCGGTGTCGAGGGCTGCCGGTGGCCGGATACGGATGGTCGGGTCCGAGTTGGTCGGAGGCTGCCGGTGGCCGGAGCCGGAGGGGGCCGGTAGTCGGGGGCTACCGGTGGACGGAGACGGAGGGGCCCGGTGGTCAGAAGCACTGCTGGAGCCGGAGGAGGCGAGAGAGAGAGAGAGTGAGAGAGAGAGAGAGGAGGTGACGACGTCGCCGGGGTCCGAGATGGTCGGGTGGGTGAAAGAGAGAGAGAGAGGCAGCAGCTGTTTTTAACAGCTGTTATTATTATTATTATTATTTTTAACGGTTTGATTAAAATGATCGAACGGCTGACGGTGACAGCCCATTTTAACAAATGGGCTGTCAGCTCATACCCCGTATTCTCATATATATATATATATATATATATATATATATATATATATATATATATATATATATATATATATATATATATATATATATATATATATATATATATATATATATATATATATATATATATATATATATATATATATATATATATATATATAACAAGGGACGTCGGTTTTGTGCTGACTAGACAAAACGGAGCAAAAAATCTGACTAGGACAAGTTGACTGGACAAAAATAAACCGAATAGATCTAACCATTCGATTAAAAATCAACACACGATCTCTCATTGTTTCAAATCCTAACCCAATTAAACTGCACTAAACTTCTAAAATGCCGACCCATTGAAACTGCACTAAATCTGATCGTTCATCCCGTGATCGTTGTTTGCATCAACGACTATAAACCTGCATGTTGAAATTTCGGCTGTCCCAAACCATCGAGTCTATCTCGAGGAATCTGTTCGAATAGAGGCAATTGTGATTGATCGATTATAGGGGGAGGGGGGTTGGTCGTGCTGAAGGTGCCCACTTCGTGTCAATCGGCATGTGCGAGGAAATGGGTGTCCCTATGAATGCCGGTGTTGTCGTCGAAAGTGTTTTGTTGCCGAAGGCGGCCCACTTCCGCTGAAGTTCCGACAGCCACGGGCATGCACTAGTATATATATAAGGGAGGGATACTCTTACTTATGGAATTTTACTTATGCAATTAGACACCGCCTTTTACCTAACATAGAGATTTCAGAATTTGATGAAACTTAGTGGGGATGCTATCTATATCAAGTTGATCATCATCACCAAAAATCATCAAATTCAATAACCTCTAAGGACATCAAATATGCTATTCAAATTAACGGTTAAAATAAACGATCAATAAAACCTTTAACTTTTGATGCCCCTAGATGTTATAGAATTTGACGATTTTTGGTGAGGTTGATCGACATGCCATAGATAGCATCCCCACCAAATTTCATCAAATTATGAAACCTCTAGAATGGATAAAAGACAGTGTGTAATTGCATAAGTAACCATTCCATAGGCAATTTTTTTTTTTTTTTGATGCCACTAATTTAATATGCGGGTAATTCTTTTTTTTTTTTTGTACTTACCTTGCTTGCCAATTGAATAGGCGGTCAAGGGTTTTTTTTCAAGTTGTATACGAGGCCAAGTTTTTTTTATTTGATCGCTAATTGGATATTCGGGTTAATTTTTTTTTATAAAGTTTGCTGGTTGAATGGGCCATCATAGATTTTTTATTTTTTTTTATGGCCAAGGGCTAGTTGGCAAATGACACCCTACAGTTACATAGCCAATGACTACTTAGCATCTTATATAATGATCAAAGCAATTGTTTGGCAACCTCACTTATCCAAGCAATTAACGTCAGGCAATCCCTTCGGATAGTCCCACATCGGTCAGGGAAGCAACCATCACCCGCTTAATATACCCGTTGTGGACCTCCCCTTACAACCCGAGTTTTGAGGTGCGAGGGTAGCACCTCAAAACCCGGGTTGTAAGGGGAGGTCCACAACGGGTATATTAAGCGCGTGATGGGTGCCTTCCTTACCGATGTGGGACTATCCGTTAACACTCCCCCTCACGCGGAGCACGCGTGGCAAGGATCCTCCCACGCAGAGCACGCATGGCAAGGCACGATCGGTGGGGAGCACCCAGAGCGGGAGCAAGAGCAGGACCAGGAGCAGGAGACGGACTAGCTCTGATACCATGTTAGATACCCTCGCACCATAAAACCTAGGTTTTAAGGTTAAAATAAGGATAACTTACTAGAAATCCAACTGGACATGGGCCAATTTCACTTTACCCCATTGTACTGTAAAGCCAAACAAAAAACCTTCTAAACTATCGATAAGTTTATCTCAGCCACACTCTGGCTACCTATCATTTAATATTTTGATAAAAATTAATGTGATGATGACCATTGAGCTTTACTACCAAAACTACCATTTGAGAACTAAAAAGGAGTTGGGGGAGGTGGGGGTGTCAAAATCTATGGACGCCGCCTCCTCTCATAGAGTAGATAGGTCGAATTGGGGGAAATGCTCAATAAAAAAGAAAGAGGATAATATCATCCATAGCTCAAGTAAGTTGATGACGTAAGTCCCTCGATAGTTTGAGGGTTTTATTGTTTGACTTTATACTAGCAGGGTAAAGTGGAATTGGCCCATAGTTCTTTTTTTATATATAATTTATCCTTAAAATAATTCTATTTAGGGTAAAAAAATCCATTTGTAATATAGATTATAGAGATCACATAAGCTACTAAATGGCTCATAGGTTCTATAGTTGTCGAGACTTGTTCAAAGAGCGTGTGACCAAACAAATTGATTGCATGTCATCTCCTCGAGATAATACGAGCTAAATGATTCGAAGGCCAATCAAGACACATCTATTAGCTTTATGCTATTAGGGAATTGACTAATAATGAATATCAAGCTAACATCCCCTCTCGTTTATGGTCATCTCCCGCATGCTGAGAAGTGAACTAGTGGGAGAATAAATAAACGGAGGCAACAAGATTTGAACCCAAGACCTCTAAGAAGCCAAATCTTGAGTTTTTCGAGAGGGCCCCAATAATGCATATCAAAGGGCTTTGATGGTTCATTCTCTAACAGTTTAGGGTTTTAGCATAATTCTTTGGAAATATAATGTTGGGCCCCTCTCTAAGGGTCTCACATATCTATCAATTCCCTCAATTCATATTATTCTATCTAATCACATAATATCTTTCATAGTAATTATACTAAATATATTATCATAATTATATTTCCTAACACGATCGCCAGAGTCACTATTTGGTTGAGTATTAACCTCCGATTTGGCTTTAAACATTTATAAATTGTCCCCTAAATGAGTTACATGACGGAAAATCAAAGATGAAAATTTTAAAATTATTCTGATGAATACCATAATCCAGCGTGGCTGTCGGTATGTTCACCATAAAGACAATAACAACATCTGGCACCCAATCCATTCAATTTGGCCCTCGTCTTGCTCGCAACCGCCAAATAATCTGAATCAAGAGGAAAAAATCATGGCCACGCTCGATCACTAACCATCATTCCTTAATTACTACTTCAATTCTGTCTTAACAACCAACTTCCCATTGTTAACTCACTAATCGGACTCCTGAATTGGTCGACTTCCTCTCTCTAGGGCGACAACTTCTTCTCTTTTTCTTTTTGAGATCGGTGGATGTTCCAAAACCTTTCGAGCAATGGACCAACTTCGGATTCGGACTAATCCCTCTGAAAATGCACACCGACCCACCCGGAAGGTCCCTTATCTTATTAGTGTTGAGGGAGGGACTCAGGGAGAAGAATGAAACGAAGCATGTCTCCTTGAATGAGACCCACTTTTACTTGGTCTCCAACTTCATGAGGTTAACCCTTAAACTTGGGAGAACTTAACCCAAATGTAGAAGGGTGGCTTCCACCACATGTTGACCTATGGTGGGGCCATCTTAGTGGACCATTGGGCCCCAACTATCTAGTCCCAATCATTCATTAACTCTACCACCTCCAAATTGAATCAATACTAATCCTTTCTAAACAAGGTGAGTGCTACTAAAGTTTGGAGGGCATATTGGAGGGCACATGCCCTTCCTTAACTCTAGGACCCCATTAGTTTGTGGGTGGCTTGAGCAGCCAAGATGTTGACACGTGTTTGTAAGATGGCCAACATGAAAACCCTAGCCCTAGGGGGAAAGATTCGTCTCCATGATCCATTTAAATCAAAATCAAATGAAAGAAAAGGGAGTAGATAGAGAGAGAGGTCCAGGTGGAACTTGACCCTTTCCAGGTCATGTCCTCAAAAAGAAGGCAAGGGTTGGATCCAAATAAAATTGCATATATGGGGAACCCTATGAATGGGCCTAAGGTGAGGTAATTCATAAATTCTTTTTTCTTTTTAAGAGGGCATATCTGTTCTGGTTAGAGCAATGCCTGTAAATGCTATTGCATCAGAGAGACCACGGTTCGGGATTTGCTAACTGCAGGAGCGCAAAGTTTTTTCCCTCGTCAAAGACCGAGCCTTATTTTCGCCCACAGATACACTGTGCTATTTATACGCCACACAGTGTAAGACATACACACCCGGGATTCGATCATGTGACTGCCCATGAGGAAAATAATCAGTTAACCACTAGGACACAACCGTAGTTGAATGAATTTGTGCTTAAGATTAGATTTATTTAGATATTTTCTAATGATTCAAAAGGCTTGAAACTTCGGGCTGCCATTGGCTGAGATCAAAGTGGGGGTGGTTGGATTATGCCCATTTGCTTTCCTTCCTGAAGGAAAGGTATGGGTTGAACCTCATGATTATATAAGCATTTGAGAAGATGCTAGTTAGGTCATCTAAAAAAGTTGGACACATGAAATGAGTGGATTAACTAAATAATTTTTAAGGTTTCCTCCTAAAAAGCTTAATACATTATGGTCTTTAGGACAATTTACAAAAAACCTCCTGAACTATACACCCAAGTTCAATATGCCCCCTCAACTTCTATTTTAAACAACTTGACCACCTCAACTGTGTTTCGTAATGAAATTGACACAAAAACCATATGTGCATTGTATAATGACTATTATCATCGTCCCATTCAACATATGTGCTAGAGTCAATTTAAGTGAGAGAATAAATAATATAGCATACTTAAGTAAATAGGAAAAGACTATGTTACCCTCCCCGTTACACGATGTTATACCCTAACATCCTGGCTCGTTCCCGCCAATTGTTGTCGTTCCCCTTCGCCAATGTTCCTCTATTTATCATCTCCATTATCACTTGATTAGTGATCTGATATCGAGAGAAAGGGGTTTCAAGCATTGTTGGTTACTCTGTCGCCTATCATCATGCAATTCCAGTGTATGATGATCGCTCAAGAGGAGGTTTCTCAGCCGGACCTGACCCACGATTGAATCTCGCGCCGAATGGATCTCCCTCGTGCGACGGATCTGCCCAGCCATCTCTCCTCCTCTGCTTGCCATCCGGCCGACCACCTCTTGAGCAGCCCCCTCACGAACCTCCCTCTCTCCTCTTCGAGATTCCAAGTCGCGCACCCCCTCGGAATCTCTCTCTCTTCCGTGATTTCTCTCTCTCTAACTGATCATAGCCATCCAATCTCCTCTCAAGACCCAATCATAGTCATCCCTTTCTCTCCCTCGTGTCCAGGTCACTCACGAGGCACCCTCCCTTGCAAGTCTCTCTCTCTCTCTCTCCCTATTTTTTGTGATCCGAGACTCTTTCCCTCCTAGACCCGTTCGATATCCCCTCCTCCTTTCTATCCATCTTTCTCTCTCTCTCTCTCTCTCTCTCTTACCTATTTCAGAACCATCACAACTGTCCCTCGCTCTCACAGTCCAACTGTACCAAGCCGTTACCTCATCTCTGCGCGACCGCTCTCTCTGATACCTGCATATCGTTCGCTGCCGACCACCTTTGCGCGAAACGTGATCCCAACATCAGAGCACCTTGGGTCCACCGGGCCTGCCTTCACTACGTCGATCTATCCCTGTGTGTGCCCTCTCGGCCACCTGCAGCAACCTTGTGCAAGATGACGCTGGTCCTCGCCCTAGCCGCAAGTCACCATATGCTTGCGTCGGCCCTCCTTGAACTTGGCATGTGCCCTACTCGCGTTGGCCCTCCTTGAACTTGGTCTGCAACCTACTTGCGTCGGCCCTGCTTGTGCCCACGTCGATGCTGCTCTGCGCCCACTTGTGCCCTACCGGTCTGCCTTGCGCTTTGCCAGTTCGGCCACCTGCGCCCTGCACTCTACCGGCTCGCCTGCACTCGTGCCCTGTACCCTTGTATCCGGTTCGGCCTCCTGCACCCTGCACTCGCGCCCTGTGCCCTTGTGCTATGTCGGTTTGCCTATGCCTGCACTTGCACTTATGCTTTGCGCCTTGCGCTCTACCAATCCATCCGCCTGCACTCTGCCGATTCGACCGCCTGTACCCTGCACTTTGTCGGCTTGCCTGTACTTGTGCACTGCACCCTGTGGTCGGCCAGTACCAGTCCGCCTGCGCCCACTGCACCAATATTGTTGAAAAAGTCCAGGTAATGACCGTCATTTTTCAGTAAGTTATTTTTCAATCTGTCGTTTTTTAATTTCCATCATTTTTTACCACTAAAAAATATATATTGACCTTCGTTTATTAAAAGACGAACTTTGCTCGACGTTTATTTATGTAGTTTATTCCTCAAATTGGTGTAGTGGCCCTACACTCGAGCCCTGCACACTAGCGCTTTGCCAGCTTGCTTGCATTTATGCCCTGCCCTTGCACTTTGTCGGTTCGCCTATGCCTACACTCGTGCCCTACCAGTCCGGCCGCCTACACTTTGCTGGCCTGCCTGTGCGTTGTGTACTGTCGGTCTGCGCCCTGTGCACTCCTTGGTTGTTGTCTGTACTTTACGCTCTACTGGCTTACTTGTGCCTTGCCGATTGAGATCTTCTCTCTCTTTCCGATCAAGCTTCTTTCCCTCCGATGTCTCTCTCCTTAGCTGTTGTCTTATCCTCTTTCTCTCTAGTCGCACGAGCACTCGGATCTCCTCTATCCGGTCACACTTATGTCGACTCTTGGATCCTCTCTTTCCGTTGTGCGATCCTATCAGATCTATGGTTCTATTTTTTTTTCTAATTTTTTATCTCCCTTCATCTGTGATGATTGAGATTTTCTACAAGGTGTCAAGTGCTTACTTCGACCGAGTGGTTGCTTCCTATGAGGTCTTATGCATCCACACATTTCTTAGTCGATCTTTTCCCTTTCGGTCTCCTTCATTGTCGGCTTCCATCACTGCTGGTTTTCTCTGCTCCGATCCTTAGTGATCATTGCCAGTTCCCCGGTTGACCTGCTGTAGACACACAAATTGTGTCTAACCCGGACCCGACTCGCATGCACCAATGCGGAGGCAAACCCGACACGCATTCGGACCCGGACCCGACTCGCATGCACCAATGCGGATGCAAACCCGACACGCATTCGGACCCAGACCCGACTCGCATGAACTGACTCGGAAGCAAACCCGACATTCAAACCGGACCCGACCCGCGCCAAACAAGGGGCCAGGTGGGCCCATCCCCAAGTAAGGCCCACTCGGCCCCCCTTATGGAAATCCGAACCCTTAAGAGGGTGGCCGGCCATGCAAAGAAAGAAAAGAAAAGAAAGAAAAGAAAAGAAGGAAAAGGAAGAAAGAAAGAAAAGAAAGGAAAGAAAAGAAAAGGAAAGAAAAGAAGAAAAAAAAGGAAACAATACCGCCATGCGCGGGGGGAGGTTGCATATGACGTCTACATAAGTGTAGATCTGCGCCGATCCCTTGATCCGACGGACAAAAAACGAAGCCGGGTCATCATCGACTTTATGTGCAAGATTCAAAATAAATTTTAAAAAAAGGATTGAGCCATAATTACTCCGCCAGAAAAGGAAAGCAAGTAAAGGCTTATTCCCCTCATCAATGGATGAATAAATCTTGGATAATTATGGGAGAGATATTAAAGGGATTCAAATAAACTTCCCATATCTCTCTCCTCCCCCCTTCACCTATAAATAGAAGGGGAGGGGGGAAGGCTCAAAAGGTCGGATGGCAAGAAGCGAAGAAGCTCTGCAGAGGAGAAGACGTGTCCTTCATCGACCAAGGCTTCACGAGGCACGGGCAAGCCTATCATTTCGGGACCGGCTTAGTCCATTGAAAGCCCTCATCAAAATGAAGACCCTTGCACAAGAAGATCAAGCCTTCGACTCCGTGCACGAAGAAGAAAGCTCGGAGAAGAAGAAACCTTCAACTCCGAAGATGCCAGAAGTAAAGGCCGGAGAAGAAGATCAGAGCGACATCACCCCCATTGTCTCCAACAACCCTTCAACTTCGAAGGCGCCAGAAGCAAAGGCAAGAGAAGAAGATCGGAGCGGCATCACCTCGTTGTCTCCAACAAACCTTCGACTCCGATCAAGTCCAAAATCCCAGAGAAAAAGATTGAAGCGGCAACACCCCGTCGTCTTTAACAAGCTTCCGCTCCATTCATGAAGAAGAAAGCTTGGAGAAGTATACCCGATGCGGTGCTACAGCCGTCATCTTCAACAAAGCCTTCAACTCCGATTTTGCCAAATACGCCTGGAGAAGAAGTCGACGCCATAACCGTCGCCAGGTCGGAAGCTGAAGATGAAGCGAGGAAGCTCTGCAGAAGAGGAGACATGCTCTTCATCGACCCAAGGCATCACGAGGCACGGGCAAGCCTATCCCTTCGGGACCGGCTTAGTCCATTGAAAGCCCTCATCAAAGTGCAGACCCTTGCACAAGAAGATCAAGCCTTCGACTCCGTGCACGAAGAAGAAAGCTTGGAGAAGAAGAACCCTTCGACTCCGAAGACGCTAGAAGCAAAGGCTGGAGAAGAAGATCGGAGCGGCACCATCTCGTCATCTCTAACAAGCCTTCGACTCCGATCAAGGCCAAAAGCCTGGAGAAGAAGACCGAAGCGTCATCACCCCGTCGCCTTCGACAAACGCTCGCTCCATCCATGAAGAAGAAAGCTTGGAGAGGAACACCCGAAGCGTCGCTACACCCGTTGTCTTCAAAGCAAAGTCGATGCTGCAATCATCGCACGAAGATCGGTGCTACCCTCGCCGCCTTCAAAGGAACCCTTCGACTTCGATCATGCCAAAGAAGCCCGGAGAAGAAGAGAAGCAAAGTCGTCGCTATGCCCGTCGTCTTCAAAGAAAAGCCGATGCTACAACCGTCGCACGGAGATCGGTGCTACCCCCGCCGCCTTCAATGGAACCCTTCGACTTCGATCACGCTAAAGAAGCCCGGAGAAGAAGAGAAGCAAAGTCGTCGCTACACTCGTCATCTTCAAAGCAAAGCCGATGTTACAACCGTCGCACGGAGATCGGTGCTACCCCCGCCATCTTCAAATGAACCCTTCGACTCCGATCACGTCAAAGAAGCCCGGAGAAGAAGAGAAGTAAAGTCATCGCTACACCCGTTGTCTTAAAAGTAAAGCCGATACTACAACCGTCGCACGGAGATCGGTGCTACTCCCGTCGTCTTCAAAGGAACCCTTCGACTCCGATCACGCCAAAGAAGCCCGGAGAAGAAGAGAAGTCGAGCTAACACCTAAACCGTTGAGGAAGCCAGAAGCCTTAAAGAAGTAGCCACCGCCGTTCGAAGAGAAGATCGAGTCAACGCCGAAGTAAAAGCAACGCAAGAAGCCAAAGCAAAAGCCCCGGTAAAGCCCGCGCCAAAGCAACATAAGTGCCAAAGCCAAGCAACTACGCCGATCACGAGCATAAGTACCGCACGTTCTAGCCGATACGACACGAAGTCCGGAAGAACGAATATTCAAGTGCAAGTGCCAAAGCAAAGCAAAAGCCAGAGCCACGCCAAAGCAAAGCCAAAGCCGAAAGCCAAAGACAAAGCCGACGCCAAAAGCACGATCGACGCCGCGAACCGACGATCAAGGACGCCAGCAGGGTCTAGCAAGGATTGAGAAAGACACGAAGACCGAGGAACGAAGCCGAAAACCTCTAGCCAAGGAAGCGCGAAGCACGGAAGGGACAAAAGCAACGGCGGATATTCCTTAGCCTCTCAAAGAACCCTCACCCTGTAAAGACCTCTGTCCTGGGCAACCCCTTCAGAGCTCTCGCACGAATACCACGTGGAGACGCGGATCAAAGGGACCCTCCAGAGGATCTCTCCCACGATCTCCTGATCGAATATTCGCCGCACCCGGCTCACCACCCCCGAGTCCCCGGGTCCCGGCATCTGTAATTTTCGTGTGTTTGCAATAAAGACGATCCAGATTTTTTTCTGCGCATACACCTACTTACAGGTTGGCCGAGTTCCCTCGGTTGTACTGCTTGCAGGTCAACCGGGTCCCTAGGATGACTTTCTTGTAGGTTGCCCTAGTACTATCTTTACTTTACATCATAAAAATGAAATATTTGATATATTTTTTCTTTCTTTTAGTTCTTTCTTTTATTAAACAAACTGATGTCGGTTTATACCTTATATCAGTTTGACTGATGTAGTGTTACTATTAGTCTCACATTGGTTGTGGTATTGTAATGATGTGTGTTCATTCCTTATATAAGGAGAGGTAGCTAGTCTTATGTAATGATGTATAATTAATATAAGGAGTTTTCTCTCCAAAGCTCTAGTCTTTCTCTTCTTCTCTCTTCATAACACAAACAAAGCTATGTTTTGATTAGTGGAACCGCACCGCTCTCGCCACTTGTTATGTTAGTAGACCCTCCTTTTTTTAGGAAGTACATGTTTGGTTTAGTGAAATGAGTAGCTACCTCCGTTAAGTCATTGCACGCCGGTCCAATTTTTTTACGAAACCGAAGAGAGAGAAATCACATTATTTATTTATTATTATTATTGTCATTATTATTTAGAGAGAGACAGGGGGGGTGGGGATCTCTCTCTGTTGATTGGAGAGAGAGAGAGAGAGAGAGAGAGAGAGAGAGAGAGAGAGAGAGGTTACTCTCTGTTGATTGGAGACAAGGTGTAGGGTGGGACTGATCGAAAAGGTGTGATCTCTCTCTCTCTTCTGGTGCCAACCCACATTTAGATAAGCCAAAGGTTCATTAAATGGCCAAAACCAGCACCAACTCTCATGCATCCCCCAGGATCAGAAGAGCCAGCTCACCAGATGCAGACTGAACAGCACAGTATCTCTTGGGTCTTGGCTTACGTTAGGAAGCCATCTCTGTCTCCACTGTTACAGTGGACACTTCGTTGGAGACTTGGCCCAATCATAGGGACCATCCAAAGCTCATAGCCCATTCAGGGCACCCATTCCTTACCCCACCTCCTGTCACCTCTGACCTTCATGTCTTTCCACTAATTAACCATAGCAACAAATAGAGAGGGGCAGACTTAGTGTTAGATCACTGCTAAGAGATCAATTTGAAAAAAAGGACAAATAACAAGATACTTTACTTCAGATCCCTCTCCAAAAGATGCAATGACAACAACTCTCTATGTTGACTTGTTCACCCCATTAAATGAGAAAACTGTTTTTCTATTATCCATCCAATCAAACAATCATAAACCTAATCATAACCCTAATTATATACCTAAAGTGAACCTTAATCCTAAACTTAATCAAAATAACTGTAGCAAAGCAAAATCATTGTAGCTGGTCAAAATCAATATAGCAAATGAGAATATTGTAGCCGTCTAAAAAACTATAGCAGACCAAAATACTGTTGCAGTTCGAAATTGCTACAATGATTTGTATCGACATCCGGATTCTATATAATGCTTTGTACATCCATATGTAGGGGTAAAATGGATAGTGAAATTAAATTTGTTTCGGAGAAACTATTCACTAAAGCGAAACATTGTCAGTCCTTTAGCTCAAATCGATCTCTTATCAGGGACCTAAGCCACATTATCAAGGGCAAATTACAAAAACTTCCCATGTCCCTTAACTTTTTTTTAACAATTTGGCCCTTGAACTATGCTCCGTTTGCATTTGGCCCGCTCGGCCAAATTTTATTTCAAAAATGCCCTTATCCTTGTAAGCATAAGTTAAATATTTAATAAATTATTTTAATATTATTAGAAATAACTAAGGGTATTTTTGTAATAGAATTTGATTGAGGGGGCTATGGCTAATTGTAGATGGAGCATAGTCCATGGGCCAAGTTCTTCAAAAAAAAAGTTGAAGGACCAATATGAAATGAGGTGTATAGTTCAGGGGTGGTTTTTGTAATTTATCTAAAAATTTATAAATTTAAACATTAATCATATTACATTAAATTACAAATGCCATACAATTATGTGTCAAAATATACATCCATAATCATATGATTAAATAACTATTATATAAAAATTAAATAAGGTTGTGAATTATTCATAATATTTACGAATAATTCAAGTCCACCCTAGATCGTTGAATAATTCGCCGTATAATTCTCTAGCATTGCATTCACTAATTATTCAGTATAAAAGAAAATGAAGAATTTTGGTACTCTGCCATTAACCGAACTAGCTGTTTTATCGAGCTGATACGGTTTAGATCGGGTCCATTATGATCTTTGCTAGACCAAACTTGAGTTTCGGATCAATTTTGGACCCAAACCTAATCCATTTAATTGCTTGGTAACGCCGAATTTATCACCATGTAAGAGTATCTCCAATCGGCTCTTCAGATCTCTTCCTTCTTTATTCTGGCGAGCTGAAATCTGTCTCTAGGGCTGGCAATTTTGGACCTGACACGGTAGACCCGACACGAAGTTAGCGGGTCTAGGTTAGGGTTAAACAGGTTCGGGTCGAAAACGGGTCGACACGATAGACCCGTTTAATAAACAGGTCGGGTCTGGGTTTAGGGTCTGGACACGGTAGACCCGGGAAGACCCGTTTAAAATTCAACGGGTCATGTCGGGTCGGATCGGTCGGGTCTACCCGCAATTCGATACTATAATATATAATACCAGCGGGTCTATCGGATCAGGTCGGGTCGAGTCGGATTGGGTCGGATCGAGTCAACTGAATAGACCCGTGTGGTAAACGGGTCTTATCGGGTCTACCCATTTATTAGTGGGTCGGGTACGGGTTTAGGATCTAGACACGATTAGTTAAACGGGTCGGGTCCGGGTCTAGGGGTTTTGGACACGACACGAACCCGACACGACACGACCCTTTTGACACCCCTACCTATCTCCCTCGCCAAAGCAGTTGTTCTCGTTACTTGGCTAGCTACACGTAGCGAGTGGAGGAGTTCGCTAGCTACTGTGATGAGCCCCACTATGGCTTGTGGCTACCACAGTCCACTGTTTTGTTTAAGAATATCATTAATTCAGATTAAGTCTAAAAAAATATAAAACGTTTAAAAAATATTAAAAAAATATATGAAGGCTCTCTATAATAGGGAGTCCCTTAAAGTTGGTTTCAAAAGTGACTCCCGATTTTGTTGGGAAGCCCATATTGCTCCCTATAATAGGGAGAGGCTTGAGGAGTCCCTTGGAGATGCTTTAAAAAAATAACGCTTAACGCACCCACAATAATGAAACACCCAACCCATCATCCCATCAATGGCGTGTGTGTGTGTCCCGAAAGGGTGCGAACATGCGTGTTGGTGAATTTGGTGATGGTTTGGGTGGATGCATATGTTCGGCGCACCATAATCCAAGGATTCGACCCAATTCGACAAAATGGGATTAGCTCTAGGTCTATATGGCTGACTTATCCATATAGTATGTACCAAAGCGGAAGCCTCGTCTTGGAATTGTGCCATGTGGTCCGATTGGACAAAAAAAAACAAAAAAAAAACACATGTGCAACTCGAGCGGCATCACAGCTGTTCGTGTACCACACCCCATCTTTTACGGTGGGGATCATCTTTTGCAGTTTGGTATGTGCGCCAAAAATATCCTCCAACAGACTCCTATCTTCCTTGCCAAAGCAGTTGCTCTCGTTACTTGGCTCACTATATGTAGCGAGTTGAAGAGTTCCCTACTATGATGAGCCCCACTATGGTTTGTCGCTATCACAGTCCATTGTTTTGTTTAAGAATATCATTAATACGGATTATTTCTAAAAAATATAAAAGGTTCAAAAAATATTTAAAAACATATATAGAGTCTCTCTATAATAGGGAGTCCCCTAAAGTTCGTTTCGAAAGCGGCCCCTGATTTTGTTGGGAAGTCCATATGTACCAAAACGGAAGCCTCGTCTTGGAATTATGCCATTTGGCCCGACTGGACAAAAAGAAACAAAAATAGAAGCACAAATGGGAGCGTGAATCCACTGCAATGGAATTATCTCTTACGGTGCTGGATACACACCATATGTGCCACTCGAGCGGCATCGCAACTGTTCGTGTACCTCATCTCATCTTTTACGGTGGGGATCATCTCTTGTGGTTCGGTATGCATGCCATGTGTGCATTTTGAGCCGTCTTCATAGCCGTCCCTGTTCGCAACTAGTGATACATCTATACTATAATATATGAGTAATTGGTGTTAGGTTAATTAAGACGTTGTTCGCTTAATGTTAAGGATGTATAAAGCTTTTAGTTAACGTTAAGTCTCTATGGCCAACACTTTAGTATGTGTGAGATTTTTCTGCCACGGATAGATAATAACTGATTTTTTTTAAATAATGATTTTATCTCTATATATAAAGAGTAACAATCTGATAACAAAGTATGATAATTTGATATGATAACATGCATTAATTATATATTGATTGTAGCTTATTAGAAATAATATTTATATATATTTGATCATAATGTGTCTTTTTTGTGATAAAAAAATGCTTTTAGTCATGTCAAACAAAGCCGAATCTATCTCGAGCATACAAGAATAACAATTTGGTAAAAAAAAGTGTAACCATTAGTTAAATAGTATTTATTCACATCTTATCATAATATGATTTCTTTTCGATAAAAATACATTTTTTTAGAAAGGACAAAAATACATTTAACTATGCGAAATCAGTTAGATTCTATCTCACACATAAAGAGTAACAATCTGATAAAAAAGAGTAACTATTTGTTCGATTGACAAAATAGTTTTGTTAAAGAAAATAAATAATTAAAAAAAACTATTTTGTGATGTTAAATTGATAATATATAGTGGTTTCAAATTGTTTTTCGTGCAAAAAAGCATTTATATTCAGTTGATGGTATGAAATATAAATTTGATAAACTTCAGCTAGGTATTATTGTCCGTTTTTTTTTCTTTTTGGATCAACTTTATTTTGAGAGGGACCTTACACAGAATGGGACTTGGAGGGGGGCTTATTGCAAGTTGGTACTTTTGTCAGAGATCTGTCACCAAATCCCCCTATAATATATAGCAAGCAGTGTCAACGTGGCACCCCTCTCCTTCCTCTTCACTGTTATGTTGCCACATGGAGCCTCTCTCTCTCTCTCTCTCTCTCTCTCTCTCTCTCTCTCTCTCTCTCTCTCTCTCTCTCTCTCTCTCTCTCTCTCTCTCTCACTCACACACACACACACAACCACCACCTAACCATCCGGGCATCATCTTTCTCACACGGTTTGGCCTAGTAGGTGTTGGTGCTGCCATCTTCAAATCAAAGATCTCGACATTCATATGGAGTATCTTGGGTGTGGGGTGACTCGGGTCGACTCGACGTCAGTGGGAGAGTCGGCAAAGGATGGTCATCCAAATCTCATGAATCATATGATGTGGCTAAAGACCTCACCGATAATGATCTAGTCCATCAATCTGGACCTGCCTTAGTGGTGGGTGGATGGGTGAGTGGGTACGTGGGTAATGCATAATCCTATCCAAAAAAAGGAATGAACATTATCGGGTATGAACATCCATTAGCAACATCGTGACATGGCACTGGATCATAGCCCTCTGATACCTGACAATCAGGGGTGAGTGCGATTCACCTGTCAATGTGGGTGGTTGTGATCCGGTGCCATGTCACTTGATGTTGGAGTAGCATTTTCCATCCAAAAGAAGAGCCCTCTCTAAATCCTCGTGGATTGGAATCTATCTGCAAAGATGTCATGTGGTTGGTGAAGGGGCTCTTCCGCTTTGAGGCCTCAATCCTTTTTGTGTGAACATGAAATCACCATTTAGAATATTGGGGTTCCTAGGATTTGACACCACCATGACATTCCCCACCTTACCACTTTAGCCCAATTGCCTTGTGGTGAATCAACTATGTGGGTTGAGTGGACCTTTTTGAGAGAGAGAGAGAGAGAGAGAGAGAGAGAGAGAGAGAGACTCAGGGTTATGGGATGCAAGTAGTGGCACTGGACAGAACCTAACTTGCTTTGAACTGATGGACTCAAACTAGACCCATGTATTGAGTTGGGTTCCAACCTAAATTTGATTCTACATCTAGGATGATATGGGTCTCATGTAAGTAGAACCAAATCTAATAGACTGGGTTCAATTACACCGACCATCGTGGAGCGTCGATGGGTCGGTAGAGACTTCTCATCTGCGCGATGTATTCACTAACCATCGAGGAGTGTAGATCTGATTGGTCGGTCTAGACTCCAAAGGGGTGTTTGGTATCATTCGGAATGTTCATTTATATTCCCAGTTTCATATTTTAAAACCAACGGATAGTATTTGTTCAGGTGGAATGAAGGACCTAGAAACGATAATATATCACTCCATGTGTTTCTATGCTAACTGAAACACTGAGCCATCAGATTACATTAGAAATAGTAATTGACAAGAATATCCTCTTCTAGATGAGGTTTAAGCGGAACAGTTGTTCGTCATGCTAAACACCTCCCCTAGTTGCTAGGATGACCTTGACTTCATTGACTATCGTGGAGCGTTGCTCCATTGGATCCGTCCTGACTGCTTGACCTCCACAAAAAGCTCCTAAAGCGGGGTGTTGTGATTGCGATAACTCGTGTGTGTGTGTGTGTGTGGATGGGTGGACGTGCTAGCCCAGATGAGGGGGACACCTTTTGACTTGTAGGATGATTGAATATCTCGAGATTTAGGCATTCTTCAAGTAGGTGGTTGAAGACTGCCTAGGTCGAGGAGTAATCTTCAAAGAGTTAAATCACTGAGGCCTTCCTTTCATAGCAAAACTTTGGCCCCAACCATGTCAAGGAGTCGTACCACTATAGTCCTCCGTGCGCTCCAAAACCATGGTTCTGGTTAGGTTGACAAGTGGAACCACCACAGTCCTCCTTGCACGATAAAACCCTGGCCTCGGTCAGGTCAAGGAGTCGGACCACCACTGTGACGACCAAGATCCAATAGCTAAGAGCCAAGACTCCCGAGGCTGTGATGTCAAGATGGATGAGGTGAGGTGAGGTATCTAAGGCCACCGAGTTAATCCCACAAGGCATGGAGAGAAGGAGATCCTGAGCTACTTATATAATTTTTCCTCCCAAACATAGAACACGCATTTTAAAACCGTGAGCCGCTACTAGGATGGGTGACCCCCCTAGGAAGTCCTCGTGCGGGAATGGATAAAACGGATAATATATCTTGTATGTTTGGGGCGGATGTTACAACCACAGTCCTCCTCGCTCCAAAACCCTGGCTTTGGTTATGTTGACGAGTCGGACCACCACTGCCCTCCTCTAAATGTAGAACCATAGTCCCGATCAGGTTGAGAAGTCAGACCGCCACAGTAATGACGTCGAAGGAGGGGGTGCCAGAGATCTCATCGACGACTACAAAACAAAACTCATATAGTATTTTTTCTTTCTTATTTCTTTTTTTGGAAAGGGGTCAAGTGGTCAGTACATTGTGGGTGCAAATTTTGGCAAGAAGTCTGCAAACAGCGGGACCCACCGGCCCTGCCTGGTGGACCCCCGAAGACAACAGCGGGACCCACCGGCCCTGCCTGGTGGGCCCCTGAAGACAACAGCAGGACCCACCAGCCTTACCTGGAGGATCCCCAGATACGACAGCAGAAACCGCCATTTACCCCATAATTCCTCCCAGAGAATCCTATAAATAGCAGAGCCTTCGAATGTAAATGGATCGAACTCTCAGTTCTAAAACCAGAGCTCTGGGATTTCCAACTTCACATCCTTTCCCTTCTCTTTAATCTTCATCTTCTCTTTGAAGAGGTAAAGGGTGACTTCAGTGATACTTGGCCTGTCGAGATCACTTCGATACAAGTGTTAGTGAATTCGGGTTGCTCCCTATAGCACGGAGACGTAGGCTTCGGCTGAACTCCGAGATCACATCTCTCACGTCAATTCTCTGATTGCATCTCTCTCTCTCTGCCTGTATACTGCGAGAGGCAACCTCAACAACAGATCAAACAACGATCTTCTATTTCAACTCCAATTGACTGGTGCTGCGAAAGTCTTCGGGTCGGCACGAAGATTTTCCCCCACAGTTTGGCGCTGTCTGTGGGATCCGAGCAAAAAGCCAAGCTCTTTCCACTACTACTTGATCGGTTGAGCCTACAACCGGTCTTCTATAGCCAAACTTCCTCGCCTCTTTGGTTGATCAGACAATTGATCGGACGTTGGCACTCTCGTTGCACCCATCGCTCTCTGAAATGGCGAAAACTAAGCATCAGGGTCAACCAGAAGAAAGTAACACTCAACAACAACCTCGTCCTGAGACTCGTTCAATGAGTCAAAGGCTCAACTTCGGACAGCCCCTTGCTGTCCCCGAGATGGGGGTTCGTTCAGGGAGTGGGAGATCTGTCGATCGACCGATCGCCCACCCCGCACGACAGTCAATTGGGCAAACAGCACCCGCTCCTGCTGAAGACCCTCAATCAACCTACCAAATCTCTGCGGTCGACTTCCAGCTGCTCCAATTGGCGAAGCAAAACGCCACCCTCACCGTCGAGAGGGATGCTCTTAAGAGGGCAGCTTCTGAGGCTGGGATCGCTCTTCCTATCCCCTCTACAAGCGAGAGGGTCGATCTTCCTCGACATTCAATCCACTCCGAGCAACGGAGATCAATGGGCACTGCTGCCCTCGAAAGGATTCAAGGCGACCCAACTCCCTCTGCTGCTCCCTGGAAGCAGAGTGTTTGGGATCGCCTCGACGACGAGTCCTCCCAATCATCCTCAGGTCGCAACTGCGATAGGAAAGCTCCTTCAAAGCACGATATACCAAGGAAACACCGGATAAAAGGCGCTCCTTCAAAGAGTAGAATCTCCCTTTCCATTCCACTTCAACGTGGACTTGGATCGGACCTTCGACACCAGCTTCAACCAGCGAATACTTCCATGCCTGAGCAAGACCTTGCGATCTTGCCTCTTGACCCCCCTCTAGGTCGAGGACATGGTCGTAGGGATGGCTATTCCTCTGCCGGGCCTCTACATCGAGGTCTCTTCGAGGCAACATTTCCAAGGAGATGGAGAACTCCTATCCTCCCCAAATTCAACTGCATTAGAGGAGATCCAACTCTCCATATACTTGCCTTCAAGCAAGCCCTAACGCCGCACGAAGAAGAAAACAACGTGCTCTGCCGCACCTTCGCAGGAAGTCTCGATGAGCCGTCACTCGACTGGTATCACAATCTCCGAGCTGGGTCCATCACCCAGTTCGGTGTTTTGGCAAACCTTTTCGTGCAGCATTACCAGCTCAATCTAAAGCCAGAAAAGAAGCTCGACTCTCTCTATCGACTAAGGATGGGTGCCGACGAGACTCTCCGCAGCTTCACAAGGAGATTTCGCAACGAGCATGCTGCCCTCTCCGGGAGACATCTGGATGATGAAGCTATCATGTTAGCTTTCCAGAACGCCCTCCGCTTCGATCTACATATCTACAACGACTTCATTCACAATCCCCCTCCTTCCCTGGGTTCAATGTTTGATCGAATTCAGAGGGAGATTGAGGTTGAAGATGATCAAGTGGCCCGAAAGGGGCGAGAGTCAAAGCAAAGGCCTGCGGAGAGAGAGGCTCCGAAGTATGCTGCTCAATCTCACAATGCAGAGGCAGCAGCTCCACCTGCAAATAAGCGGTCAAGGAATGATGGCCGCCGATCTCCTCCAAAAAAGACCACTTTCACTAAGTGGAATTTACCGATCGAGCAGATCCTCGATCGAATTCAACACGAGGAATTCCTCCGATGGCTGACTCCTCTGCAACCAGATACCAAAGTCACCTCTGATAAGACGGTCTACTGTGACTTTCATCAAAGCCACGGCCATTCTACCGATCAATGCCACCGGTTAAGATATCATTTGGAAGACTTGTTACATGAAGGTCATCTTCAAGAATTTGTCAAAGACAGGTAAGATCATACCAACAAACACCGGCAATGAAGAGCACAGCAGCAGCAAACTAGCTCCCAACTGGGAAGGAACCTACACCGTCGAATCTATCGCAAGCAAAGGATCTTATCGACTGATCTCGCCAAAAAGAGAGAGATTTCCGTCTCTGATGTAATTTCTATGCTGAATAAAGATTGCTCTCAAACGTCTACTTGTCCGTTCAAATTCTGAGTTATGAGACAGCGCAACATTCAGTTTCAAACCTTCAAGCAAATTCAAGTTGAGCCAGCTCAACCTTCAAGCTACCAGGTCGTTTAACAAGTTTAGGGCCTCGTGTTGCGACACGACCCTTTACGTGCAAATGTTAAACGGTTTCGGGTTGTGAAACAGCACAACTCTCAATTTCAAGCTACCAGGTCGTTTAACAAAGTTTAGGGCCTCGTGTTGCGACACGACCCTTTACGTGCAAATGTTAAACGGTTTCGGGTTGTGAAACAGCACAACTCTCAATTTCAAGCTATAAGGTCGTTTAACAAGTTTGGGGCCTCGTGTTGCGACACGACCCCTTATGTGCAAATGTTAAACCTATTCAATCATTCTATTCTATCCAGAATATCAACACTCAGATACATAATCCGAGACACCTTCGCTACCTCGACGTGCAGCAAAGTCCAAAGACAAGCCTCAGCACTCGAATGAAAAGTTCAAGATGCTCTACACCGTCTTGACACCTAACGAACTCAGATAGAGAGCTCCGGTGCTCGCAGACAAAGTCCGAAGCGACCATCGCCTCAGCACTCAGCAAGTCCAAAATCCGAGACCTGCTCTCGGCACCCTAACAAAGCACCAAGCTCTCAGCCCCAACACATCTCGACATGAAGATCAAGATCCCACGCGATCTGTAGCATTCAGCCAATGTCACTCCAGAGGCAGAACATTCCTCAAACTTACCAAGTCACTACAGAAGACTTTTACCGCTCGACACTCATATAAGAGAGCATCACGCGCTCTCATGCTCGAGGAAGACACATTCTGGAAGTCCACCACCGATGAGGGGGTGAATCTATAATTTTCTATAGCCAGCATCAACATACAAAGACATGTGCTCCACGCTCCAAATTAGTTGAGAGAATGTTGCGGCCTAATTTCTGTCAACTGAGGAGATAGGAGAAACAATCCCCCAACAACTTTTGGCATTACAAAATGCCTGAAGATTCAAAAACTTACAGACGAAAACTCATCAACCATTCAAGGGCAAAGTCTGAGGCTATCAACCATCACTAGCCATCATTCTCTCACTACAACGGAAACACTTGGCGCCCAAGCTCGCCCAAGCTCGTTCAGGAGCTCGTCCAAGCTCGTTCAGGAGATCGCCCAAGCTCGCTCAAGAGCTCACCAAAGCTCGCTCAAGAGCTCGTCCAAGCTCGTTCAGGAGCTCGCCTAAGCTCGCTCAGGAGCTCGCCTAAGCTCGCTCAGGAGCTTGCCCAAGCTCGCCCGTAGCCCGCTCCGGAGCTCGCCATCACTTTTGACCGATCGGTCGAATTCCTACTGGATCGGCCAAAAAACTATGTTTTTTGACCGATCACTTCGACCTTGACCGGCTGAATTTGACCGATCACAGTGACCGATCACTTTTGACCGATCGGTCGAATTCCTACTGGATCGGCCAAAAAACTATGTTTTTTGACTGATCACTTCGACCTTGACCGGCTGAATTTGACCGATCACTTTTGACCGATCACTTTTTGACCGCTCAAAAGCTCGTTCAAGAGCTCGCCAAAGCTCGCTCAAGAGCTCGCCAAAGCTCGTTCAGGAGCTCGCCAAAGCTCGCTCAAGAGCTTGTCCAAGCTCGTTCAGGAGCTCGCCAAAGCTCGCTCAGGAGCTCGCCAAAGCTCGCTCAGGAGCTCGCCAAAACTCGCTCAAGAGCTCGCCAAAGCTCGCTCAAGAGCTCGTCCAAGCTCGCTAAAGAGCTCGTCCAAGCTCGTTCAAGAGCTCGCCAAAGCTCGCTCAAGAGCTCGTCCAAGCTCGTTCAAGAGCTCGCCAAAGCTCGCTCAGGAGCTCGCCAAAGCTCGCTCAAGAGCTCGTCCAAGCTCGCTAAAGAGCTCGTCCAAGCTCGCTAAAGAGCTCGCCAAAGCTCGCTCAAGAGCTCGTCCAAGCTCGCTCAAGAGCTCGCCAAAGCTCGCTCAAGAGCTCGTCCAAGCTCGTTCAAGAGCTTGCCAAAGCTCGCTCAAGAGCTCGTCCAAGCTCGCTAAAGAGCTCGCCAAAGCTCGCTCAAGAGCTCGTCCAAGCTCGCTCAAGAGCTCGCCAAAGCTCGCTCAAGAGCTCGTCCAAGCTCGTTCAAGAGCTCGCCAAAGCTCGCTCAGGAGCTCGCCCAAGCTCGCTCAAGAGCTCGCCAAAGCTCGCTCAAGAGCACGTCCAAGCTCGTTCAGGAGCTCGCCTAAGCTCGCTCAGGAGCTCGCCCAAGCTCGCTCAAGAGCTCGTCCAAGCTCGTTCAGGAGCTCGCCCAAGCTCGCTCAGGAGCTCGCCCAAGCTCGCCCAAGTTCACTCAGGAGCTCGCCCGTAGCCCGCTCCGGAGCTCGCCATCAATTTTGACCGATCGGTCTATTTTGATGCTAACATTTTGCAAGATCCTCTGTATGTGTGACAGGGGGTCGTTAGCTTTGCACCACGAATCCAAGCCAGCCAGATGATCTCTAGCTAACTTGGAGGGGGTAACTGTGGGTGCAAATTTTGGCAAGAAGTCTGCAAACAGCGGGACCCACCGGCCCTGCCTGGTGGGCCCCCGAAGACAACAGCGGGACCCACCGGCCCTGCCTGGTGGGCCCCCGAAGACAACAGCAGGACCCACCAGCCTTACCTGGAGGATCCCCAGATACGACAGCAGAAACCGCCATTTACCCCGGAATTCCTCCCAGAGAATCCTATAAATAGCAGAGCCTTCGAATGTAAATGGATCGAACTCTCAGTTCTAAAACCAGAGCTCTGGGATTTCCAACTTCACATCCTTTCCCTTCTCTTTAATCTTCATCTTCTCTTTGAAGAGGTAAAGGGTGACTTCAGTGATACTCGGCCTGTCGAGATCACTTCGATACAAGTGTTAGTGAATTCGGGTTGCTCCCTATAGCACGGAGACGTAGGCTTCGGCTGAACTCCGAGATCACATCTCTCGCGTCAATTCTCTGATTGCATCTCTCTCTCTCTGCCTGTATACTGCGAGAGGCAACCTCAACAACAGATCAAACAACGATATTCTATTTCAACTCCAATTGACTGGTGCTGCGAAAGTCTTCGGGTCGGCACGAAGATTTTCCCCCACATACATCACCTACTAGTGATCTAGCACAAGATAGATCGGGATTTTAAACTAGCCACAAGAGCAAGAAAAATACCTCAATTTTTAATAACCCCATAGATTTGAAGGCTTGCCACTAAGGCAAGAGGGAGGGCCGCCACTACAAAGCGAGAGGAATAGCTTCAAACTTATTTTCTTTTTATTCTGCTTCTGGACATATACATTCTTCGCAAGGGTGATACTTTGTTAGATATGATGCCTTTGAACTAGGGGTGGAAAACTTTGACACGACCGAGTAACATAACATGAATCCGACATGAAGTTAACAGGCTTGGGTTTGATCTACTCGGATTCAAGTCATAAATAGATTGACTAGACTAACACTAGGGCTTCAACTAGGTAGGGTTGGGGGTCAACTCAAGCCCAACCCAAATACTAGAACTCTCAACCTTAATCCAACCCAACCCAACCTCCAACCTGAATTATCCAACCCAAGTCCAATCCAAGCAAAAATTTTTAAGGTCAGATTAGTCCAAATTGGTTGTGCAGGTTCATGCATACTTATTTCCAATCATTGTTTAGAATTTTGACATTTGAAGATCATAAACTAAAAAGGACTTATACTTGCTAAAACTGCTAGTCAACTTTTGTTGCATTGCTATCCTTGCAATTTACTAAATCATCAGATAATGTTTTTATTTGATGAGCAAGAAGTAAATAAATAATATAGTACTGGATGAAATGGATGGTTGTGATTGTGACCCCTCAACATATGAGTACTCGATGTGGATTTGATTGTTGCCTATATATCACAGACTCATAGATATACATGAGTACTCGTGTTTGGATTGGGCCAGGTTGCCCGACCCCTCAACCCAAGCCCGACCCAAATTCAAGTCGGGTTTTATTTTTTCAACCCTAACCTAGCCCGATGTTCAAATACATCAACCCACACCCGCACCCAAAACTCGGATTGGGTCGGGTCCAATCCGCCCAAGTTGCAGCCCAAGTTGCAGCCCTAACTAACACAAGTAAGCAAATAAGCAACATTCGGATTTATGCATGTGGCCCGATTGACCTCCCCGGATTTTTCATTCCTATATGGGACAGAGGCAAACGAGTTACATGGATTATTCAGAGGAGTTGGCCCAACCCGGCCCATTTATTAGGAAGGTTAGGTTGGGCTTAACATGTCCGCTTAGTGTGTTGGGATTCATTGAAGTACCAACGTGCCTGATGTCATTTTATCTAAAATCTAAATTCATGTCGAGTGAATGGAACTCATTAGGGAGATATTAAAACTATTCTTATCGGTCGGGTGAAAAGGACGGGCAACAGATCGGTTTAGCCTATGGTCCTGACAACAGATACGTTTCGGTGAAAAGGACTGCCAAATGTCCAAAATGCCATCACCCATGTCCTCCCATTTTTTCGGATTCTCTTGAGCATGGTTGCGAAGGCGGGCGAGAGCAGTTGTGGCGGAGGAGGCACGAGCAATAGAGGTGGCAGGGACGGTGGCAACAGGCGCGACCTCAAGTTGCAACTGCTCGCCCCCGCCCCGTTGACGATGAGCAGCTGAGATGAGAAGAAACGGAGGATAGAGGGGTTCGGTTTAGGATTTTTAGGTTTAGGGTTCATTCCATGACCTATAGATTTTAGGGGTTTAGGTTTAGTTTTATAATGGAGTGGCATGAAACCTAAATTTGAAAGCTTGTGAGGATCATTTTAGTCCAATTTTGTCCTGACAATTTTGATGTCCTTTAGGCTAGTTGATCTTTTGACCTGGGACCTATCATTAATTCCCTTCCCCCCCCCCCCCCCCCCCCCCCCTCTACTTTTTTTTTTTTCTTTCTAAATCTTTTTACTGCACACAATGCTCAGAGTGACCAACTTCCGACCTAAGTTTTGAAATTCGAAAACATAATCAGAAATTTGTCATTGATCCGCAATGTAAGAATTACCCGAGTTTCTTCGCTCGATGTGGCTTTATTGATGAAAAATAGGTTAAACAAGCATAAATGATGAGCCCTTTGTCTACAAGACGATAAAGAGCATCATATTTCAGTCCTGAATCGGAAACCTGAGCTCTGAAAACCTTTACACATAATACCTCGGACTCCATGTTTTCTTACGCCTTAGCTCTCTAGCTTCGCATTTGGGGAGGGCCTGTATCGCAGTTTAAGGTAGCCAAACTTTCCGGCACCCGGCGATGAGCCCTCGAATATTATCGGCAGGTAGCCAGTGGCGGATTTGTATCTTCGCTGAATCTGAAAAATTTCGCACGAATAAAATATTAAGTCATGAAGTAATGGTGGAATTTTTGACTCTTAAAATTATCCAGACACAACCAATTAACAGATGTCAGTCAGCCGCACTACTAATTAATCAGATAGCGAGTATTATCACGTCTGAATATGGTCAATAGAATTACAACCTATTTTCTTTAATATTGGTCAACCAGTAATCCTTCAGGTTTATGCTCAGTTTTGAACTTGGCTCATCATCAAATGGAATGTTAGCTAGAATTTTCAAACTGGCTATCAACTTGACGTCGACCCACCAAGATTGGTGCCAAAAGGCTAGAAACGGAAAAACCGAGAAACCTAAAAGGCCAGTTGGCGGGTAGAGAAATCTACCATATTGGTTACGAGCAACACTCCAGAGTTTCCCTGGACAAGAGAAGAGTCCATATGGAGAGGGTAGAAAGCAAGACTTGATATAGAGAATTGTACTCATCTCCGCGTCACAAACTATAAGCCAAAGAGCTTACATTAAAAAACATGGCTACAATTTTGAATTTGGCTCATGAAAATTATATGCAATAACGGTGTAAACGAGTGGGGAGGTGAAGCACTACGTCAAGACTCGCTCAAAACGAGGCCTATCAATTGGTTGCATCCGACTGATGCTCATCATCGGGTGTCAATATGAGATTCAGAAAGCATGGCAGTGATCATTCACCAGCAACTTTTAACACAATGTCAAAAAAATAGGGGGAGCTTGACATAAGTCCTTTTTGAGAGATGGCTCCTAGTTGCAGGACAAGTTAATTTCGATATATACCTCAAGTCCCTTCGAAATAGTAGGTGCTGCAGCAAGTACCGCACCCTTCCTTTACTCCCTCAATGACAAAACTGCCCCTCCAGCAAAGAGTATACATTCATCGTCAAAAAGAGTATATTTGCTGGTTGACACAGTGCATGTAGCGCAGTTGCTACAGTGAAATCACTGTAGCAGCCTGGCGAATGTATACTCTTTTCTGAAGACAAATGTATACTATTGCTACAGTGATTTCACTGTAGCAACCCGGTGAATGTACTCTTTCTGAAGACGAATGTATAATATTGCTACAGTGATTAAATTGTAGCAGCTACAGTGAAATCATTGTAGCATCACGATACATTAATAATATTGCTACAATGATTTCACTATAGCAACTACATTAAAATCACTGTAGCAACTCGGCAAATTTGTACTTTTTTTTGAAGACGAATGTATACTGTCAACCAAGCGTATTCTCGGGATTATTTTAGTATAATTGGCACTAACAGTTTCTTTAAACCTGATAGTGGAAGGCAACTACGAAATACAGAAACCCTATTTAATATATCAAATTATGGTGTCCTGTGGCTAATATTACAAAATAGCTAGGGACCTTGACCTAATTAGCCAAAAAATATATGTATAAAGTCAAAAGATCTGGATTAATTCACTCATGGGGAGAGTTTGTAATTTGGCAAAGCATTAATAAGATAGGGAAAATAAGAAAAGTATAGAGGCAATAGATGAGTATATTTAAGGGCAAATTACAAAAACCTCCCCTGAACTATGGGGGTAATTTTATATTGGTCCCTCAAATTTTTTTTGAACAAATAAGCCCCCAAACTATGGACCAATTTGAAATCGTTATCATCCATTGACGGAATGTGTCAAATGATTAAAATACCCCCATTCTTTCTTCAAAACAGACCAGAAAAGGGGGAGGGAGGTTGCTCCGCAACTCCGGCCGCAACCACCCCCCACCCTTCTTCCTCTCGGTCTGGCACCAACGCTGGCTTGTCCCGCTGGCGCGTCAAGTGCGCACATAGGCCTCCGTCGGCGCGGGGCTCGGGAAGCAGGTGGGTCTGAGGTGGTATGAGGGAATCGGAGGAAGGTTCTGTAACTTCGGCTGCCACGACCACCCACCCTCCTTCCTCTCGGTCTGGCACAGCTAGCAGCCTACCTTGCCGGCACCTCCGGCGTGCGTGCAGGCCGTAGCCGGCCCAGGGTCTTCGCCGGAACGTCGTCAGTGATTGGAGGGCCTGAGGTGGCTTTAGGAGGTCAAGGAGAAGGTGGTGGTGGTCGGGCCGCCTAAGGTATGGGAGGAGAGAGAGAGAGAAAAAGAGAGAAGAGTAAAACCGAAAGAACATAAATAAATAATGGCCACGTCAGCTATTTTCGTTAAATCTGACGGTGAACAATTAACAAAAGAATCAACTTGTTAAAGTTGCATAGTTTAGGGGTAGATTTGTTCAAAAAAAAAGTTCAGGGACCAATGTAAAACTACCCCCATAGTTCAGGGGAGGTTTATGTAATTTGCCCTATATTTAATTATACCAGACATCGGTTCTCGAATATTATCAGAAATGTTAGATTAAAATTTTCCAAGAAAAGAGGGGGAATTAGTGATCAGTACCTAATGCAAGTTCTGTTTAAGGTTAAGGACGGATAATATTTGTCGTTAGCATTAAGTAGCTCTAGACAGTTCCCTACTATTCATGGAAGAATACTCCACGACAGAGGCAGCTCACCTCTACCTTTTTTTTTTTTTGAAAATTCACCCCTACCCTTTTTAGATTCAATCCGACTGCTCTTTTCCTTGTCCAGAGACTGGATGTGACATGGGACTTGTTCGCATCCTTATTGCAAGTCGGAACTTGTTATAGGGACTTGTCACTAAGTCTCCCCAAAAAAGGACAATTAGTAATGGTCGACAAAGACATGTTTTGATCATTTTTCAAGTTCAGCACAAAATTAGAGAGAAAAAAAAGTTTCTAGATAAAATTCAGGAATAATAGGTGAACTGAAATAATTCTAAACCTACTATGGTCAACATTGGCTTAGATACTCATTGCATGCATTTACTCGTGTGGTTTTGTGTCCATGGGTTTAAGATTGAGATTCAACTCTTTAGGTGATGGCCGCTACGATGAAACAGTGCAAAACATGTCCTAACTCCTGATTAGCTTCTAGAATATCATGACCATTAGAATAATGTCCATTTAGCGCATTTTTTTTTTATCATGTTTAAGAATGACCTACAAGCAAGGTTTGAATATTGATTTCGACCATCATTTCGAGTTCTCCAAAAAATAGCTTATTTCGTGAAATATTGCAAAATATCACAATATTTCGCAAAACATTCAATTTCGGTACATGTAAAAAAAGAAATATTTCACGATATTGCATGAAATATTTTGATTTTTTGTACCTTGCCTACAAGTAAAGATGCACATCAAGTTGAAAGATCACCTCAAGAATTTCCTCACTGCTTTGGATGCAGTTTCTTCCAATAACACAAACTGTTCCGCCTGAGCCTCCCCCGGTTATTTTTGCACCAAATAAGCTTGAACTGCCACCTTGACATGATTTGCGGTGCTGCATTTCTTGCACTGATTTAACAAGCCTATCCGTCCCATCCGAGCCAAGTCCACAGTCACTGTAACTGTAATGACACTGCAACAATATAGGTATAGAATGAGAAGATCCATTCTATAGCATAAGCCAAACCCTCTGTTACTGTATCGCTACAGTAACTAGGGGATTGCATTTTCATCCATCTGATCTATAAATCGAATGGCTTAGAATCCTCAAGTTTCCTAGCGTAATAGGGGATTGGATTTTTATTTGTCTGATCTACAAAATCAAATGGCTCATAGTGCGTTATGTCAAATCGGGCGACCCTTTGATAGAGAGTGAGCACTAGTTTTTTTAATATAAGTAATGTTTTAAGTTGAAAAAAGAGATTTAAAAACCTTCCCCAAAATTAAATAGTAGAAAGTACAAGTAGTAATGTGGGTGACGAAGTCTGATATTTTCAGAATGAGGAACTTAACATTGAGGGGCGTAAAACTTAAAGATACCTGATACATAAGTTCTCCAAGAGAGGATAGCTGCTCATCTGTTGCTGCAGCTGTTAGTAGTGCTTTAAAGGCCTGGAAGCATCAAAATAAATGAAGAGCAAGTTTTGATCAGTCTTCAGAAACAAATAGTACAAGTAACAAGTAATTTCTAGCATTTCCCTATCATATTTATAATGATATTTGCAAGTTATACATAAAAACATCTTTCCTTAAATTATTCTTTGGCTTTTCATAAGAGTAAGAACAGCACGAAATACTGCAAACAACAGCCCATCAATCCGTTCAATGGTTGGAAAGATAAAGCTATCACTGAAGTATAGGGCAGAACTTCTACCTACCCTACTACACATTCAAATTTCACACATTCAATCCAATAGGACCTTCAATGCCTTTGTATATTTTAATGTGAAGGTATTTTGTAGGTTAGAGGCCATTAAGTTTATTTTGATGCAAAATTAAATGGAAACTAAAGCATAACTATCCTTAATATCTAAAAAGATGCATCCAAACTGACCACAATTATAAATTTATAATCCATTAGCCGGATGTTACTTAACAGCGGCCAAGTTGCAAGAATATTCAATATCTCACTTTGCACATTAGAAGGCACGACTTTTTCCAATACTATCAATGATTACATTTAAATATAATCAAACACTTTCCAGTATTAACTATGAGGTGAGTCATAATTGCTCCACTGGTTTATAAAGATTAGTATGGCTTAATCTGACCTTTGACATATGAGTTTCATAATTACTGCACTAATAACCAGAATTGATCAACACAAGTTATCATTTTCAGTGAAAGTGACCGAGATGTCCTTGAGGCATACAATTAGAGGCCTTATAAAGCTCATTGAATCATGACATGAGGAGTCGGGAAAAGAGAGAGCGTAGAGTCCCACTTTGCAGGGTCCTACTTTATGATTGTATCTGATCCATGCACGTTTGTAGTATCAGAGAGGAGAAAATGTAGGAAACTGCGGACTTGTCAGTTGACGAGTTTAACCTTACTAAGGGATAGACGTGGTCTATTTTGGGGCCATTAAGAAGCCAGTTAAGGCCAAATAAGTACAATATTTCAAGCTTTAACAAAGAGACACTTAAAATAACATATATATATATATATATATATATATATATATATATATATATATATAGAGAGAGAGAGAGAGAGAGAGAGAAATGCTATAGTGCGGCATGCGGTAAGTGCAGCACCGCACCGCTGCCGTCTGATGCACCACTACGTGCATGCGATGCACGCAGCGCGTGCATCAGACGGCTGCGGTGCGGTGCCGCACTTACCTCATGCCACAGCATAGCATGCCCCTATATATATATATATATATATATATATATATATATATATATATATATATATATATATATATTGAAAGATTTCAAAATTATATAAAGCTAAGGGACAAACCTCGACGCGGAAATTTTCATAGATGGGATGTTTAGTAGTTGCCCTGACTGCATACTTCCGCTTGGGATCGATAACAGTTATTGTATCATTGTGATCATCATGCTCCTTCAAAAACGTCTCTCCTAGTATGCACTCAGGAAGATTTTTTGCAAATACCCCTTCAAATCTGCCACAAAAGATCAAACAATAAAAGTGATTTCAGTTTTATAAAGCTCATCAAATTACCCTAGTTCCAGGAAGAATCTGACAGCTTACTATTTTTACAGGCAATTGGTCTTGCCGGATTCAATTTTTTACTATTAAGATATTAGGAAAACATTTTGATTAAAATCTAATACAAGTCCTCAGTCAGTAAATGGATCTTACCTGTGTGTTGAGAGGTTACACAAGTAATCTAGTGAAGCTTCAACTTTAAGTATGTCAGTTCCATGTTCCTCGAATTCATCAGAATCCAAATCATCCACATGTTGTGGAACAGTCACACTAGTCAGTGAACTAGACAGTAATGCAGATGCTGAAGACTGTATCATCTTACGACCCATGAAGGTGCCTATTCGTACAGAGCCATAATCAGTTCCGCCAACGCTGTTGAGAAAAGCTCCTTCGTTAGAAGACAGAGAATAGCAAACATCCATTCATCAACCCAAAACTACATAACAAAATATTACATTGTCAGTCATCAACAAGTCTTAAAAGACCTGAAGAATGAAATTGGGATTCTTATGGTCATTATGAAAGGAGTTCGGAAAAGGTCGGCTAATGGCTAAATTCATCACAAATGTGTAGGGTTGGCAATTTATAGAAATGTTGCTAAAAAATGTTAACTATGTTTGGTCAAAGAACAAGGTAGGATGGTATACCTGTGCCGTATTCCAGAATCGAAGCCCCAAAAACGTATATGACTTGGAATGGAAACCAGTTCCTTGATCTCTGCGGGCTGCATGAGGACGTAAAGGAGGTGAGACACTGAAACTAGTGTAACAAGAGGCAGATATCTGGGTACAATTAGCAATACAAACCTGGCAAACCATGGCAAGCAGTTTGTTGGCCTCCCCACAAGCAGACGTCATTTGGTCCATCACCCCACAAGGAGCTCCAACTATATGATTCTCAACCTACCATTAATTAGGCTATGAATAAGCTAAGGGAGCATGATGCATAAGGATCTGTTTTAGTTAATAGATAACCAAAATTAGAAGGTTGTAAATAATCATGCCTTTTGGCAAAACAATGCAAGATCTCTTGGAGTGATGTTTAGCCCTGCAGACAATAATAGCCAACAATATTATTCTCATAAATGGGTTTTCGAGAGTATATGGGATGCCATGAAGGCATGAACTACAAACAGCGGGACAGACTGTATTCCACTATTCGCTATCACAAATATTTTGTTAGTTCCTTGATTGATGAGAAAAATGGGATTGATAGTTGGAGTTGGGGATTACATTTAATGAAACTTAAGTTGGAATAGAGTGGAATGATCAGAATCAAGAAACAATGGCCAATCATTTATTTAAACAGATCATTTATGCTATTTTGGATTATATCATGAGAGAGAGAGAGAGAGATCTAGAGAGAGAGAATTGCATAAGAGCAGGTTAGATGGACAGGTGAGTTACTTCCAAGGTGGTATGACTGCTCATGCCTTTTGTGACTTGAGAAAATTTATAAGATGAAAATATAAGGCCCAAATGATACATGGATCAAGGGCCAGGCAATACAGAGAATCCATCAACATGAAACGAACATCGCAAAGACGAGAATATGAAAATGTTGTAAAACCAAGATAGATAGCTATAAAATGATATATTTGATAGTGAGGAATAGCAGGAGTTAGGGACAGAACCAGGATTTTATATTGGGTGGGGCCAAAGCATAATAATTTCATCAGGTGGGCAAAGCGTGAATCAAAAAATAATTATATACTAAGATTCAAAAACTTTTACTATTTAAAATAAAAATAATAATAATAATAATTGAGTGGGGCCATGGTCCCCCCTTGGCCCATGCATAGTTTCGTCCCTGGCAAAAGTTGCGCTAAGGGATTATTTAGGTTGAAGTAACCGGCCAACCTGCAAGTGGTTACAGTAGTTGAACCTGTTTGGTTTGTGTTAAGATGTATTAGTGTATATACATACACTTAGGGTATATATGACTCACATATATTCATCTTATCTTGGCGATTGGCCTAATGAGAGATTCATTCCATTCTCTCCCCAAACCCTAGCTCTCCTTCTCTCTTTCTCTTCCTCTCTTCCTCTAGGGTTTGTCACATGGTATCAGAGCAAGGTTGATCGCCGGTGTCGTCAACGGCTCCTTTGTCTCGTCGCGATCAGATCCAGATCTTCTCCGCGATCAGATCGCGTGATCCAGCCTGCCGATCTGCTCCAGCCCCTCGCGCTCACGATCTCAGCCTCTGCTCGCGTCGCGCGATCTGGCCCTCTCACGCGCGATCTGGCCCCAGCGCTCGCGTCGCGCGATCTGGCCCTCTCACGTGCGATCTGGCCCGCGCGCTCGCGCTCTGCTCCTCTGCTCCCCGCGCGCGCTCTGCTCCTCTGCCCCAGCGCTCGCGCTCTGCTCGCGCGATCTGGCCCCGCGCGCTTGCGCTCTGCTCCTCTGCTCCCCGCGCTCGCTCTGCTCCTCTGCTCCGCGATCGCTTGAGGATCCTGTGGAGACAGCAGCAGCAGCTCCAGCCTGATTTCCCGATCGCTTGAGCATCCTGTGGAGACAGCAGCAGCAGCTCCAGCCTGATTTCCCGATCAGATCTGATCTGATCCTGTGGAGACAACAGCAACAGATCCTGTGGAGACATAGCAGCAGCACGAGGTCCTTGACGGACTTGTCACGCGTCTCCTCGCGCGCTCCGCTTGCGATCTTTGGCTCGTCGCGCGTCTCCTCGTCTCCGAGCTCGCAGCATTCCTGATTTGATCCGCTCGAGCTCTTCGAGCCTTCCCTCTCTCCGGACATGTCCTCGACTTCTTCAATGACGACTCCGCCGTCTCATCCGGTGACGCCCTATGAGATTCCACGGGATTTTCTCCCGCTCGCCACCGACTTTCTTCTCCAAGAGGCCTCCGATTGGCCGGCATGGTCAGCCACAGTGGAATCCACCCTTGAGGGTCGCAATCTTCGAGGACATCTTGATGGCTCTTCCACGTTTTCTGCTTCCGATGCAGAATACGGTCCCTGGCGCCTTCGCGATCAGCGCATCAAGGCCTACCTTGTTGCGTCTGTGGACCGTTCTCTTCGCCAGGACATGGTTGGACTTGCCTCTTCTGCAGCGATTTGGGGTCATCTCACTGCTCGCTTTGTTGAGAAGAGTGGAGCACGTGAGTATCAGCTTCTCACACTGGCCCAGTCGGCACAGCAGGGAGAGTTGACGGTCCAACAGTTTTACTGTCAAATGCGCTCCTATTGGCGTGATCTTCAGGATCTTGCTCCCGTTCCTGACCCGTCCCGTGCTGTCGAGTATCAGCTCTACCGGGAGCGCCTTCAGCTCTATCAGCTGTTTGCTGCCCTACGACCAGAGTTCAGTGCTCTGGCAGGTCAGCTTCTTCACCGGGACAGCCTTCCTCGTCTTGATGAGGCTGTGGCTGAGCTGGTCGCTGAAGAGACTCGTCTGCGTACTCTTGTCTCCAGGGCCTTACCTCTTCTATCCGGTCTTCAGGGTGTTCTTGTTGCTGCTCCGCCACCGGTCTCAGGCCCACCAGCTACTACCTCCCATGGTAGACCGTTTTGCACTCACTGTCAGACACCGGGCCACTTCGTGGACACTTGCTTCTCACTTCATCCAGAGAAGCGTCCTACCTACAGAGATCGAGGTCGAGGACGAGCTCGAGGTCGTGGTCGCCCTGTTCCTACTGCTGCTGCTGCCTCTTCCGTCACAGCTGGCGATCTACAGTCTATTCGTGAAGAACTAGCTCAGCTTAGACTTTCTCAGCAGTCTGCCGCTACTCCTGGACCTTCCAGCGCCTCAGCCTTCTCTGCCTCTTCTGGTAGTCCCACTGTTTGGATACTGGATTCGGGCGCCTCACACCACATGACTCCGGATGCCTCCTTGCTCACTGCCTGTCAGCCTGCGCCACACCTGCCACCGATCCACACTGCAGATGGTTCTCGCTTAGCCATCTCACAGTCTAGATCCATTACTTCAGCCTCCGCCCCTGCTTGCAATCTCTCCTTATCCTCTGTGCTTCATGCTCCCACACTCCACATGCACCTGATTTCTGTTAGTGCTTTGTGTGACTCTGGCTGCTCTGTGACATTTACCCCTTCCGCTTGTTCTGTGCAGGATCTGCGTACTGGCCGACCGATTGGAGCAGGTCGTAGGGCAGGCGGGCTCTACCAGATGGAGTTTCTTCACTCTTTGGATCCGTCATCATCTGGGTTTTGTGGAGTTGTCTCTCCTAATGCCGACCTGTGGCATAGGAGACTAGGTCATGTGTCGGAACCGCGACTTAAGAGATTACTCCATTCTGGAGCTCTAGGTCGTGGTCCTTTTTCACCTTTATCTACTTGTACTGGCTGCAAGCTCGCTAAAGCTGCTGCCCTTCCTTTTTCATCAAGTACTTCTCAGAGCTCTGCTCCTTTTGATCTTGTTCACTCTGATATCTGGGGCCCCTCTCCTCTCCCTTCTATGACTGGGTATTTATATTATGTCTCGTTTGTGAATGATTATAGTCGCTACACGTGGGTCTACCTTCTTCGCCGTCGATCGGATATCCTCCAAGTCTATAAGGACTTCACCTCCATGATTCACACGCAGTTTAGTCGGTGCATCAAGATCTTTCGATCTGACTGTGCCCTTGAGTATTTATCTACCGCTATGCGCAGCCTTATTCAGTCCCATGGGACTATTTTTCAGCACTCGTGTCCTCACATCCATGAGCAGAATGGTGTTGCTGAGCGCAAGCATCGCCATATTCTTGCGACTACTCGTGCTCTCCTTATTTCTGGTTCTGTTCCTCGGCGCTTCTGGGCTGAGGCTCTCCTCACCTCCGTCCAGCTCATTAACATCACTCCTTCGTCAGTTCTTCCAGACGACTTATCTCCTCATGAGCGTCTCCTCTCTACCACTCCTGACTACAGCCCTCTTCGCACTTTTGGGTGCACATGTTTTGTTCTTCTTCCTCTCCATGAGCGCACAAAGCTGTCTGCTCAGGCAGCTAAGTGCATACTTCTTGGGATCAGCACTGAGCACAAGGGATACCGCTGCTATGACCCTGTTGCTCGTCGCTTGCGTATCTCTCGATACGTCTCCTTTGTCGAGGATACGCCCTACTACTCTCCTGAAGCTCAGGATCTCACCTTTCTCGAGGTCTCTTCTCCTGCATCCTCGACACCTATGCCTCCCTCGTCGACCTCTCTAGTTCCCCCGGCTCTGTCGGCTCCTTCCCCACCACCAGCTCCCTCGGCACCATTGGCTCCTCTGCCAGTTGGTTCCCCCGCCTCTCCAGGGGACTCCTCCGAGGCTTCCTCCTCTCTGCCCGTGCCTCTCTCTCCTCCCCGGTTTGTCTCTCCATTTCCTCAGGTCTACTCTCGCCGGCCTACCCCTGTGTCTCCGTGTCCTTCCTTCTCAGCGGATGCCGGCTCTTCTGCTGTTGAGGTCACTCCTAGTCCTTCGCCTCCTGTGCCTGCTCCGTCGTTGCCTGGATCCAGGCCCACCTCGCTACCCTTCACGCCAGCGTCACCCGCCTGACCGTTTTAGCCACGACACTGGCCGTCCTGATCGTTTTGGCTTTGCCTCTGTATGCAGTTACTCGCCTCAGTTTACTGCCTTTCTTACTGCTGTTCACGCAGATCAGGAGCTCCGATCCTACTCTGAGGCAGTTCAGTTTCCTCAGTGGCGTCAGGCTATGGATGAGGAGTTTCAGGCCTTTCAGCAGACTCATACCTGGGATGTTGTTCCTCTGCCCTCTGGCGTTAAGCCTGTCAGCTGCAAGTGGATTTATAAGGTCAAGCACCGCCCTGATGGATCCATTGAGCATCACAAGGCTCGGGTAGTGGCTCGTGGATTTACTCAAGAGTATGGCGTTGACTACGAGGAGACCTTTGCTCCGGTGGCTCAGATGACCACCGTTCGCACTCTTTTGGCAGTTGCAGCTGTTCATCGATGGGCCCTTCTTCAGATGGACGTGAAAAATGCCTTTCTCCACGGTGACCTGTCTGAGACTGTCTACATGGATCCTCCTCCTGGTCTCCGTGTTCCTTCCTAGCACGTCTGTCGTCTTCGTCGGGCCATTTATGGGCTCAAGCAAGCTCCTCGTGCCTGGTTTGAGCGGTTCCGCCGTGCTGTCCGGGAACTTGGTTATTCAGAGAGCAGTCAGGACCATTCTCTGTTTGTCAGGTCGTCCCCGCAGGGCCGGGCGATTCTACTGTTATACGTGGACGACATGATCATCACTGGAGATGACTCTGCTGCGATTGCTAGTCATCAATAGCACTTGAGCAACCAATTTCAGATGAAGGATTTGGGTACGCTTCGCTATTTTCTTGGTCTTGAGGTAGCATACAGTGCAGATGGCATTCTGCTCTCTCAGCAGAAGTACCTTTCAGACATCCTTAGTCGTGCTGCCCTCACAGATGACCGCACAGTAGACACCCCTCTTGAGCTTCACTCGAAGCTATGTCCTACAGATGGAGTTCCTCTTTCAGATCCCACTCGGTACAGGCAGATTGTGGGACAGCTCGTCTATCTCTGCATCACTCGGCCTGACATTGCACACGCTGTCAGGATTGTCAGTCAATTTGTTGCAGCTCCATACTCAGTTCACTACGGTGCTCTTCTTCGGATCCTCCGGTACCTCAGAGGGACAGTTACTCGCTCTTTGTTTCTGTCGTCGTCCTCCTCTCTTAGACTTAGAGCCTATTCAGATGCAGACTGGGCTGGAGATCCGACTACACGCCGCTCCACCACTGGTTACTGTTTGTTTCTCGGCGACTCTCTGATATCCTGGCGCAGCAAGAAGCAGAAAGTGGTGTCTCTCTCTAGCACTGAGGCTGAGTACAGGGCCATGGCCTCCACGACTAAGGAGATAGTTCACCTTAGACGTCTCCTCAGTGATCTCCGTGTTGCTTTCTCCTAGCCTACTCCACTTCACTGTGATAACCGGAGTGCTATTCAGATTGCTAGCAACCCGGTTTTTCATGAAAGGACAAAGCACATCGAGATTGACTGTCACTTCATCCGACAGGAGTATGAGGCCATGACAATCTCACTACCTTTCATTCCCTCAGCAGAGCAGATCGCAGACTTCTTCACGAAGTCACATCCTACACCACGTTTTCGGTCTTTGATTGCCAAACTCTTGGTGCATGATCCACCCTGAGTTTGAGGGGGGGTGTTAAGATGTATTAGTGTATATACATACACTTAGGGTATATATGACTCACATGTGTTCACCTTATATTGGCGATTGGCCTAATGAGAGATTCATTCCATTCTCTCCCCAAACCCTAGCTCTCCTTCTCTCTTTCTCTTCCTCTCTTCCTCTAGGGTTTGTCACAGTTTGCATATGTGACGGGCCACTCCACGCAATTACACTCACCGAAAGCCATGTACTTCCTACATTTCGACCCACGACCAAAATGAAAATAGGTGGAAAGGTAGAAAACGGAGGTTGTCTATCACGTCTTTGGTCACTGCCCAGTAGGTGATCTTGGGTCTGATGGAGGTCGGTGATAGCAAGTTGCGGTGGACGATGGTGGTGACGCATCAAGTGGAGGACGACGGTGGTGACAACAGTGGCAAGCTACGGAGGGTCCAATGGCGGTGGTTGGTGGTGCATCTGATGGCGGGCAGTGGTGACATGTCAAGTGGCGGTTGGTGGTGATGGGTGTGACGGTGGAAAATAGTCATTATAGGAGGGGGGGGGGGGGGGAGATGGTAATCTGCCCACATAACAAAACAGATGCAAGTGAATTTAAAGTAATTACAATTGCATATGGTCCATCTACATTGCTTATGTAGATGCAGCAAAACAAACCACCAAGTGAGTTTAGTGAAGAGCCAAAATGATAACGGGCTTATACAGCGAAGATCAGAAGATGTTATGGTAGAGAAGGGTTGGATTTGGTATGTGAATGTGCAAACATATAACTATTAGGTTGAGAGCACCACAAGTGTGCTTGATTGTTTAATTTTGAAGAACAACTTGACCAAAAACGGTAAACATTCCTAAGAAAATAATTTATATTTTTACTCGTTTAAGCCTGAACTGATGAGTCATGACTCATAACTGATTTAATCCAATACAAGTCCACAGCACAAGAATAGTCAATCTTAAAGGACTAGCCAATTCAATAGGAAGGGTTAACTGAAAACCAAACCATGAGCAGCAACAACCGCGGACATGGTAGCAACCTCCACTGCTGCAGAAGAAGATACACCTTTGCCTTCTGGAACAGCAGAAGAAACCTAGAAAAGCATACAGTAAATCAGGCATAATAACATGAAAAATTGGCTTGTGTGGCCAATGGATTATATAATAGGACACCAACATGTGAGAAACAGCCCAACCATCACCAAGCTATTGACATGTGGGACCCAGGTACAGGTGGGGTCCACATGTCAGTGAACTTCGGATGATTTAGATGGTTGCATTAAGCAATTTTTACTTTATACAAAGCTAGATGCACAGTCATGGCTCCAAAGTACACGAGGAAAGCCTACACACGTTCTATTTGATATGTTTGTTTATGCACAAGGTCCCAAAAGGGATTAGTGTAATCTCTCACCTTCTTCATTTCAGTTGCTATTTATGGTTTATGGAATGGATAGTAGTCGCATTATATGATTTATCATAAATCTACCATTCTATAATGGACTACTTAGTGAAAAAAAAGTTGACTATTTTTAGAAACTGAAATCTTAGTTACTGCATCTGCTATTCTGGAGTGTGCATATAGCAACAATTTGTGTTGCATGAATAACCAAAACAAGGATCTTGAAGAGTTCGACTTTATGGCCATAAAAGCAAAAAAATTATGAACTATGGCGAAAATTCACTTCTCAAATAATAAGACTTGCTCCTTTACACTAAAGGAGTAACCTTAATAGTAAGGATAATAACCAATGTCAAACCGTCACTCATTACTCGAATTCTTATATACTAATTCCAATAGTATCTCCATTAGGTCAGGTCTTTTATAATATCCAGAACCGATAAGCCATGCCAATTATATTGAAGGTTGGATACCTTATTTCCATCCCACTCATATCCAAAATCATACCTCCTGATCAAACATCATGGCTTGCCAATTAAATATTTTAATCAAGTTGATCGAACATGCAAAGCTGCTTAATCGGTTAAGTTTCGATCTGGTTGTTGTATGAACCGAGGAGAGTGCCACAGCGTATTAATCATGCACAGTTTGGTTTTTGACCACATCCTCATGTTCAGAGATCATGGCTTAGCAATAAACATTTGGGTGAGTTTACTTGATTTGCAAACTCCTGAATTCAATGGTTAAGCTATAATTCTGACACATTTATTTTGTTGCATGAGTCAGCAGAAAATAGCGAGATTTTAACTATGCTCAGTGCGGTATTGAAGAAAAACCTAGGTTCATTTTCTGAATTTCATTGGTTATATTTAAGGTTGGATAATATAATTACCATCCCACTCATATCCATAACCATTCCCTCCTGATCAAGATCATGACATAATAACTAATTTTTTAATCAAGTTGACTCGATCTTGACATGCAAGCTTAACCGGTTAAGTGTGGATATGGTTGTTGTATGAACCGAGGAGAGTGCCACAACGTATTAACTCATGCACAGTTTGATTTTTGACCATATCCTCATGATGAGATCATGGCTTACTTAGCGAGTTTACATGGCTTGCAACCCCTGAATATAAGCTATAATTCTCACAAATTCATTTTGTTGCATGGGCCATGTTGAGTTATTGCTTAATTTTGAGGTCCAAGGAAACTTATTGTTCGACCGATCGGTGGGTCTAAACCGACCGATCGGTGGGTCTAAACCGACCGATCGGTGGGTCTAAACCGACCGATCGGTGGGTCTAAACCGACCGATCGGTGGGTCTAAACCGACCGATCGGTGGGTCTAAACCGACCGATCGGTGGGTCTAAACCGACCGATCGGTGGGTCTAAACCGACCGATCGGTGGGTCTAAACCGACCGATCGGTTTTGCTGTACAGAAAATGAATGTTCTGGAAGACCGATCGGTTCTACTACAGACTGATTTGATTTACTCGCAACGGTGTTTTCCCAGGTCGAGGCCAAACCGATCGACTGGACATTAAAGTCGACCAGTCGATTTGTTTGTTTCAGGAATCCGTTCCTTTTAAGTTTGGGCCTTTTGTTTATTGTAAACCCTATACTGTATAAAGGGTACTTTGAAGCCAAACTAAGTATGTACGATTTAAGAGGGACCTGGTGAGATTCTTGAGAGGAAAAGAAACCCTAGGGCGATTAGAGTGTTCTCGTTGAAGTTGAGAGTTGCTTGTAACTTCTTGGTTTCTCCATAATAGTGGATCGTCTTATCGTCTTCGACTATGGTTTTCTCCCGCAAGGGTTTAGACGTAAAACCTTTGTCTCTTCTCTGTGTGCTTTGTATTTGTGTTTTGGACTTTTTCATGTTTTGTGTTTTATTACTTCTATTGCTTGAGATTGTCATTGTGTTCCGCAATTGATCCATCGGAGGATCTATTTGCAATCTGATCTATATTGTGGGGGCCCACCTACGAACGGCTAGCCCCACAACAAACTAGTATCAAAGCTAGTATTTTGTACTTGATCATATTGTAATGGTAACAAATATCTCGAAGGTGTCGAATCTCAAGCTCGATGCCGAGAAGTTCAATAGGAAATCCAATTATGGCTTATGACAAGTATAAGGGATCTGTTGATTCAACAAGGTCTACACAAAGCTTTGCAAGGTCTGAAGGGCAAACCTGCAAATAGGTCGGATGTGGATTGGGAAGAGTATGACCTCCAGGCATTCAGTACAATTCAGTCCAGTGTGGCGAAGGAGATCACGTACACCGTCAAGTATGAAAAATCGACAAAGATGATTTAGTCAAAAATTGAAAGCCGATACATGACGTAGTCTCTGACAAACCAGTTGTTTCTGAAGCAACAACCTTATACGTTTCACATTAAGGAAGGTACATCTATCCACCAGCATCTTAATAAATTTAGTCGGATTAATTCCGAGTTGTTGAATGATGAAGTAAAAATTAAAGACAGAGACAAAACACTTGCCTCTTTACTTGATCATTTTGAATACTTAGTTAAAATTGTGTTCTATGGGAACAATACAATTGAATTAGAAGAAACTACTGTTACTCTTCTATCCAATGAGTTCAGAAAAAAGATCAGGGTTCAGATTCTCAGGTAGAAAGTTCTGGCTTGTTTATGTAAAGAGGGAGGATAGAAAATAAGGGATCATTGAAGGCAAGACCTAGATCCAAGTCTAGGGTCAAGAAAGAGGTGGAGTGCTATTATCGTCACAGAAGGGTCATATCTAGAGCGATTTTCCTAAGCTAAAACGAAGAACAATAAGTATGTACAAGATGCTCAGTCTAAAACATCGTTTGACATGGCCAAGTAGTACAGGATTCATCAGATGATGAAGTTTTGTCAGTTATAGTTCATGGGAATCTAAATCAGAAGTGGATCTGAGATTCTGGTTGCTTCTATCCTATATGCCCCAATTAGGATTGATTTACTTCATATCAAGAGGTGAATAGTGATACGTTCTTGATGGACAATGACGTCGCTTGCAAGACGATTGAAAATGAGAAGTCATGATCTGTATGCATGATGGCATTGTAAGGATTTTGACTGATGTTCGACACATTCCATAGTTGTGGAAGAATTTGATCTCTTTTGGTACTTCGGACTCAATGGGTTGCAAATTCACAGCTTAAGGTGGAGTCCTAAAGATATCTCGATGAAATAAGATCATGATAATACGTCCTTTTTGGGAGCATGTTACAAGCAGCGTAGTTATTTCTACTTCATCGAAAGATAAGGAGGAAGTCTCCTCACGGTTGTGGCATATGTGTCGGGGCCATATAAGTGAGAGATGTCTATCTAAGTTGAGCAAGTGGGATTTGCTTTTAGGTGTCAAAAAAGTCAAACTTGACTTTTGTGAACAATGTGTATTTGGGACGTAACATCATGTAAAGTTTGGTTATGTAGTTCATCGCACAAAGGAAACGTTCATACAGATGTTTGGAGTCCTTCCAAAGTTGTTTCAGAGGGAAGATAACGATTCTTTGTGTATTTTATGAATGACTATTCCAGGAAGGTCTGGGTCTATATATTGAAGACCAAAGATCAGGTGTTTGAGGCGTTTAAGCGATGAAAGTAGGACAGTCAATTGGGTTGGGCTAGCACGATACTTGCTTGCTCGACCCGGAAAAATATTGGTTGAGCTTTATTTGGGCTTGGGATGGGCTGAGCATAGACATAGTATAAGGCCCAAACTTGAGTTTGGGCTGAGCTTGGGGCATGTTAAGCTCGACCTGATTTAAGCCTGAACCCGAATTAGTGAGGATACTTTTGACATTCCAATCATATATATATATACATATATATATATATATATATATATATATATATATATATATATATATATATAGAGAGAGAGAGAGAGAGAGAGAGATGCTATAATGCGGCATGCGGTAAGTGCGGCACCGCACCGTAGCCGCCGCAGTGCGTGCATCAGACGGCTGCAGTGCCGCGCCGCACGTACTGCATGTCGCATTATAGCATGTATATATATATATATAGAGAGAGAGAGAGATGCTATAATGCGGCATGCGGTAAGTGCGGCACCGCACCGTAGCCGCCGCAGTGCGTGCATCAGACGGCTGCAGTGCCGCGCCGCACGTACTGCATGTCGCATTATAGCATGCCCCTATATATATATATATATATATATATATATATATATATATATATATATATATATATATATATAGGGGAGGGATACTCTCACTAATGGCCTCTTACTAATGGCATCTTACAAATGATCCGGGCCATCCATTTCCATTTGGACGGATCCGATTAAAACGTCCTCTCTCTCTCTCTCTCTCACCATTGCTGGACCCCTCCCCCCCGACCAGCCCCGACCCCCCCGATCCCCTCCCCTCCGGCGCAGCCCCGACCCCCTCCCCTCCGGCGGCAGCCCCGACACCCCCAATTCGGCACAGCCCCGACCTCCTCCGGCGGTAGCCCCCCGACCCCGACCCCCTCCGGCGCCGGCCCGCCTGCCCGCGCCCGCCACCGGCTCCGCACCCCCCGCGCCCCCCGCCGGCCCACCTGCACGCGCCCCCCGCCGGCTCCGCGCCCAGCACCGGTGTCGCCGGAGGGGAAGGTGGTCGGGGTCGGGGCTGCGGGGGGGATCGTCGGAGCCGGAGGAGGAGGGGATGGGGTCGAGGGCGGGGTCGGGGTCGGGGACGGGGACGGGGTCGGGGAAGATGGGGCTGGGTTTAGGTGAGAGAGAGAGAGAGAGAAAGAGATAGAGAGACGAGGGTTGATCGCAGCCCTCGATCAAATTTGATCGGACGGTCCGGATCATTAGTAATCCCCATTAGTAAGAGGCCATTAGTGAGAGTATCCCTCCCCATATATATATATATATATATATATATATATATATATATATATATATATATATATATATATATATATATATATATATATATATATATATATATATAAATGGGTTCCTATGGCATGTCATAGGAATACCCTATGACATATGGTGAATTAGTAACCCTAGAATATTTAGAATGTTCTGATTTTTTATGAGGATGATCAACCTATCTTAGATAGGACACCCATAAAAAATCGGCACATTCTAAAACTTCTAGGGGCATCAAACATGCTTTTCAATTTAACGGTTAAAGCTTCTAGCATTTGATACCCCAACAAGTATTAAAATGCTTTGATTTTATGTCGACGTTCTATCTAAGGTAAGGTGATCATCCTCAAAAAAATTCAGCAGATTCTAAATATTCTAGCATTACTAATTCACGCTATGTCATAGAGTACTCCCTAAGACGCAATCATAGGAACCCACCCTCATCTATATACATGGATCAAAATCTCAAAATAAATCGTGAAATATCTCGGCTTTATGAAACCTCAACACGAAATCTCATATGGTGTATCGACGGAATGGGATTCACAAGAATATCACGATATGTTTGTCTTTTTTTTTTTTGAGATATCCCTCTCAGTGAATGAGGGGGGGTTCGGCCTAGATCACGATCACGATATATTTGTCGGCACAAAATATCGCGATATTTCATGCCAAAATACACTGACACATAAATTTTGTGAAAATTTCAGGAGATTTTGAGAAATTTTGGGATTTTGACACTGAAATGTTGGGACTGATTGGTTATAAAAGGGGATTAGGGGACCTGGTTCTCAGTAGCTTATTTACATATAATAACAATTAAGTATTTACTTTAAGTTATTATATGTAAATAAGCAAATACCCCCCCCCCCTCCATTTGATTTCAATAAAAATATCAAAAAAATAAAAACCAAGTAAATCAAAAAGTATACTTTCAGTTTTAGTAGGAGAAAACAGTTGTTTTCAGTTTTTCATAAAATTTTTATGTTAAGAAAAGCTGTTAAATCAACTCCTTTTTAGCTCAAAAAATCCCACAAGATGTAGAATTACAGTACATTTAGAAAACCATGGTCTGTCGAAGAAATTTTGAATGAATAAAAACTTTTCTTTATAAAAACTCTTTTTCTAGTTAGTAAAAAAACTGTGTTTCGCATTTCAGCATAATTTTTGCACAATTTCAAACTTGCACAACTTTTTTGTTTTAAGTCCGTTTTCAAAATCGTTTGAACTATTATTTTAACAATCAACTAATCTTTATTTTGAAAACATTTTTATCCACAGAAAAGATTAGAAACCATTTGAAAAACATAGATTAAAACAGGACCAAACAAGACTGCACAAGACTCACAGACTCATACAGAATACGTGCTTTGTAAAGCTCTACACCCCTAGATAGGGTATAAATATTATGCGAGTGTTTCAAATTGTGTATATATACTTGGTTTATGACTATCTAAAGATTCACTGAAAAATTCCATTAAAAAATTAATATTTCCACCATTTCTATAAAATCACAATATTTCCACACTGTCAAAATATTTCCACGAAATATTTCCATATCCAGAGTGTCGAAATATTGACTGAAATGGAAATTTCGAACCAAAGCATTCCACAGAAAAGATTGTAACCAAAGCATTCCACACAATAATTGCTGCACTGCGCGAGTAGATCGGCACTCCAGGGCCCCTCTTCTTTCGATCCAGCAGTATCAAGAGATGATGAGGAAGCCTAGGGCATAAAATGTGGAATCACAGGCTTGCACTTGTAGGATTTCAATAATTAAATTATCAGGCTTAACATGTGTATTCAGCAACAATGACAGGTTCATGTAATGACATGGCACTATGCAAATCGGCAATTTAGTGGTAATGAATTAGGCTCTATGCTTTATGTTAATGATAGTCAGGCTAAATAAATATTGTAATGGGTTTTTCCTATAGTCACAAACTTGAGAATAAATCGATTAAACCTGATTCACAGACTATATCCTAGCACAATAAAGATGCCTTCAAATCGGGTCCACATGCGCCGGAGAGGGATCGTTAGTGTCGACGGCGCATAAAGATGAACACAAAAAACCCCCACATAGATCCATCGAAGGGGGGGGGGGGGGGGGGGGGGGGAGTTGGTCTAACAACCCGGACCGTCTGTCGGGGTGGTCGACTGGTCGGCAGGCTGTGGGGCCTCAACAATGCGGTCTAACGACTGGTTGATCGGCTTCGGGCACCCACGAGACGAGCTGGCAGGGTCGGTCAGCCTTTCCATGCATTGGGATGTCGCGAGAAAGCCCGGCAAGTCCTGTCGGGGGGGATTTGGCAAGGGGCCAGAGCTGTTGGGGTCATGCGAACACAAAGAGAAGGAGGCATAAGGGGGTCTTCGACTCAAGTCATGGCGAGCGTGCGTGCACACACACACACACACACATAAAGACCGAGCTTGGGCTACAACATATACACAGAGAACAGGAGGGAGATAGGGGGAGGGGTGGGGAGGGGAGGCTGGGCTCGGGCTGTGACACACAAAGAACAGGAGGGAGAAAGGGGGACAAAACCCTACAAATCCACCTAGGAGAGGAGAAGAGGGCCGCTCATCATAAACCTAGCAAACTTTCATTAATTCATGACTGTCTAATAACTGGGGCCCTGGGTCCTTTATATAGAGGCCCAGATGCACTACAAAAACATAACAAGCAATGTGTGGCTAAACACCACATACAAAATAAGTGCTGGAATAACATACAATAAAATAACTACTGATGGTGCATTCGATGCTCTGATGGCTAGTCATTGAGCCACAACGACAAAGTTGTCGTCCTCCGCCTACGTTGCTGGTAGATCCGGAGGCCAGGTGGAGTGTGCATTGAGATGTCCCATTAATGGCGACTGAAAATATCCTTATGTTTCTATACGCCTTGACTAGTACGCTAGAGGGGTAATTGCCTTCCGTCTTGGCAAAAGCGTGACAATCTTGTCTTATAAATAGTGCTGCGCTGGGTTGGACTGTATAGCAAGCTGAAATCCCCTTCTCCCCCCCCTCTCCTCTTCCTTTTTTCTTTCCTTCTTATCTTTTCTCCAATCTGTTTTTTCTCTTATTCCTTACAACTACAACTTTTTTATATATTATTTCTGCTTGCATCTTCCTCTTCCTTGTGGGTTTAAGGCTGGTTATGTTTCACATCTGATTCACAGGTGGGTATAATGATTTTGAGGTAGTCCGTGATCATTGGCTGATACAAATTAAAAAACTCTTGCATTCTAAAAATAAATCATGGGCTGATACAAATTAAAAAACTTTTGCATTCTAAAAATAAATCATGCAATAATGATGTTTGTGTTTATTTGAGTGTTTATCTCTAGTTGACTCCTAGATGACAAATTTCCTCTCACCTCTATGATATTCAGAAATTCAGGAGATAATACTTCCTAAATTACAATATCCATCACAGATTTTGATTTCTACAACAAAGAAAGCAAATGACTATTACTGTCATGAACTTTTGCTATATATTCTCAATAAAAGGTTCAAATAAGCATTTGTTCTAAGAAAATAGTTCCAAAAGTATAGGGGGCCACTATATTTAAATCTTTGCATCAACATAATATGAAGATATACCAGTATACTTATACTGTCAGTGAAGCGAACACCCAGCTCAGTCATCAAGACAAGGACGGTCCCAGCAATATATGCAGCCCACCTGAACTAGGACACAAGTCAAATGAGCCAACAATCAAACAAAGATTGAATCAATCAGTTAATGTTGGTGACTCACTTCTGAGATGGATCTTGTGCAAAGAATTTATGAGCCTTTTCATATGATATTGGTTGATTGCCATCAATCAGATCTGCCAACTCCATGTCAAAGGTTGGCGCACGGTTACTCAACTCAGATCCATACGATACCTGCAAAGAACAGGAGTAGGCAAAAACAATATTTCCTTCAATCAAAGTTGCAAATAAAAATTATTTATGCGTGTGCTTGTGCGCATGTGTGTCATGGTCTTATGACTCTTATCACTACTTGTAGATGCATCATTCAAAGAGAAATAATAAACAATAATTTGAATTAGAAGATTGAAGGTAAGTAAGAGCAAGGGCAAAAGATAAACCAAACCAGAAATAACAAAAGAATTATAAAGATATTCCTCTGGCTAATAATTTGAAAATTGACACTTTACTCAGATTTATTAAGGTATTACATTTCAAAAGGAACAAGAGATCCGTCAATTGAGATTTAAGGTGGACCCATCTAGAAAACCTTAGTAAGTGGGGTGGATGGATCCACCTATCGCTTTAATGGTATCCCCACTAATGAGAGTCCACCTTTTCATGAATGGGCACCAACCGCCACCATTTCTTTTGTAGGTTATTTTTTCAAAATTTTAGTAAAGCCCAACCAAACAAGGACATTATCAGGGCAAAGTCAAGGAGATCTGCTTTGGCTCATTCTTGTGCTATTTTTGCTGGCATGACACAATAAGGCCAAAAATATCATTGTATTCATAAAATCAGTGGTAAAGTTAAAAATTGTCTGGCGGTACTACCCAACCTAAGACTAGGAATCACAAAAGTGGCCTTTGCTTTAATAATAAAGCAAGGGCATAACAATTAATTTCTGGATGGCTTTGCCCACCTTCTGATAGGTCACTCCTGTGAAGTGCAGAAGTACCCTTCGAATCTCAGATTGCAAGTATAAAATTCAAGTTGATGGATTCAGTCCACATGAAAAAAAAAAAAATCATAGTTTCTCTATAAAAAAAAGGTATTTCATGAAATAAGAAGGAAATTCACTTCTAAAAGACTGAAACCATTGTTCTTAAGGTTAAAAGATGGCATTCTTCACTGGGTACCATAACAAGATCTTGTAGTCTGCAGTTTTGCACTATTAATGACATCAAAGCATTGGAAATCGAAAAGTATATTACAGGCTTAAAACTAGTCCTGTCGTCACTTCCTAGGATATGATTGAACACAAACCAAGTATCCTGGATACATGGATAAGAAAGTCATCTACTAAATAGTTCTCTGCCTGAAGACCCTATGTTTTACCAAGCACCCATCAGTCCTAGCAAAATCAAAGGGATGGGATCCAAGCATTTGCCACATGCAACAAAGATTTGCATTTTAAGCCTGTATCCAGTTAGTCCCTATAATACTGAATGGGCATTGCTTGGGGGCCTAACACTTGTGATGTTACCGACATTTTGCAACTAGAAAAGGAAGCCATAATATAAAATTAACACCCAGAAGACAGATCATAAGAGTCTACTATGTATCAAATGGGCATATTGCTAAGTGGAGTCCAAGATCGTGCTCTTGCAATTTTTCTTCATAAATCACAGAGACAACTACTTATCCAGAGATCTATGTATTGATCACTTACTCCACTAGACTAATAGGGAGTCATTTAAAATCTCCTGGGGTTGTAACTTTCACTGGAATTGTTCTCCACTAGACTAATAGGGAGTCATTTAAAATCTCCTGGGGTTGTAACTTTCACTGGAATTGTTTGAATTTCGACAGAACTGTTGCATTGTATACATATGTATAGAGGTAGCTTTAATTTTTTGGCAGTACCTCACCAACTAGTTAATATATAATTTGTATACATTTGAGGGCAGCTCCTTGTGATAGACTTAGCACTTATTTCTATCATCAGAAGTTATATGGTATCAAAGCCATCTGCTCCACCGATCACTGCCTTCTCCATTTCATTCATTGTTCATTTGACACTTTTGCAAAGGTCTTAAAAATGTCAATTTCGGTGTCAATTTTGGCTGGTCAAGAAAAGAAAATTTGTCGGATTTGGATTTTGAGCAACTATCGGTGGAAATTTTGTGTTCATTAAGGAAATATGTTGGTGCAAAGTCTGATTTAAGTCATTTTTATCGTTTTGGTCAAATGTCGGTGTCGGTCTAATATGAAAAAATAGAAAAGGAGGGTAAAGATGGAATTTTCACAAAAAAATGGAGTTTCTTTGCTGAAATAGATGGAACTTTAATGAAAATTCTACGAAAAAGATGGATTATTGGATTTTGGTCTTATGTTGGTCATATAGGTTGACATTTCGTTATATTGGACTGAAATTTGGTAATACCAAAATTGGACAATTTCTATGTCGGATCCTTAAAACAAAGACATTTTGGTAGTTTCAGAGGAAATGGTTGACTTTTGAGTCCATGGCTTGTGCTGTCCGTGCTCTTCCCAGGCTGCCACCATCACCATTCGAGGAGAGCATGTGTTGCCTATTTTATCATTAACCACCATCATTGAGGAGTGCTCCACAATCCATCCCTCATCATCGAGTCCCGGCATGCCTCCAGCATAGGGTCCCCTCTATGTGCACACACCGTAACGATGGGATTGCTCAAATTGCATTAGAGCCTTAGAGCTAAAAGCCCAAAAAGCATCCCCATTGTTTATTTCAGATCACAAAATACCGAGATCACCTTTTGGATGTCAGTTGCATGGTGTAATAAGGTCTAACCCACTTTATAAATGGGACCAAAAACTTACAATTGAGGATGTGGGTTTAAATCTAAAAAGACTTACGAGTCTCACTTAAAATTAACTCGACAGCCATGTTAAGGCAATTCACACGCTACGGGTTAAAATCATGTTGTGGCTTTGACAACATTAATTTGTGGAAATTCATCTTGTTTGATTAAGCATGATTTGATTCTTTTCATTTCCTCCATCCGTTTAAAGAGTATTCTACTGCTTCCTTCTTGTTTGGAACATAACACCACCATGGCAGCCAGTTTCACTGCTCTATACATACCATGAGATACTTTCTTATGGGATTGTTCCACATTATCCAAACTTTTGTCGTCCACCGATGATCTCCTATGTAATTCCAACTGCAATCGCCACTCCTTTCACTCGCATACGTTATTCTCAAAACACGTTGACCGCTTGGAATGCCATCTGATGCAGGCACCAATAAGGCACACTACAATCCTGAACCCTTCTAGGGTTGTCTTTGGTCAATAATTAGGGTTTAGTTATCAATATAGCGTCAAATGCCTCAAAAGGACAGCAACATCAATTATCTCACGTAGTAATAGAAAGTCTATGCAATCAACATGAAACGGTTTTCAGATTTAACAATAGAGATGCACTATTACCACAAAAACTAATTTCAGCATATATAAAATTCAATCACAGCAGAAGATATTAAAATTGCAAGGCAGGCATGCATCAGATTTTATAAAAGAAAAGGGCTATGGATGCTTGCAGAGGTAACCGACAGACTAAATATAGCAAATCAGATGATTAGGCACGTTCTTAGGCTTCAACTAACAATGAAAAGACCGGTTATGGCTGCGATGCGGAGCGGAGGCAATGGAAATCGAATGAAAACTAAGCGGATGCGATGGGAGAATAAAGGAAAAGGAAAGATACTGCCTGGGGTTTCCCGCCGTGGGTCGATTGCAAGGATGCGCCGACGATCCTGCACACGGAGCAAGGCCGGACGTCGGGAGAAGCCGGAACCTTCGGAAAACGAAGCCCAAAGCCTTCACGAGGCGAAGTCGTGGAATCGGCGAGGATCGGGGACACGAGTCTCGCCCGGAAGCACTCACGAAGAGGCACGAATTTCAGCAACTATCAAAATCTCTTTTCTCTTTTCTTTCTTCATCTTTTTGTAGAATTAGGGTTTTTGTTTTGATGGCCAAGATCAAAGGGGAATAAGGGTGAATGGTGTGGATTTGATGCGCCAAGAAAGGAAAGGAAAAGAGAGAGAAACAAGGGAGAGAAGAGAGAGAACGGAAGAAGAGGCCGGGTGCCTCGGGATCCGTGCGGTCAAGGGGGGGCCGTTCGGTGTTCACTGGAAAAAGAAAAGAAAGGGGCGGCATCACAAAGGAAATCCCTATTGGGCTTAAGATAAGCCCATTTAAGCCTAATTGAAGCCCATAACTTGCCACGTCATCAAAATGGTGTTATTTCGCCATCTAACCGTCGGTTTCGAGATCTAATCTCGTCTGTCGGTACCCCGCAAACACACGCACCCATAATTTTATTACTATAATGCTGAAACTCACCCGAGAAGACCCGGATTCAATCCGAAAAGCCCTCGGATGAGATCATGGACATCCCCCATGAACTGGGCAAGAACAGAAATAAAACTAAATGCTGACATAAGGCCAAAAACAGGGAAAAACGGCCAAAAACTGAAATAACGTCTAACAAGTCCCAAACGGATACGAACTGAAGGTGCTGATCAGGTCTTCATCAATCGCTTCCGCTGCGAAAAACTCGTCCTCGAGTTTACGCCGAAAGACATCGCCGGTAGCAGGAGGGAGACCACCACCGTGGGAACGTCGCTGTGTCTGGATCTGATGATGAATTCCCAACAAGTGATGTCTCGGGCAGTCAACAACCTCTGGGCCTCTCGCGAAGGGAGTGCTGGCGTCGAGCGAGGGCCAGAAGGTACTGAAGTACAAAAACAGAAGCGCACGAGCTGTAGGTGGTCGGTCAGTCCCGACAAAGTCAAAGCGCGCAAGTGGCTTAGCTGTCTGAAGCTCCCCAACTGGCTCTGACTGTAGCTGTGATGGAAGCTCCGCGGAAGTCGGAGGCTCCACGGGTGTCTCTGCTGTAGGAAGAACTGCCGAAGGAGGTGCCTCATCTGTAAGCTCTGTGAAAGGTAGGAGAAGCCTCTCCGTAGTCACTACCGGAGGAAGTGGCTCCTCTGTAGGCACTGCTGAAGGTGGAAAGAGCTCCTCTGAAGCCACTGAAGGAGGAGGTGGCACCGCTGTAGGCACTGGAGAAGGCGGAAGGAACTCCTCTGTAGTCGCTGACGGAAGAGGTGGCTCCTCCGTAGGCATTGGCCGAGGAAGCTCCACAGGAGGCGGATGCTTCTCAAGTGGGCCCACTGGTGGAACCGGGTACTCCACAGGAGGTGGAGGCTCTGCTGGAGGTGGTGGCCTGCTGTATCGGGCAAGCCTCTGGTTCTGCTTCTCCCTCCATGCCAACTCATCCTCAATATCATCAAGTAAGAGCTGGGTTTCGATATATCTGATTTTCAAGGTTGGCACTGAAGGACTCCGTAAAACCCATTGAACAAAAGGTTTAGAAGATAGATCCAGGTCATGGGCTTGATCTCGAATCGAAGAGGAGTATCTACGTTCCATCGAAGATCTCGGGAAAAGGGTAGGACATGGCTCAAGAGATTTATATAGCCTGACAAATTGTTTATAGGTGTGGGTATCTAGTGGGTCAAGCGAATAAGGATGGGATCGGACGCGACGATAGGACATGGCGTCAGATACACGATGCAATCCTAACACTAGACGTAAACCTAACGCTAAATGCAAATCAAGCACGCAAGACGATGACCTATGCAAAATCAGCAAAGAAAAGATTAGGGTTTGCTGAAATTCAGCACTCAAAAGAAACCCGAACAGGTTCTTTCGAGCTCTGATACCAACTTGATGCAGGCACCAATAAGGCACACTACAATCCTGAACCCTTCTAGGGTTGTCTTTGGTCAATAATTAGGGTTTAGTTATCAATATAGCGTCAAATGCCTCAAAAGGACAGCAACATCAATTATCTCACGTAGTAATAGAAAGTCTATGCAATCAACATGAAACGGTTTTCAGATTTAACAATAGAGATGCACTATTACCACAAAAACTAATTTCAGCATATATAAAATTCAATCACAGCAGAAGATATTAAAATTGCAAGGCAGGCATGCATCAGATTTTATAAAAGAAAAGGGCTATGGATGCTTGCAGAGGTAACCGACAGACTAAATATAGCAAATCAGATGATTAGGCACGTTCTTAGGCTTCAACTAACAATGAAAAGACCGGTTATGGCTGCGATGCGGAGCGGAGGCAATGGAAATCGAATGAAAACTAAGCGGATGCGATGGGAGAATAAAGGAAAAGGAAAGATACTGCCTGGGGTTTCCCGCCGTGGGTCGATTGCAAGGATGCGCCGACGATCCTGCACACGGAGCAAGGCCGGACGTCGGGAGAAGCCGGAACCTTCGGAAAACGAAGCCCAAAGCCTTCACGAGGCGAAGTCGTGGAATCGGCGAGGATCGGGGACACGAGTCTCGCCCGGAAGCACTCACGAAGAGGCACGAATTTCAGCAACTATCAAAATCTCTTTTCTCTTTTCTTTCTTCATCTTTTTGTAGAATTAGGGTTTTTGTTTTGATGGCCAAGATCAAAGGGGAATAAGGGTGAATGGTGTGGATTTGATGCGCCAAGAAAGGAAAGGAAAAGAGAGAGAAACAAGGGAGAGAAGAGAGAGAACGGAAGAAGAGGCCGGGTGCCTCGGGATCCGTGCGGTCAAGGGGGGGCCGTTCGGTGTTCACTGGAAAAAGAAAAGAAAGGGGCGGCATCACAAAGGAAATCCCTATTGGGCTTAAGATAAGCCCATTTAAGCCTAATTGAAGCCCATAACTTGCCACGTCATCAAAATGGTGTTATTTCGCCATCTAACCGTCGGTTTCGAGATCTAATCTCGTCTGTCGGTACCCCGCAAACACACGCACCCATAATTTTATTACTATAATGCTGAAACTCACCCGAGAAGACCCGGATTCAATCCGAAAAGCCCTCGGATGAGATCATGGACATCCCCCATGAACTGGGCAAGAACAGAAATAAAACTAAATGCTGACATAAGGCCAAAAACAGGGAAAAACGGCCAAAAACTGAAATAACGTCTAACAAGTCCCAAACGGATACGAACTGAAGGTGCTGATCAGGTCTTCATCACCATCCCATCGAGGTTCAACGAGTTGTTGACTTCTGCAATGGTTTGTAACAACACTACGAGGAAAGCAAAGTAATATCAGGTAGGCTTGCATTCCAACTTTTTGATGGTTGGTCAAACCACTTTATGCCTCTTGTGCATCCACTTCACATAGCATATTGTTTCAAGTGGACGAGATCCCAATCATGCAGCGTTTGAGCCCTCTTTGTGTTCTAACCCAAGTGGACTACACGATCTCGAGCATTCCTTTTCTAGCACATATTCCTTTATTTTCCCCCTACTCATGCGCACGTTTCCATGCATCACTATCACCCCAACGTATATCATTTTTCCTGAACTTTATGGACAGACTTCAGATTCAATGCCAAGATTGTCATTTCTTGGGAATGCCATTCAGGATTGCTGACAGAAGCGGGTTGACAGCCTTCTGCGACTTCATGGAATATCCACTACATCAACGATTGCTGAAAAAAGCAGGTTGACAACCTTCTACGATTTCATGAAATATCCACTACATCAACCACTTTTCTTGGTTTTACCTCTACTATGTCTTCTCGTAATTTGCATTCTGTGTCAAGGGTCCCCGGTGCATTAGTTGCTCCGATATCCATCATCATTCTCAACTATGCCTTGGTTGCTATAACTGATTGAGGCTTTAGATTTCATTCTTCTCCATTAGGTTCTAGAGATGTCAATGCCTTTACCGCTGAATCTAAACTTAGACATTTTTAGATTACATTAATTGTGGAAACTTTTTTGTACTTCCTATACGGCTTTAACATACCCAATAAGTTAATCTTCATTTATTTCCAATTGTATCCATTTCCTTCTGGTTTTGATCCCTTTGATCGTTTCTTAGTTACTTCTTGCACATTCCTAGTCTATCCCTGAACTTGTTCTCTATTTCTTAACTTATGGATCAAAAGCGTAACATGTCCTTTGATTCCACTTCTTGTCATATGCATGATTGTTGTATGGTGGAATTGGTTGGACCGGTTCATAGGGATGATTGGACCCATGGTCCGAGTCAAATGCGTGGATGTTGTGCTTTCCTCTCCTACTATTGATTTTTGGCAACATCAATTATCTTTCATGATCATCTTCATACGCTGATTCATATTGGATTTCTTGGTCGTTTCATTAGATTTGAGGTGTCATGTTGTATGGGTTACAAACTGGCTAAGCATGCAACACAACCCTTTCCATCTAGCACTTTCAATATGGCATGCTTCCAAGTTTTACCTAGGTATATTTCATGTACCATTGTTTTGCGCACCTTAGGATTTAACATGTCTTCATTGTAATGATGCCCACTCCATTTGATGACACCATAAAAATCTTTTATGCCATTCTGGTGGTAAGTACTTGTCCCATGAGTTCAGCATATTTAGTTGAGAGTATATTGCCTCAACTCTCGTGTCTTTATACGTATAAAGAGAGTGGTTTAGCCTAGTGCAACTGTGCAAGCATTGACATATTATGGAGATTGTCACTGCTATTTTCATTTGTACAAAGATACTTTTGGGACATTGAAATTTTCACTATGTTTCATCAATCTTGTGCCCTTTCCTATCTTGTATGATGTTTCTCGAATAGACTATCCCTTATCGTTACCTCCCACTTATGATCATCTTCATGTGTATGGGGACTCCACGCGAGGGCAAAACTATGTTCTCCATTCATTATAATGTTTTCTTTGAGTATAACTAACAGTACCCAAAAATCGACACCTGCTCGTTGCCACATGGCAAAGCCGGATGCCAACGCATTATCCACAGAGGAGGCCGTGGATCCCCTGAGAGCAGCCATGACTTGCTAGTGGCCAGCTGAATACTGAGATACAAACGATGTGAGACCGTTCCAGGAAGAAAAACCTGAATCCAACCGGACAACTAGAAGTGACGGGCTCCCACCTCACGGAGGGGGCAAAATTGATGCCTTGAGCATCAACTGCTCAACCTCCCTGAGGTAACCTGACAAAGCTCGCGTCCCAAGCAGGCTATCTTGACAAATATCCCTGCCGGCACCAGCACGAGCTCGCCGAACATCCTTCCACGAACTGATGAAACTCGTCATCCCAACGACAAATAGAACCACGGGATACACCAGAACCACACCCAAGGCAACTGGCCATGATACATAAATGGCAGACCGAAAGATGGGTTTCCATTACAGAAAGCTCTCCATGAGGAGTTTGCTCCTTTGCACAAGCACCAAGATATAAGATTTTAATAACCCCACTGTAAAGAGTTCGCCACGGGTTGTTTGCGTTTTGTAAAAGCACTTAGATACAAGATGTCCGTACCACTCCACCAAGGACTCGGGCCCAGAAGTCGCCAACGGAACAACCGGTAATTGGAAAAGTCTAAACAAAAGAACTATGGAGTCATCCCCAGTCTCCGGGCACGGGAATGAGCTCGCTCCTCGAGGAAAGCAGAGCCTTCTGGAGGCCTCTTTTTCAATTTGGGGTGTTGCGGCAAGGTCTCTCCCTCTAATATGCTTCCGATCATCTCAATGGTTCTCTGCTCTAGGGACCGCCTCAAAAGATTACAGCAGCAAGCTCCCCAGGGAGTGTGACATCATCAGGAAGCTCGTCCGGTGCCATCCTAACCCAACCTCGGCAGCAAGCTCGACTGAGGTGATGTCATCATAAGGTCAGCAGTGAGCTCACCCAGGCCAACCTCGATAGATCACAGTGGTGAGCTCCCCTGAGTCGACGTCAGCACGAATGACAGCGGGGAGCTCGCTTGGTGCCATCTTGGCACAACCTCGGCAGCGAGCTCGACTGAGGTGACGTAATCATGACGTCAGTAGTGAGTTAGCCTAGGTCAACCTCGGAAGATCACAGTGGCGAGCTTCCCTGAGCCAAGATCGTCACAAATGATAGTAGGGAGCTTGCCTGGTGTTATCCTGACCCAACAACGAGCTCGACTAAGGCGATGACAGCATGACGTCAGTAAAAAGCTCGCTCGAACCAATCTCGAATGATATATCAGCGAGCTCCCCTAAACCAACATCGTCTTAAACAACAATAGGGAGCTCGCCCGATGCCATCCTGACCTAGCCCCAGCGGCGAGCTCGTCGGAGAATATCTCTAGCATGTCAACCCCGCAGTTCACTCGAAAGAGATTTTCCCCTAACAAAGCCCCAAGGGTTTGAACGACGTCATACTGGAGCTCGCTAACCCGAGCAACCGACTAAGGTATGAGTCTGACACAAGCTGATTAGTGTGACAGTTGGTAGACCATATCAAACGACAAAAATGTCTAACGCGACCATATGGCGATCACATTGGCGAGTAGGCCCTGCTCCAACCAGAGCCCGCCACCTGGCAATCTAGAGGCGGTAAGTTTTGGTCCAGCCAGAGCCCGCTACCTGGCATCTCAGAGAGAGTCAGTTTTGGTCCAGCTAGAGCCGTAACCTGGCATCTCAGAGGCAGTAAGTTTTGGTCCAGTTAGAGTACGCCACCTAGTAGCCAGAGGCAATAAGTTTCGGTCTAGTCAGAACCTGCCATCTGGCAGCCCATAAGTGGTAAATTCCGATCCAACCAGAGGCAGCCATGTCAGCCACGTGGGCGAGTACATGGGCAGGCACGTATCGGCTCCCCACTCTTTCCCGAGCTCTATAAAAGCAGCCCCGAGGGTTCCAAAAAAAGAGGTTGAATTCTCGATGAGATAAACTAGCTCCCATTACTCTTTCTTGCTACCTTCCTTTCCCTCTTTTCCCCCGCCTCTCAACCTTGAACTCACTTGAGCGTCGAAGGGTCTGTGCTCCATAGAGAGCCAACTGCTCCATCGTCGAGCTGTGAAAGCGGGAAGATGTTTTTTCCCCCGACAATAACCCCGAGTATAACAGTATCAGTGCTATGATCAGGTCGCACATTGTATTCAAGTCTCCTGCGATGTCATCTTTTTGGAGCATTTCCATCATTGTCTATCAACATCCTACTGTCATATTTCCTTCTCTAACTTCCATTGATCTTTCTTTCTTTCCTTATGTCCTATTACCTATCCATTCTCAAATAATCCTACTTACTACCTCCTTTGAGGTAGTTCAGAACTAACTAACTATCAAGATTGATGAAGAAAAAATCTTCCGTAGTTGACGATAGTACAACTCTAAAGCCTACTACAGCTACTCTAATCGATGACCCTCCTTTTACTCTAATCGATGACCCTCATTTCCCATAAGTTGTCGATGAGGTTACAACATCAAGACCCACTTTGCTGGGCATTACTGAGCACTACAGGCCAATGCTCATGGCCCGAGAATGTGACATAGACTATGAGGGATCCTATCCTTCATCCCTGTGGCAAAGATGACAGAAAAGTCAAGATCACAATTATTCAAGCCCTTATCGTTGTGGTTATTGGTCGTGGATGACAACTCTAACAGTTTGACGTGAAGAGTATGTTTCTTCACAAAGTTCTTCATGGGGAGGTACATGGAGCTGCCATTAGGACTTCATCATCAGCCTAATCTTGTTTACTTTTGCATCATCCCCTATGAGCCTAGATTGAGAAATCCAATACCACTTTTCTTACTAGCAGCTTCTTCCAACATTTAATATGATGATGTATCAAGGTTGTCAAGGCAGCCTATTCGCCTTGTGTTTTTTTTTAAAATACAGTCAACTAAACCTGTTTATTATCATTTGAATATGCAATAATGCAAAGTATGGACATCTCAATTTTCAAATACGTATCATATTTGTTAAACAAAGAAATAATTCACTAATCTTTAGAGGAATGGTTTTTACTTAAGGATCTTGGATGTTAAAAGGCATGGTTTTATCAATTGAGACTTACCCTATGATTCCATTGATGCTTAGAAAAAATCAAGGACAATAGAGACAACGTATTAAATTTTAGAGGATTGGCAATGGTCGGATGTTCAGCTGAGCAAAAAAAACCCTAAATCAGAGTGATGAGGAAAAGGAGGTCCAAGGAGCAGGACGACATACTTGGCTGGCGGCCTGCGCAGGGGGAGGGGCGGAACGTGGACATGCGGAACCGTTCTGCGCTTCTATGGACTGCAAAGGACGGGAGGGGAGGAGTGCGATTATGTTCACCTAGGGAGCTACGGAGTGAGATTTTGTTCACCCAAGGTGGACATTACCTTGGTTCACACTGTTCTGGCCTGACAAGTCCCCAGAACATCATTGGTGTTTTGAGCTAATCCCACTGATGACTTGTGGGGCTCGAACAGGCACTAGGGAGACAAGGTAACGTCTACCCATGGGCCCATTAGTCGCGACATCCAATCACAGTATCACCCTCTAAGGCGCACGCCTAATACGAGATGACTAGATGAAATTCTATAGGAACCTTATGATCCCTAATTAGAGGAACCAAAGGAGGTCTCACCGAAGTGCGACAGTCTCTTTAAAAATTACTACCCCCTACGATTGCCCTGATCGGAAGGCACTATGCTGGACTATGAAAGATTTAAATTTCAGCTTTACTAAGTTCTCTCATCACTGGGAATATTACATTTTGCATGCAAGGTGATTAGGTGTCAGGCGGTTCTCTATCTCACTGTCTTGCAAATACTAAACAATTTAGGGGTTTTTGTGAAGTAATTGGCATGAAAATACAAGGCTTGTATCCAAAAGTTTAAACTACAACACACACAGATGTTTTTACGAGGAAACCCTTCGCAGGAAAACCTCATCGGCTTCGCATCGGATGGTGAGAGTAATCGACTAAGCTTCAAAGGTCCAGCTACAGACACGGATACAAAAACGCACTGAACCTACTAGGAGTAAGCCCTCCACTCCATGTTGCCTTTTGTCTTGCTTATTTCATCTCTTCACAACCTCCCTGCTTGGCTGTCTACACGTGATCCAACACACATGGCCCTAGTTGTCCACTCAAGTCGTCATTGGGACTCCCATAATTCGCTCACACGGAGACACCAACGCTAGCCCTCACAAGGCTCGAACGTGCCCAAAGGTGAACCGCACTCCACTGTGGGTGGTAGGACCCTTTAAGAGACTACTTTGCTGGAGTAACCCGTCTGACGGACCGCAAAGTGAGACCCGACCCTCTTCCGCTTCGCACAGAAGAACCCAATACATGGGATTTACAAAGGTAAGAGAAGGAAAAACATACAAAACCCAAGGAACTAAAACAAGGGGATAATTGAATCAATTCCACAAGGAAAAACAATGCTTCAGATAGACATGAATGAAGCACACATGGTGGAAAACAACCTACGAGCCATAAGGGATCTTACCTTGGTGGTGGGGTTCGATGGGAGAAAGAAGGGAGAATAATTTCCAATAGGTTCTCCAAAATCAATGCCAAAAGACTCTTCTCCTCTGATTTTCCACAAACACTAATGAGAGGAAGGAGCCTTATTGATGCAGGCGCGCGTCGTCCAAGAGCGGTTGATGAAGACGATGCTATCTTTTTTTGTATTTTCTTTATAACGGGATAACTAGTGATACGGAATCACCGAGAGGAAGTGGCGGAGGGGGTAAGAACCGTGACAGAAAAGAAAAGACTAGAAGCTTAGATGAGAGGGGGCTTGAAATCCATCAGGGTAGAAGGTGGGGACTCAAATCCATGAGCCAACGAAGGCATCCGCCATCAATTTTCATTCATCATAATCTGTCCTCTAACGGTTACAATGGGGGCCTTTAAATAGGCAAAACGAAAAGATAAAAATGACAACAAATTTAAAAGCCAATAAGTATCCTAACAACTTGCCTAAAATAAAGTTCTCAAATAAAAATAAGATTCTAAAAAGATATCATAATAGATATCCTGCCTTAACCATCCATGGCAGGCTCGGATGGGCCTTCGGGTGGGCCAACGGGCTTGGGCCCAAGTCAGATCACATCATTCGCTTCCGTTGCGAAGAACTCACCCTCGAGTTCATACGGTAAAGCGCAATCATCATCGAGGTTTTCCCCGATGTGGTATCTGTCGTCAGGAGCTGATGGTGGAGGCCCAACAAATGATGTCTCATTACACCGAAGTTACCACCGGGGTCCCATGAAAAGGTATCACTGCCGTCGATCGGGAAACACACATCAAAGCGATGCTGGGGTAGACGACCAAGTCGGATAATAATATCAGACCGCTGCAGTAGCTCGAACATCGGCTCGCCTGAACGGAGGTAGAGCTGAACAAACACTGTAGGCACCAATAGTCGGTCTAGCCCAAGAAAATCAATCTGCTGAAGCTCGGCTAGGGAGACCACTTCGAACAAATCCGCAGTATGTGGTAGCATGGCAGGCGGCAGAAGATCCTCTGGAGGGGGGAGCTCATCGGCTGGTGGTGGTACTGGAGGTGATGGATCCACCAAAGATACAATTGGAGGAAGCTCTGTAGGTGGTGGAGGCTCTACTGGAAGTGCTGGAGATGGAGACTCATCTGTGGAGGCCGCTAGAGGTGAGACCATTTGCTGTAACTCCCGTTCGATCTCGCAAGCTATCTCATAAGCTTCGTCCAGATCGCTCCAAGATCTAGATGAAAACTTGGCCTTTATGTCGGAGCGGAGTCCTCTAACGTACAGTACCACTGCCAAGAAATCTTTCTCTGAAAAATCATAGCGGATCATGCGCCGATAGAATGCTGAAGTATACTCATAGACGGAGTTTTTCCCTTGAGGACAACGAATCAACCCTTGCATCTTGGTATCCATGTCACAATGGCAGAAGTGTGGTCCAGGGATAAATATGGAAATCTGTAATTACTGGTTCACTGAAATTTTTTATGGATGGTATAGTTGCGTAGAGCTCGAAAAGGACTTCGATTTGGTACCAAGAACGTCCAAATCGGATGAAAAATGAGAAAGATATGAGGTTTTGAAGTTGTAGGGTCTTAACGGGTCTGTTTTTGTAAACGGGTTGGATCCGAATTCAACTCGGGTTCAGCACTTAAGTGCACAAGAGCAACTAGAAAGGTTGGGGATTTGAGGACTATTGGATGGGGATCTAAGGGTGGTGGTGGAGGAGTGAATTGGGAAAAATAGAAAGGGACAAAAGGGGGGGGTTCAGATTAGGGTTTTTTTTTTTTTGTTTTGTTTGTTTTGTTGGCAGGTAGGGACGGAGCAAAGGGGGCGGCGGCTGCAACTGGTAGCACAAGGGAGCAGGGGCAGAGGCTAGCAACCGGCAATTAAGGTAAGAAATCTTTCCTTCTGTCTTTCTTTTCCTTTTTCTTACTTTCCTTCTTGTTTTTCTTCTTCTTTCCTTTTCTTTTCTTTCTTTCCTTTTTTTTCTTCTTTCCTTTTTCTGCTACTATCACAGATCTTATGGGGTTTTTTTTTTTTTTTTGATGGCTGCGGGGTGCGCGGGAGCACGGGACAGAGGGGCGGTTTAGCGGGTGGAGAGAGAGAAAGGGGTGGCCTGCGGTGGACGGGCGGGCGGCAAAGGAGTACGTAGCGGTTGAAGGAGGTTTCCTTCTTTTTTTTTTTTTTTTCAACAGATCTGATCTCTCTTCTTCTTTTTTTTGTTTTCAATAGATCTGATCTCTCTTCTTCTTCCTTTTCTTTTTTTTTTGTTGGGATTGTAGGGCGACGTACCAGAAGAAGATGACGACGAATCGGTGAGGATGGTGACGATGGAACGGCGACGATGACGATGGACGACGACGATCGAAGTGAAGATCGTTCGTGGTGCGGAAACGCCACGAAGTCCGAAGCTCTGATACCAACTTGATGCAGGCGCGCGCGTCCAAGAGCGGTTGATGAAGACGATGCTATCTTTTTTTGTATTTTCTTTATAACGGGATAACTAGTGATACGGAATCACCGAGAGGAAGTGGCGGAGGGGGTAAGAACCGTGACAGAGAAGAAAAGACTAGAAACTTAGATGAGAGGGGGCTTGAAATCCATCAGGGTACAAGGTGGGGACTCAAATCCATGAGCCAACGAAGGCATCCGCCATCAATTTTCATTCATCATAATCTGTCCTCCAACGGTTACAATGGGGGCCTTTAAATAGGCTAAACGAAAAGATAAAAATGACAACAAATTTAAAAGCCAATAAGTATCCTAACAACTTGCCTAAAATAAAGTTCTCAAATAAAAATAAGATTCTAAAAAGATATCATAAGAGATATCCTGCCTTATCCATCCATGGCAGGCTCGGATGGGCCTTCGGGTGGGCCAACGGGCTTGGGCCCAAGTCAGATCACATCATTCGCTTCCGCTGCGAAGAACTCGCCCTCGAGTTCATACGGTAAAGCGCAATCATCATCGAGGTTTTCGCCGATGTGGTATCTGTCGTCAGGAGCTGATGGTGGAGGCCCAACAAATGATGTCTCATTACACCGAAGTTACCACCGGGGTCCCATAAGAAGGTATCACTGCCGTCGATCGGGAAACACATATCAAAGCGATGCTGGGGTAGACGACCAAGTCGGATAATAATATCAGACCGCTGCAGTAGCTCGAACATCGGCTCGCCTGAACGGAGGTAGAGCTGAACAAACACTGTAGGCACCAATAGTCGGCTAGCCCAACAAAATCAATCTGCTGAGGCTCAGCTAGGGAGACCACTTCGAACGAATCCGCAGTATGTGGTAGCATGGCAGGCGGCAGAAGATCCTTTGGAGGGGGGAGCTCATCGGCTGGTGGTGGTACTGGAGGTGATGGATCCACCAAAGATACAACTGGAGGAAGCTCTGTAGGTGGTGGAGGCTCTACTGGAAGTGCTGGAGGTGGAGACTCATCTGTGGAGGCCGCTAGAGGTGAGACCATTTGCTGTAACTCCCGTTCGATCTCGCAAGCTATCTCATAAGCTTCGTCCAGATCGCTCCAAGATCTAGATGAAAACTTGGCCTTTATGTCGGAGCGGAGTCCTCTAACGTACAGTACCACTGCCAAGAAATCTTTCTCTGAAAAACCATAGCGGATCATGCGCCGATAGAATGCTGAAGTATACTCATAGACGGAGTTGTTCCCTTGAGGACAACGAATCAACCCTTGCATCTTGGTATCCATGTCAAAATGGCAGAAGTGTGGTCCAGGGATAAATATGGAAATCTGTAATTACTGGTTCACTGAAATTTTTTATGGATGGTATAGATGTATAGAGCTCGAAAAGGACTTCGATTTGGTACCAAGAACGTCCAAATCGGATGAAAAATGAGAAAGATATGAGGTTTTGAAGTTGTAGGGTCTTAACGGGTCTGTTTTTGTAAACGGGTTGGATCCGAATTCAACTCGGGTTCAGCACTTAAGTGCACAAGAGCAACTAGAAAGGTTGGGGATTTGAGGACTGTTGGATGGGGATCTAAGGGTGGTGGTGGAGGAGTGAATTGGGAAAAATAGAAAGGGACAAAAGGGGGGGTTTCAGATTATGGTTTTTTTTTTTTTGTTTTGTTTGTTTTGTTGGCAGGTAGGGACGGAGCAAAGGGGGCGGCGGCTGCAACTGGTAGCACAAGGGAGCAGGGGCAAAGGCTAGCAACCGGCAATTAAGGTAAGAAATCTTTCCTTCTTTCTTTCTTTTCCTTTTTCTTACTTTCCTTCTTCTTTTTCTTCTTCTTTCCTTTTCTTTTCTTTCTTTCCTTTTTTTTCTTCTTTCCTTTTTCTGCTACTATCACAGATCTGATGGGGTTTTTTTTTTTTTTGATGGCTGCGGGGTGCGCGGGAGCACGGGACAGAGGGGCGGTTCAGCGGGTGGAGCGAGAGGAAGGGGTGGCCTGCGGTGGACGGGCGGGCGGCAAAGGAGCTGGTAGCGGTTGAAGGAGGTTTCCTTCCTTTTTTTTTTTTTCAACAGATCTGATCTCTCTTCTTCTTTTTTTTTTTTCAATAGATCTGATCTCTCTTCTTCTTCCTTTTCTTTTTTTTTTGTTGGGATTGTAGGGCGACGTACCAGAAGAAGATGACGACGAATCGGTGAGGATGGTGACGATGGAACGGCGACGATGACGATGGACGACGACGATCGAAGTGAAGATCGTTCGTGGTGCGGAAACACCACGAAGCCCGAAGCTCTGATACCAACTTGATGCAGGCGCGCGCGTCCAAGAGCGGTTGATGAAGACGATGCTATCTTTTTTTGTATTTTCTTTATAACGGGATAACTAGTGATACGGAATCACCGAGAGGAAGTGGCGGAGGGGGTAAGAACCGTGACAGAGAAGAAAAGACTAGAAGCTTAGATGAGAGGAGGCTTGAAATCCATCAGGGTACAAGGTGGGGACTCAAATCCATGAGCCAACGAAGGCATCCGCCATCAATTTTCATTCATCATAATCTGTCCTCCAACGGTTACAATGGGGGCCTTTAAATAGGCTAAACGAAAAGATAAAAATGACAACAAATTTAAAAGCCAATAAGTATCCTAACAACTTGCCTAAAATAAAGTTCTCAAATAAAAATAAGATTCTAAAAAGATATCATAAGAGATATCCTGCCTTATCCATCCATGGCAGGCTCGGATGGGCCTTCGGGTGGGCCAACGGGCTTGGGCCCAAGTCAGATCACATCATTCGCTTCCGCTGCGAAGAACTCGCCCTCGAGTTCATACGGTAAAGCGCAATCATCATCGAGGTTTTCACCGATGTGGTATCTGTCGTCAGGAGCTGATGGTGGAGGCCCAACAAATGATGTCTCATTACACCGAAGTTACCACCGGGGTCCCATAAGAAGGTATCACTGTCGTCGATCGGGAAACACACATCAAAGCGATGCTGGGGTAGACGACCAAGTCGGATAATAATATCAGACCGCTGCAGTAGCTCGAACATCGGCTCGCCTGAACGGAGGTAGAGCTGAACAAACACTGTAGGCACCAATAGTCGGTCTAGCCCAACAAAATCAATCTGCTGAGGCTCAGCTAGGGAGACCACTTCGAACGAATCCGCAGTATGTGGTAGCATGGCAGGCGGCAGAAGATCCTCTGGAGGGGGGAGCTCATCAGCTGGTGGTGGTACTGGAGGTGATGGATCCACCAAAGATACAACTGGAGGAAGCTCTGTAGGTGGTGGAGGCTCTACTGGAAGTGCTGGAGGTGGAGACTCATCTGTGGAGGCCGCTAGAGGTGAGACCATTTGCTGTAACACCCGTTCGATCTCGCAAGCTATCTCATAAGCTTCGTCCAGATCGCTCCAAGATCTAGATGAAAACTTGGCCTTTATGTCGGAGCGGAGTCCTCTAACGTACAGTACCACTGCCAAGAAATCTTTCTCTGAAAAACCATAGCGGATCATGCGCCGATAGAATGCTGAAGTATACTCATAGACGGAGTTGTTCCCTTGAGGACAACGAATCAACCCTTGCATCTTGGTATCCATGTCACAATGGCAGAAGTGTGGTCCAGGGATAAATATGGAAATCTGTAATTACTGGTTCACTGAAATTTTTTATGGATGGTATAGATGCGTAGAGCTCGAAAAGGACTTCGATTTGGTACCAAGAACGTCCAAATCGGATGAAAAATGAGAAAGATATGGGGTTTTGAAGTTGTAGGGTCTTAACGGGTCTGTTTTTGTAAACGGGTTGGATCCGAATTCAACTCGGGTTCAGCACTTAAGTGCACAAGAGCAACTAGAAAGGTTGGGGATTTGAGGACTGTTGGATGGGGATCTAAGGGTGGTTGTGGACGAGTGAATTGGGAAAAATAGAAAGGGACAAAAGGGGGGGTTTCAGATTAGGGTTTTTTTTTTTTTGTTTTGTTTGTTTTGTTAGCAGGTAGGGACGGAGCAAAGGGGGCGGCGGCTGCAACTGGTAGCACAAGGGAGCAGGGGCAGAGGCTAGCAACCGGCAATTAAGGTAAGAAATCTTTCCTTCTTTCTTTCTTTTCCTTTTTCTTACTTTCATTCTTCTTTTTCTTCTTCTTTCCTTTTCTTTTCTTTCTTTCCTTTTTTTTCTTCTTTCCTTTTTCTGCTACTATCACAGATCTGATGGGGTTTTTTTTTTTTTGATGGCTGCGGGGTGCGCGGGAGCACGGGACAGAGGGGCGGTTCAGCGGGTGGAGCGAGAGGAAGGGGTGGCCTGCGGTGGACGGGCGGGCGGCAAAGGAGTTGGTAGCGGTTGAAGGAGGTTTCCTTCCTTTTTTTTTTTTCAACAGATCTGATCTCTCTTCTTCTTTCTTGTTTTTTCAATAGATCTGATCTCTCTTCTTCTTCCTTTTCTTTTTTTTTTGTTGGGATTGTAGGGCGACGTACCAGAAGAAGATGACGACGAATCGGTGAGGATGGTGACGATGGAACGGCGACGATGACGATGGACGACGACGATCGAAGTGAAGATCATTCGTGGTGCGGAAACGCCACGAAGCCCGAAGCTCTGATACCAACTTGATGCAGGCGCGCGCGTCCAAGAGCGGTTGATGAAGACGATGCTATCTTTTTTTGTATTTTCTTTATAACGGGATAACTAGTGATACAGAATCACCGAGAGGAAGTGGCGGAGGGGGTAAGAACCGTGACAGAGAAGAAAAGACTAGAAGCTTAGATGAGAGGGGGCTTGAAATCCATCAGGGTACAAGGTGGGGACTCAAATCCATGAGCCAACGAAGGCATCCGTCATCAATTTTCATTCATCATAATCTGTTCTCCAACGGTTACAATGGGGGCCTTTAAATAGGCTAAACGAAAAGATAAAAATGACAACAAATTTAAAAGCCAATAAGTATCCTAACAAATTGCCTAAAATAAAGTTCTCAAATAAAAATAAGATTCTAAAAAGATATCATAAGAGATATCCTGTCTTATCCATCCATGGCAGGCTCGGATGGGCTTTCGGGTGGGCCAACGGGCTTGGGCCCAAGTCAGATCACATCATTCGCTTCCGCTGCGAAGAACTCGCCCTCGAGTTCATTCGGTAAAGCGCAATCATCATCGAGGTTTTCGCCGATGTGGTATCTGTCGTCAGGAGCTGATGGTGGAGGCCCAACAAATGATGTCTCATTACACCGAAGTTACCACTGGGGTCCCATGAGAAGGTATCACTGCCGTCGATCGGGAAACACACATCAAAGCGATGCTGGGGTAGACGACCAAGTCGGATAATAATATCAGACCGCTGCAGTAGCTCGAACATCGGCTCGCCTGAACGGAGGTAGAGCTGAACAAACACTGTAGGCACCAATAGTCGGTCTAGCCCAACAAAATCAATCTGCTGAGGCTCGGCTAGGGAGACCACTTCGAACGAATCCGCAGTATGTGGTAGCATGGCAGGCGGCAGAAGATCCTCTGGAGGGGGGAGCTCATCGGCTGGTGGTGGTACTGGAGGTGATGGATCCACCAAAGATACAACTGGAGGAAGCTCTGTAGGTGGTGGAGGCTCTACTGGAAGTGCTGGAGGTGGAGACTCATCTGTGGAGGCCGCTAGAGGTGAGACCATTTGCTTTAACTCCCGTTCGATCTCGCAAGATATCTCATAAGCTTCGTCCAGATCTCTCCAAGATCTAGATGAAAACTTGGCCTTTATGTCGGAGCGGAGTCCTCTAACGTACAGTACCACTGCCAAAAAATCTTTCTCTGAAAAACTATAGCGGATCATGTGCCGATAGAATGCTGAAGTATGCTCATAGACGGAGTTGTTCCCTTGAGGACAACGAATCAACCCTTGCATCTTGGTATCCATGTCACAATGGCAGAAGTGTGGTCCAGGGATAAATATGGAAATCTGTAATTACTGGTTCACTGAAATTTTTTATGGATGGTATAGATGCGTAGAGCTCGAAAAGGACTTCGATTTGGTACCAAGAACGTCAAAATCGGATGAAAAATGAGAAAGATATGAGGTTTTGAAGTTGTAGGGTCTTAACGGGTCGGTTTTTGTAAACGGGTTGGATCCGAATTCAACTCGGGTTCAGCACTTAAGTGCACAAGAGCAACTAGAAAGGTTGGGGATTTGAGGACTGTTGGATGGGGATCTAAGAGTGGTGGTGGAGGAGTGAATTGGGAAAAATAGAAAGGGACAAAAGGGGGGGTTTCAGATTAGGATTTTTTTTTTTTTTTTGTTTGTTTTGTTGGCAGGTAGGGAGGGAGCAAAGGGGGCGGCGGCTGCAACTGGTAGCACAAGGGAGCAGGGGCAGAGGCTAGCAACCGGCAATTAAGGTAAGAAATCTTTCCTTCTTTCTTTCTTTTCCTTTTTCTTACTTTCCTTCTTCTTTTTCTCCTTCTTTCCTTTTCTTTTCTTTCTTTCCTTTTTTTTCTTCTTTCCTTTTTCTGCTACTATCATAGATCTGATGGGTTTTTTTTTTTGATGGCTGCGGGGTGTGCGGGAGCACGGGACAGAGGGGCGGTTCAGCGGGTGGAGCGAAAGGAAGGGGTGGCCTGCGGTGGACGGGCGGGCGGCAAAGGAGTTCGTAGCGGTTGAAGGAGGTTTCCTTCCTTTTTTTTTTTTTTTCAACAGATCTGATCTCTCTTCTTTTTTTTTTTTTTTCTCAATAGATCTGATCTGTCTTCTTCTTCCTTTTCTTTTTTTTTTGTTGGGATTGTAGGGCGACGTACCAGAAGAAGATGACGACGAATCAGTGAGGATGGTGACGATGGAACGACGACGATGACGATGGACGACGACGATCGAAGTGAAGATCGTTCGTGGTGCGGAAACGCCACGAAGCCCGAAGCTCTGATACCAACTTGATGCAGGCGCGCGCGTCCAAGAGTGGTTGATGAAGACGATGCTATCTTTTTTTGTATTTTCTTTATAACGGGATAACTTGTGATACGGAATCACCGAGAGGAAGTGGCGGAGGGGGTAAGAACCGTGACAGAGAAGAAAAGACTAGAAGCTTAGATGAGAGGGGGCCTGAAATACATCAGGGTACAAGATGGGGACTCAAATCCATGAGCCAACGAAGGCATCCGCCATCAATTTTCATTCATCATAATCTGTCCTCCAACGGTTACAATGGGGGCCTTTAAATAGGCTAAACGAAAAGATAAAAATGGCAACAAATTTAAAAGCCAATAAGTATCCTAACAACTTGCCTAAAATAAAGTTCTCAAATAAAAATAAGATTCTAAAAGATATCATAAGAGATATCCTGTCTTATCCATCCATGGCAGGCTCGGATGGGCCTTCGGGTGGCCCAACGGGCTTGGGCCAAAGTCGGATCACATCACTTGTATAGGGTAGATCAATCCCAAGCAAAGGCTAACTTGGCCAGCCTCAGCCTGAGCAAATACCAGTCAGAACAATGGTCTGGACGCCCAGTCTATTCTACTATTCTAGTCCTTTATGGTCCGAAGCACTATGAAGGAGTCCGACCACAGTACCAAACCTCAGTCCGACTCGACTCGAGTCGGCCGAAAATCGAGCCGACTCGGACCGACTGTGACTCAGTCCGACTCAGGAACTACTCGGGTGATTTACTATTTTGATTGGTTGCGCTGTGCGCTGCCGGGCCGATAATGCACTGTGCGCAACGGCCGTCCGATTCGAAATGATCAAGTGGGCAGGAACCGCTCCCGCTCCCGCACCGCACCGCAAACCTGCACCGCACAGTAAATCGCTCCCGCACCGTAACAGCGAACCGTTGGATTTTAATTAGATTTTCGATCGAGCGGCCTAAAAAATTTTCGCTGTTACTGTAGCGGCTACAGTAACAGCAAAAAGTGTTTTGGGTCGTTCGATTCTGTTGTATTGATGGCAATCGAGTGGCCCTAAACACTTCTCGCTGTTACTATAGCCGCTACAGTAACATCGAAAAAGTTTTAGGCCGCTCGATCGAAAATCCAATGGTTCCTGCCCGTTTGCAGTGCGGTGCGGGAGCGGTTTACTGTGCGGCGTAGGTTTGCGGTGCGATGCGGGAGCGGGAGCGGTTCCTGCCCGTTTGATCATTTCGAATCAGACGGCCGTTGCGCACAGCGCATTATCGGCCCGGCAGCGCACAGCGCAACCAATCATCCCTCTCTCTCTCTCTCTATATATATATATATATATATATATATGTATATATATATATATATATATATATATATATATATATATATATATATATATGTATGAGGGCAGGGACCCTGCACCTGAGGTGTAGCTTCGTTGCTGCATCTCTCGCTTGTTTACCACCCTAGAAGTTTTAGAATTTGATGATTTTTGATGGATATGTTATATAGGGTAAGGTGGTCATCCTCACAAAAAATCAGCAAATTCTAGAACTTCAAGGGTCATCAAATGTGCTAGGCAAAATTAACGGTTACAGTGAACGGCCGATAAAGGTTCGAACATTTGATGACCCTAGAAGTTTTAGAATTTACTGATTTTTGTGAGGATGATCATGTTACCCTAGAGAACACATTCACCAAAAATCACCAAATTTTAAAACTTCCAGGATGGTAAACTACACCTGAGGTGCAGCAACAATGCTGCACCTCAGGTCTAAGATCCCTTAGCTCTCTCTCTCTCTCTCTCTCTATATATATATATATATATATATATATATATAATTACCGAGTCCCCCGAGTCTATTCTTCGAGCTACTCGACTCGGTGGACTTTTGAATCAAGTCCGAGTTCCGGGTTTTTGAACACTGAGTCCGACCCATTGCCTAGCAGTTCGGATGGTTGTTCGGACACCAAATCCAGCTAGTCCGGACAATGGTCCGGACGACCAATATGGACTTCCAACATTTGTCTGACCAATTGTTTGGTCGTCCGAACCTTTGTTTGGACGCAGAACACAGGCAGTTCGGATAACGGTCTGAATGGCTAGTGTGGACTTTCAATGCTTAGAAAATTTTTTAAGTGTTGGATTCTCACGACCAAGACTTGACGAAAGTGAAATCATCGAATGCGCAAAGCATGATTGGTAAAACCGATGCATGTGAAATCAATGAAATCATGCAAGTGCAAAAACCAAATCCTTATTAGGTTTTTGGGCCATTGCCCGCGAACCCCCACCAGGGGGCGCTGCACCCTAGACCCCCATAAGCTCACCGAGGAGCTCGACCCCTATATGCGTAGCGCACATTGGTTCGATCCAGGGTACACACAGTACGACTCGACTAGCCTTATGAAAGTCAATTATAATCGCATCGAATCCTCGAAAAACATAAAAGCAATAAACGATCAAAAGGCATGCAAAATGATGCGATTAAGAATCTCTATTCTACCCCTATAAACCCAAACATCACACGACTCTCAGGTGAGCATCTAAAACCGTGAGATGGAATGTTAAATACTCAGATGATTTTGAACCGTTGTGATGCACTTGACCGATCTTCAGGAGCACATGTATTAGCACAACTCAACAATAAAGGACTTACATGTAATTTCTCATAGATTGATTTAGACTCACAAATTAAGCCAACAAGGATGAGACCCCGCAAGTGGTAATACTAGGCACACCTAGGCATGCGCCTTGTGTTTTGCGCCTAGGCACATGTCGCCTTGTTTCTTCTCGGGCAACTACGCAACACTGGATGTCATGTTTGTTCTCTTCTCTTTGCTTGGTCAGGATGTTCTTCTTTATATCGATATTATGATTATCATCGATGATGAACCAACTCATATTCAGTCTGTAAAGGCCTATTTAGGACAACAATTTGAATGGAGGATCTCGGAACCCTCTAGTACCCCTTACGTATCAATCTTTACTTTTTGGTAGTCTTGGATATCTTGACATAGCAGAAAAACATGGTTAATTTGGTCTCGCGAGACACCATGAAGGATGATACACTGCTCATGCCCCAATCAGGCTTGACCATAAGGTGACACCTGACTTGTGTGAGCCCTTGGCTAACATAAGACGTTACAATGAGATGGTTGATGCCCTTGTTTATTTTATCGAATTCATCCCGACATTGATGTACAGTCCACATTGTGAGACAGTTTGTTCAATGCCCTACCTCTATAGATTATTCAGCACTTATGTGCATCCTACAATATCTACGAGGCACCATTTTTCACGAAGTGTTTTTTTCCATCCTCCTCGACATTACATTTACATGCCAATTCTAATACCAACTAGCCTATAGATTAATGTCGTATCACTATCATGGACGATTATGTTTCTTGGTTTCCTGATCCGTCATCCCTTGGTGATCCAGGAAACAAGATATTGTTTCCATGTTCAGTCTTGAAGGAAGTATCGAGCCATGTTCACCACTGTAAGGTTGTTTGGCTTCGTTATTTACTTGGTGACACAGGGCCTTACCTACTACATTCTGCTATCACAATCTGAGTGAAAGATTACCAATAATCCAATCATCCATGAGCATATGAAGTATGTTAGAATCAATTGTCATTTTTTTGCCATCACTATCTTGGGACTTGTTACAATTTACGAACATTCAGAGAGTCTCATACTTTGAAATATCTTGTAGTCCGAGCTCCCTGTATGTCCCTCCTTCAATTTGAGGTGGGTTCTTAGTTTATTCATGTATATATATATGTATAGAGATATTTTATTCATTTAGTAGTAACCTCACTCCTACTTAGTAGTTAGTACTTAGTACATAACTTTGTACAAAAGTTCAAGGCAGGTCCAAAATTTATAAATGATTTTCTAGTGGTAACCTCACTCCTAGTTCCACTTACTCCACCATTAGTGGAAATATAAATGATTTTCTACCAGATGAACCAATCGTAAAATAGCAAAATTTCCAAACTCTGTGATCCATGTAATTATTTGTAAAATGCATAAAAGAAAATTACTATATTATATGGCATACACTTGTTCATTTACTTGAGCTGGATGGGTAGTAGACAAATGAATAGATCACACAATTACTTTAGGTTGATCAAATAGTTTAATAATTTTTAGATTTAATTGCATAATGTGTTCCTTTATTTTCAAAATGACATGTTTATAGGGATGCACTACAAAGAACAGCGATTAAGAAATTAGTTCCATTAAAGGCTTGTAATTTGTTGCAACGTGCAAATAACTACAGCATTTGACAATTGCTGCAACTTTTAATTCATTGGTAAATATGATTACATGGTGGGACAGAAATATAAAACCATGGTGCACATACACATGTAGCCCGGCCTTTTCATGTCTGAAAATGGATATGTTGTAATGTAAGAACAATTGTCATGACAAATCTGTTGGCCTTGTGACTTCATGGGAAAAAAAATTTAGTAAACCATGTCTGTTCGACATAATCCCATGCCATATTTGCAAGTTAGACTATTGAATTTCAAAGTACACACTTCAAAGTCATGAGCTAGACTAGCTAGTAGAAGTCAAACAGATAGTAAATGTCAGAATAAATTTACTACACAAAAAAGTTCCATTATTTATAGACTAGCTAGTTAGCTCAAAGATGATCATACATTATTTGGATCTTACAGCATATTCTCGGTAATCGTGCATAAGTAGCTAACAGGCTAGCACAAATTTGGTAATGATTTCAAACAATACAACACATGGTTCAGGAATAATTTGAGACAGGAAATGTAGAAATTAGCTCTAATACACAAATAAGAGAGGAGAAAAGAAGCAGAGCACTTGTAGGCCAACTATCCATAGTATGCAAATTAAAGATTGCACAAATACAATATTTGTCAGTAGACTAATGACGTACTATTTGCACCACAGGCATGGGTCCTTGTCCTTTTGCCCATTGACGTGCTTGAGCATGTTTCCAGAGCTTTTGCTTGCTAGGATGATTTCTCTGAACCGCAGCATGGCAGGCTTCTCTTATCGGCATCTGCGATGAAAAGGGATCTAAGATATGCTACACAAAAGCAACAACAGTAGAACTCAAAAAAAGAATTGACTACTGGTCGGTGCAGTTTTGCTACTGAGCTTTAGGATTAAAGTCACATTAACCAGTAATGCAGATAATTAATTACAAAAATGTTCTGCTTAACCACATTGGTTTCTTCTATGAAGAATCTCATCATGCAATATACATGTCAAATTACGTTACTCTAAGGAGTTCCTGAGATGTAAACGAGAGCAAGAAGCATTAGCGGAAACAGAATCACAAAATGAAAATTGAAAAAACCAAATGATGCAAGAAACATGCTAAAACCTAAGGAAACTTGTACAAGAAGGGGATTGTACAAGAAGGCAAGGAAATGTCACAAAAGCACTTAGAGATACACTGACTAGTCTAGTACAATAAAAAATGGGTAAATTACACTTTGCCCCCTTGAAGTTTAGCTCAAAAACACTTAACCCCCTTGTAGTTTATTTTGTTCCAAATTGCTCCCTAAAGTTTGAAATGTTAGCACAATATACCCTTTTATCAACTACTTAATTTCCTCATTTGGTAATTTATATCTGATTAAAATTGAATTGAAGGGGGCAAAATGTAGTTTTTTAACTATAGGGGGTTAAGTGTTTTTTAGCTAACCTTCAGGGGAGCAAAGTGTAATTAACCGTACAAAAATGATGGCTTGTAGTATCGATCCCTTTTCACTATAGGGGAAAAACATCTCAGTCAACAGGATATGTGTTGTTATGCGATATTTGAAATACGATAACATCAATATTTTGGTATCATTTAGTATAGTATTTTATTATCCTTTACCACAGATCCCATCCCATATTTAAAGTTAACTAAAATGTTGCCAATGCTTCCCAATTCGAGAAAATGAGATGATTTCCCATGTCTTCACCTATGTTTTATTTCAATACCCTTTCAGTGTCTTCACATACTGGTAAATCTGTTCAGCGCAACATGTCAGCAACCAAGTTACAACCGGAAACACGTGCCAATAAAGAAGCTAACCTGCAAAACAAGGCTTCCTGAATAATCCGCAATTCCTCCCAATACATCCAACCTTCCAGGTGCTCTTGCCACATAAATTTCCTCCTGCAATAAGTTTAAAAATCCTTTGAAATAAAGAAGTTGAAATATTATAGTTATGTCATTTTAACAGATATCAACATATATTCTATTCTTACATCAACTAATTTACTAGCTCCTCGACTTGTTAAAAGCTACACCATGCACTAGTAGGGGATATGATATGAATTTAAGTATGCATATGAAGCTGTAGATCATTAAGACCATTCCTAATGGTCAAAGGGGAAGGAGAAAGGTGACGGGGGGGGAGGGGGGGAAGGGTGCATCAAATTCAGATGTGCTCCGTAAGCAAGGCTCGAAATTTCCATTTCGGTCAATATTTCAACCTCCTGGAAAATGGAAATATTTCGTGGAAATATTTCGACAGTGTGGAAATATTGTGATTTGATGGAAATGGTGGAAATATTGATTTTTTAATGGAATTTTTGAATGAAACTCTAGATAGTCATAAACTAAGTATAGATACACGTTTTAGAACACTCAGATAATATTTATACCCTATCTACGGGTGTAGAGCATCACAAAGCATGTATTCTGCATTTGAGTCTGAGTTTGGTCATGTTTTGATCTATGTTTTTAAAATGGTTTTTAATCTTTTTTGTGGAGAAAAATATTTCCAAAATAAAGATTAGTTGATTGTTAAATTAATGCTTCAAACGATTTTGAAAATGGACATAAAACAAGAAAGTTGTGCAAGTTTGAAATCGTGCAAAAATTATGCTGAAATGCAAAACACTGTTTTTTTACTAAGTCTAAAAAAATGAGTTTTTATAAAGAAAAGTTTTTATACATTCAAAATTTTCTTTGACGGACCATGGTTTTCTAGATGTACTTGTAGCTCTACATCTTGTGGAATTTTTTGAGCTAAAAATGATTTGATTTAACCACTTTTCTCAACATACAAATTTTATGAAAAACCGAAAAAACTGTTTTCTCCTACTAAAATTGAAAACCTACTTTTTGATTCACTTGGTTTTTGATTTTTTTGATATTTTTATTGAAATCAAATGGGGGGGTATTTGCTTATTTACATATAATAAAAATTAAGTAAGACGACATTTACTTTAAGTTATTATTTACTTTAAGTTATTATTTACATATAATAACTTAAAGTAAATGGAGAAAATAAAAATTAAGTAAGACGACATTTACTTAAATGTTATTATATGTAAATAAGCTGCTGAAACCGAAACCCCCAGTCCCCTTTTATAACCAGTCAGTCCCAATATTTCAGCGGCAAAATCCCGAAATATCTCAAAATTTCCCGAAATATCTCGAAATTTCCACGAAATATCGCGATATTTCGTGCCGACAAAAATATCGTGCGATATATCGCGATATTATCGTGATTTCCATTTCGTTTGATATCGTAGTAGACATTTCGTGCCGAGGTCTGGGAAAACCGAGATATTTCGCGATATTTCGCGAAATATCGCGAGATTTTGTACCTTGTCCGTAAGTTAAATAATAAGACTGTAGTCCTAACATTCTTCTGTTCTTTTTTCAACAACACAACATGCATCCATCAATAGGAATACCTAGAAACATATTTTTGTTATGATTATGTTTCTAAACACATAAATGTGAACTCATTCGACATGCATGTACAATGATGACACAGACTGACATGAAAGCAACCTTAAATGTCATCACTTTCCAAGTTCCACAATGGTGAAAACAATCACTGAAATTTGTCATGCAATAAGCAGACATGTCAATGAAGAAATAACAACTTGGATATGATAGCTCCGTCAATATTTTCTACCAATAGTATAAACACAATAGAGAAGTGCGGGTTAAGTCAAGACCTCCCAGTTAAAGAGTGCAGCTGCAGCAAAATGCTCCCTCAACTTGCGCCGTTCGGTATTCTTTCCTGGGTCAGCTCCAGTATGGAGTCCAGCCAAGCTCTTTAAGAAAGTCATTGTATCGGATAAACCATGCAGCTCACCATGGAGTATCTCAAAGTTCTCAATGCATCTTGCAATAGATACACGGTACAAGATCAACCACAATTGAAAGAGGTAGAATTTAAAGCATAAAAAAATGGATATAATGACAGAAGAACTAGAAACCCACGATTCCAAAAGAGAGGCATTCCCATTTTCCTCAAGATTTGGTACAGCAGGACGAAGCCTGACTTCATTTTCAGCAAGTGAGTACCAATCAGGAATGCTGATATCTCTACCAGGAGCCCTTTGTAGTTCATACCCAAGTACTATGGCATCACGCAAACGCCTTGCCCCACTCAACTACAAGTACATAAGTAGCCAAAAGAAGAAAAGGAAATTTGCCAGAAGGGCATAACATTAAAAAAACATTGGATAAACGACAAGAATCATACAAAATAACAAAAAGGTGTTCGTTCCAAAGTGTCAAATGTCTTTTGAAGTTCTAAATTGTTGATTTAATCATAGCAATAAGAAGTATCTGGTGCATATAATCTAGAGTAACAGATGGCATGGTATGACATACTGATGGTAAAAGTTCAATTCTGCAGCTCAACTTTATGCAAAAATCATTTTTGCAGATACTCAAAACAGTTCTATGCAAAGGTTGCAGATAGGAATAAATCTTTGAAGGTGATTCAATAACTTACACAGAATATCAAGAATCAGTATTATTTAGAATCTCAAAGTTGGTGATCAGGACAAGAAGCAGAAATACTTCATGTTAAAGAATAAAAGATTGAACCACAACAATACAAGAGAAGAAAAAGGTGAAAGGTTGAATCCCAGCACAGCAATGAACCTACAGTTCTCCACTCTACGGTAGATTTCGAGCATTTCAATTCATGATGGGGGTCTTATATGTTCAATTGTTATGTAAGTTCTTGGACCTGAAAACCCTTATTATTAAAGTAACACAAAAACACAAAACATTGTTTTTACTACAAGACTAAAGTACAAAGCTGCAAGCACCAGGTGATAATTGTTGTTAATGTATATTGTAGGCTATACATACGAGTTAGGTGTACAGGACTCATTCCCTACACATGTATGTGCCTATATATTCGTGGCTATTTGCCCTAATGACAATTGTCCGTCATTCTCCCAAACCCTAGTCATTTCTCTCTCTCTCTCTCTCTCTCTCTCTCTCTCTCTCTCTCTCTCTCTCTCTCTCTCTCTCTCTCTCTCTCTCTCTCTCTCTCTCTCTCGCTCGCTCTCTTAGGGTTGTGGTAAAATGGTATCAGAGCGGGTTTAATCCCCTCGCCATCCCCTTTTGCTGCCTTCCTCCCCGATCCGACAACCTTGCCTGCGACAGCGACGAGCCCGTCGCCTTGCACCCTGCGTCCGAGCCCGCGCTCGGCACTCCTGCGCCCGATCGGCCCTTCGTCAGTCTTAGCCGGCCCCTCCAGCAGCCCGCCGGCCTTTCGCCTGCCTTCCTGCAGCCCGCCGACTATCCGTCGGCCCTCCTGAAACCTGCCGGTCTTTCACCGACCCTTCTTGCAGTCCACCAGCTATCCGCCGGCCCTCCTACAGCCCGTTGGTCTTTCGCTGGCCCCTTCTGCAGTCCGCCAACTATCCGTCGGCCCTCCTACAGCCCATCAAACCTCCTGCAGCCCGTCGGCCCTCCGCCGAACCTCCTGCAGCACGCTGTCGGCCCTCCTGTAGCACATCGACTATCCGTCGACCCTCCTGCAGCCTGTTGATCTTTCGTCGGCCCCTCCTGCAGCCTGCTGCCGGTCTCCTGCAGTCCATCGACCTTTTCTGCAGTCCTGCTGGTCTTTCCGTCAGCCTCCCTTTCCTGTCGGCTCCTTGCTACCCGCACCACGTAGCGCGTCTTTCTGCCAACCGAGTCTCTGCGTCTTCTGCAGCTCTCGATGGTTTCTTCAGATCAATCATCGATGGAGACTCCTATGCAGACGACCCCTGTACAATTCTCGACGACACCACTCGAGCAAACAAAGGACTTCCTTACTGTCTCGACTGACTTTTCCTTAGTCACGATTGCTGACTGGACTGCGTGGTCTGCCAGACTGCCACCATCCAGAGTGTCCTAGACGGCCGAGCTTTGTATGAGCATCTTGATGGTTCTACACCTGCTCCTGCTGATACCTTTGGGGCAGGGTCCTCTGACACCTGGAACCTGCATGATCATCGTGTCCAGACGTTTCTGATTGCCTTGGTTGACCGCTTGCTTCGAGCTGACCTGATCACCTTTACTACTGCGGCAAAGCTCTGGGTTCATCTTGTGGAGCGCTTTGTAGAGCAGAGCGGGGCCCGAGAGTATCAGTTTCTTTCTCAGGCTCAGTCTGCTCAGCAGGAGAGCAAACGATTCAGTAGTTTCACAGTCTTATGCATGGCTACTGGCATAAGCTCCAGGCTTTGGAGCCTCCTATACTAGAAGTGTCCAGAGTTAGTGCCTCCTGGCGCGAGCTGTGGTTCTTTCGGGAACGACAACTCTACCAGTTTCTGATGGCTCTTCGGCCTATGTTCTCTCCCCTCGAGGGACAGCTGATCCATAGGGATCCCCTTCCTTACCTTGATGCTGCTGTAGTTGAGCTTATTGCCGAGTAGACCTGTCTTTGCACTGTTGCAGCTCGTCGAACCTCAGTACCGTTTTTGTAGCTGCTCCATCTCCATGACCCACTCCCACTGCTCCACTCTCTCGCGGTCCCTCTGGTTCCTCTGGCGCATCTGGTGGCCCATCTAACACTCAGAGATGCACCCACTGTGGCAAGCCGAGGCACACGGTCAACTCCTGTTGGTAGCTTCATCCAGAGAAGCGTGTTGGACCACCTAACCGTGGTCGACCCATTACTGCAGTTGCTGGCGCCACCCCTGCTAATGCTACTACAATGGAACACCTTCAGCGTCTCGAGATGCGTCTTGAGCAGCTCCTTCTGCAGCTTGCCTCTGGTTCTTCCGGCTCCTCCGAACCCTCTGCCTTCTCTGCCACATCGGGTACCTCTGCACCTTGGATTATGGACTCTAAGGCCTCTCACCACATGACTTCAGACCACTCTATCCTTACTGCATGCTCACCCGCCTCCCGTATTCCTCCGATCCACACTGCAGATGGCTCTCTGTTAACCATCTCACAGATTGGATCTATCACTACCGCCTCAGACCCTATTGGCCTTCCTTCCCTACCTTTTGTTTTGCATGCACCTCAGCTCTGCATGAATTTAATTTCTATTACCAGCCTGTGTGATCCTGCCTGACAGTCATAATTTCTTTCTCTTCTTGTGTTGTACAGGATCCACGCTCGGGACAGAGGATTGGTGTTGCTCGTAGGGCTGACGGACTATACCACTTGGAGTATCTCCATTTATCTGTTGTTCCTCCTTCGGTCTTCTGTGGTGCTGTCTCTTCTGATACCGACCTGTGGCACAAGAGATTAGGTCATGTATCTGAATCTCAGCTTAAAAGTCTTTTCCAGTCAGGAGATTTAAGCCGAGATTCATTTTCTACTTTTTCTTTTGGAACGGGATGTCAGTTGGCTAAGCATTTAGCTAGCCCCTTTTCTTCTAGTTCGTCGAGGTCTTGTAGTCCTTTTGATCTAGTGCACTCCGATATTTGGAGTCCTGCACCTTTATCTTCTATGAATGGTTATTTTGATTATGTTAGTTTTATTGATGAATATTCAAGTTTCACGTGGGTTTATCTCCTTCGTCAGTGATTTGACATTCCAGAGGTCTATCAGACCTTCACAGCCATGGTTCATACTCAGTTCCATGCTCGTTTCAAGACCTTCTGATCTGATTGCGCTCGTAAGTACCTCTCATCTACTATACGCTCTATCCTTCAGTCTTATGGGACTCTCTTCCAACAATCTTGTCCATACACTCATGAATAGAACGGGATTGCGGAGCAGAAACATCGTCACATCCTTGAGACAGCTCGGGCCCAGCTTCTCTCCTCGTTCGTTCCTTGCACCTTCTGGGCAGAGGCCATTTTGACCTCTGTCAACCTTATTAACATCACCCCTTCTTTAGTTCTCTCGGGTGTTTCTCCTCATGAGTGCCTCTATGGCACCTCTCCTGACTACAGCATGCTGCGTACATTCGGGTGCACATGTTTTGTCTTCTTCCTTCCCACGAGCGTAACAAGCTTTCGGCTAGGTCTACTAAGTGTGTGCTCTTGGGGCTCAGTTCTAAGCACAAAGGATATCGTTGCTATGACTCCTTGGCTCGTTGTCTTCGCATCTCTCGATATGTTTCCTTTGTCGAGGATATTCCCTATTACTTTGCTACGTCTCAAGATGTCACATTTCTTGAGATTCCTACTGCTCCTTCCTCTGTGTCTCCTCAGGCTCCTTCTACAACATCCTCTCCTCCTACTACTGCTTCTCCTCTCGCTCCTGCTCTTGAGCCCTTACCTCCTGTTATAGTAGTAGTCCCTCCTCCTTCCATCTCAAATGATATTTCTCTTGAGTCTCCTTCCTCTCCCTTGGGTCCATCATCCCCTTCACCTGTTCCACCCTTTCCTCAGGTGTATTCTCGTCGTCGTCAGTCTGCCCTTTTGTCTGTTCCACCTTCGTCTGACAGTGACTCCTTTGGTACGCCGTCTACCTCGAGCAGCCTTCCTCTATCGGATGTAGATTCCAACACTCCTCACTACCCCCAGCGCGAGCACCGCCACCCTAACCATTTTGGCTACTCTCCTGACCGTTTTGGCTTTTCTGCAGTCACTTCCTACTCGCCCTCATTCACTACTTACCTTACCTCCCTTCACACTGACAGAGAGCTCAGGTCCTACAGAAAGGCACTGCAGTACCTTGTGTGGCAGCAGGCTATGGATGAGGAGTTCGAGGCCTTTAAGCAGACTCAGAGTGGGAGGTTGTCCCTCTGCCTGCTGGTGTTGTGCCCATTAGCTGCAAGTGGGTCTTCAAGATCAAGCGTCATCCTGATGGCTTCATTGATCGGTATAAAGCCCGTCTGGTTGCTAAGGGCTTTACTCAGGAGTATGGGATTGATTATGATGAGACTTTTGCTCTGGTGGCTCAAATGACCACCATTCGGATCTTTCTTGCTGTTGTTGTTGCTTGAGGTTGGCCCCTGCTTCAAATGGATGTGAAGAATGCATTCCTTCACGGTGATCTCTTCGAGGTTGTTTATATGCAGCCTCCTCCTGGTCTCAGCACGCCCTCTCGGCATGTTTGTCGTCTTCGTCGGGCTATTTATGTACTCAAACAGGCTCCTCGTGCCTGGTTTGAGCGTTTTCATCGTGCAGTTACGAAGATCGGTTTTGTGGAGAGCTTCCAGGATCATTCCATGTTTGTGCTAACTTCCCCCAAAGGAAAGGTCATCATCCTTCTCTATGTTGATGACATGATCCTTACTGGTAACGACTCGGGTGCCATAGCCTCTCTTCAGCAGCATCTTCAGAGTCAGTTTCAGATGAAGGACCTTGGTCCCCTGTGCTACTTTCTTGGCCTAGAGGTTGCTGGGGGTGTTCGGGGGATTATGCTTTCTCAAAAGAAGACCACGGCTGACATCCTGGGTTGTGCTGCTTTTTCTGACTGTCGGACAGCTGACACTCCTCTTGAGCTTCATGTGAAGCTCCATCCTACTGATGGTGAGTCTCTATCAAATCCTGCCAGGTACCGGGAGATTGTCGGTCAGCTTGTCTATCTTTGTATCACTAGGCCGGATATTGCACATGCAGTCAGTATACGTAGCCAGTTCGTAGATGCACCTCACTCAGCACATTATGTTGTCCTTCTTCGGACCCTTCGGTATCTACAAGGCACTTTTACCAGGTCGCTTCTTTTCTCTTTGACCTCTCTGGTTCTTCGTGCGTATTCCGATGCTAACTGGGCCGGTGACCCGACTATTCGTCGCTCTACTACTAGATATTGCCCGTTTCTGGGTGACTCTGATCTCCTGAAAGAGCAAGAAGCAACATGTTGTCTCTCTCTCCAGCACTGAGGCCGAGTTTCGTGCAATTGCTACTACTAGTAAGGAGGTTGTTCATCTACGGCATCTTCTTCGTGATTTTGGTGTCACTACTTCTGGCCCTACAACTCTTCATTGCGACAATAAGAGTATTATTCAGATTGTCAGCAATCCGGTTTTTCATGAGCGGGCAAAACACATCGTGCTCGATTGTTACTTCTCTAGAAAGCAGTACGAGACTGGCACTATCTCTTTGCCCTATGTGTCTTCTGCAGAGCATATTACTGATTTTTTTAGAAAGTCACATCCCTCTCCTCATTTTCGGTTTCTTATTAGCAAACTCTCAGTGTTTGATCCATCGTGAGTTTGAGGGGGGGTGTTAATGTATATTGTAGGTTATACATATGAGTTAGGTGTACAAGACTCATTCCCTACACATGTATGTGCCTATATATTCGTGGCTATTTGCCCTAATGACAATTGTCCGTCATTCTCCAAAACCCTAGCCGTCTCTCGCTCTCTCCTAGGGTTGTGGTAACAATTGTGAATAATCCAAAAATAGCACATGTCAATGATGTCATACACCCACCATTTACAGACTGCACAAGTGCCAAACACCCCACACACACACAAAAAAAAAGGTAAGCTTGAGCTTGAAAATAAAAATGAGCACAGAGATGAAATTTTTTATTTCTATATCTGAATTTCAAATTGGTTGTTTTCAAGCTTTGAAAAAATACTGGAGAGTATTATAGAAAGATAATATTTTATCAAATGAAATTGACAAACAGAAACACATGGGTCTAGATATACAACATCTGGATGTTCATAATGAGGGTGAAACACCATGTAATACTTTCAGTCACCAATAAACAATACAAAATGCATGCTGGATGAATCATAGAAGTAAAGCAGCACATGGATTTCAAATTTAGCTTTTTGCTAAGTGTGTAGAACAGCATAAGCGAATTGGAAATACCAATCAATATAAACTTAGCTCACAATATATAAAACAAATGAAACTTTCATGTATAATAACATACCTTATCTGATGCATAATTCTTTCCAATAGCAGTATCCTGTAGTACGCGAGCAACCACCTGAAGGTAAAATTAGACAATTGGTACATGTGCCAGTTCCAACATTAGAGTAGAGGGCAAGATAAAACTGGAATGCTCCAGGTATATGCATGCGCCTATGATCCTCGCTACATGCACAGATCACGGTTGCCAGGGAGAAATATAAACCGAGATTTTGATGGAATAAGGATGAGACGTAAAATGGGTAAAACACATGATCTTATCAAAGATTGGAGGATAATTTAAACAAGATCATCAGTCCAAAAGTCTAATTTGCACCATGCCCTAGAACCTCCAAAGCATCCGTCCATAAGTCTAATTTGCAATTCCACCCTCCTTTGTCTCATTAAGTACTAAAACATCATCTAGGTTAACATATAGTTTGGTACATCTTTCTTCCTTAAGACACCAAACCTATGTAGTTAAAATGATGAATGTTGTTGATTATAATTTCTTTCACCCCTCTTATTGTTTACCTAAGCAAGAAAAGAGTATCCTTGCTTGAGTTTCATGGAAGAAGCCAAATTAGTTGTGCACTATTTCTGTCTTATAAAATGAAAACCACAATTGTTCACCAATTATTTTGATTTTCCTGGTTTTGAGGCCCTGTTGATACATATAGTGAAAACAGTTAACTAGTTCCTCTAATGATCTTTAAAAGTGTATAAAATCTGTAGTTGTCTGTGAACCTCAAACTATTTTGCTTTATGTATAGACAACAATGGATCCATCAATAGCAGTTGGTTCATAATGCTAAAACAGTAAACTAGTTCCTCCTATGATCTTTCAAAGTGTATATAATCCGTGGTTGTCCATGAAACTCAAACTATTATGCTTTATGTATAGACAAGAATGGATCCATCAAATGGGAAGTGCTTGTTCTCCGTTAATTGTTTGCTATTCTGTCACACACCACTTCTTGACATGCTGCAGAATAATCTCCATACAGAAACTGCTTGTCGACCATTCCTAATTATTAAAAAAGTCTTTCACACCATCTCAAGCAGCCATCTGCGGTAACGATGATAAAAAATTCCAATAAGAACCAAAAACATATGGTAAAACGGAATCCATGGAAGAATTAATCAAGCATAGATTATGATATTTCCAAATGGTCCTAGATGAAAGAGAATACCTCACCACCATTAATGCTTCCTTCATAGCATGGGCTAAGAGTGAGTGCACGCTCAAGATAAGGCACCCAGTGTCCTGTGAGTAAGTCCCTTCTAATCATCTCAACGCCACCTTGGTAATACTGCTTTGCACAAAAATTTAAGTTCCTGAGTACATGCTAAAGAAAAATAGATATAATGAAGAGAAAAAAACAATGTATACAACCTCAAGCATATTTCTTAAAAAAGGTTCTTCATTAAAATAATCCCTGCGTACAAAGACAAATGGCAATTTGTATGCCAAAGCTTCACTGACAGTGCCGTACCCAATTTTCCCTAGAGAAATGATTAGGTGAAACATGTAAGTAAATTATAGAAGCATATGCTAGTAAGTGTTACCACTTCATCGTACTACTGCAAATTATTACCAAGCATGCAGTCAGAGGCCGCTATCAAGTCAGGAGTGTATACATCTTTTGCAAGTCTTATAAAGTTTGGAGGAAGCTCTTGGGTGTCAGATGCACCGCAAACCTTCATTAAGATAATTATTTTAATAACGCATAGTTAGGACATGTATTCAATTACAATTAGACAAAAACATGACTCCTTGATTTGGTAAACATGCCCCGTACCAGACATAGCCAACCAGCAGGTAGCCACTCTTGTTTCAGTTTCCAACCAGCTGGCTGCAAGTGAAGGATACAAATCAACATGGAACTGTACTTAGAAAAATAAAATTATCAGCTATGCACATAGAAAAACCAACTGGGCATACTGAACCAATAGCATAAACAACAATAGCACAATACCCACATTGAAACAAACAAAAAACAGTGTCTTACAAGAATTGACACTGTAAAGTATGAAGTACTATAAACAATGGAATGAAGGCAATATCAGCAACTGATTAGTATCGCGCTTGTGATAACTATTTCAAGTATAGAATGGCAAGGGTCATGCAATTTACTAATAGTAAGCCAGAAAATTCAAAGGCATTGAGAACTAGGGCATCCTCAAAGATCATTGTTGCATGCATTGGAGGTGAATGTAGTTGCCATAAATGTTCATACTTAATTGGCATCATAATGTAAAAATTCTATAATATAGCCATGCTACGATACCAACAATTTCCTACTTCTATATGAAGTTATTTATAAGAAGATATATTAAATATTACATGATAACTGAAAAGGCCATGTCCTTTGAATGACATATAGATCCAATTTAATGTGTCAAATTCGTATGTCACATCAGTTCAAGTACATGAGACAAGACTTCCAAACTATATTCATGGTATCAGAAAATTTGTAACCCTGCTACTGTTGTGGTGTGTGATTGTGTCCCCAGTGTTGTGTTGTTGTGTCCCTAGTTTGTTGGTGTTCGCTACTCTTGGGTTGGGGACACACTCCCATCTAAATCAAGCACCAGGTGGAGGTAAACGAATACAAGAGAATTTCTCCTTCTCTCTCTCTCTCTTTCTCTCTCTCCTTCTCCTTGTGTGTTCTTGTGATTGTCTACGGATCTGAACACAACCTCGTGTGATCCGTGGCCTATGGCCTCACTACATGGTATTACAGCTTCAAGATCTAGCTGATCCTCCTCATCTTCATTCGTGGGAAGAAGGGTTGTGAGCTTTTCAACCTTGGTTGATCTAATCTCTTGAGGGAAAGGAGCCAATGGCCATCCCCAAGTCTACACCGTTGGCTTTGAGGAGGAGCCGGCGCATCGAAAGCTTTGTCGCTTCAAGATCCAGAGATTTTTCGTGTTCCATCGATTTGCGAGTTTTAGCGGCTCATAAGCTCTGCTACAAGCCATTACCCGTTGTGCTCGCAGTCGAGATCCGGACTGCTGCCATCCCCAAAATTTCGGTGAGGAAGAAAGAGGCTTCTGAAATCCTAGAGGAAGGTGAGATAGTGGAGACTTCATCTCAACCATCCATGTGATCGAACAGCAAAGGCAAGTTTTTTTTTTTTCCGGATCCGACCCAAGTTCACAATCAGCGATCCGATCTAGTGTGCTTTCAAGTGCTGACCCGATTTTAATTGCTGCAACCTGACCCAATTCTAATTGCTGCAACCCGACAGTGATCCTTCCCATTTATGTTCTCTGTCTGTATGTTTCCCAGCCTTTGAGCTCTGCTCTTTGGGACATGAGGCATCCCAGCTCTCCGCAAAGGGACTCCTTCCTGTTGTCATCCTTTATTTTTCTTTACACTCTGGTGTATCCCGAATGGCATCAGAGGGGAATTCCTCCTACTCCTCAACCATGAACACTCATGCAGTTGGGAATGGTCTCAATATAGGTCAGTCCAATTGGTCGATTCAGATTACCACAGAGAAGTTCAATGGGAAAAACTATATCTATTGGGCCAAGGCAATCTCAATGTATATACGGGCAAGAGGAAAAATGGGCTACTTGAAAGGAACCATCCCCAAGCTGGTAGAATCCGACCCGACATTCGAGAAGTGGGACCAGGAGAACTCCATGGTCAAGACTTTGCTCATTAACTCCCTTATGCCCAATGTTCGGAGGGGGCTCATTCAACTCAGAACGGCCAAAGAACTATGGGACTCCCTTGAACAAATGTACTCCACCATCGGAAACTATGCCCAGTTTTACCGGCTTAAGCAAGAACTCAGGCAATTTCGTCAAGGCGAGCTTCCCTTACATACATACTTTGCAAAACTGAAAGAGAAGTGGAATGACTTGGACTGCTACGCTATTTACAAGCCTCAGTATGTGGCGGATGCTACGGAGTATGTTAAGGATGTTGAGCATCTTCACATCTATGAATTTCTAGATGGATTGAACCCAGATCATGAGAGTGCTCGGTCACAAGTAATGGAATGGGAGCCCCCCCTCGAGTCACTCAATCTAGTGTATGCCTATATTCAAAGTGAAACTAGCCGGAGACAAGTTATGTGTGCTTCCGCTCGGCCACCACCATCACTTTATTTGCTAATGTTTTAGGCCATTTTCAACTTTATTATTAGTTTAGAACATTGCCTAAACTATGGGGGATGTCCACAATTGGATTAGAGTGGATTTTGGATGATTTTGGGCTACTCGGATGTGTTTCGGCTTTATTTAATAAATATGTTAACATGTTTTTGTAGGCATCGATGGTCAAGATTAGAACTCGATGGCAAATCTCAAGTGCCTTGATGATGTGGCAAGTCATTGGGCGTCCATTACTGGGCTTTTAAGATACCCAAGGACTACTATAGGTGGCCTTTTTATCTTCTCTCTGCATGTCGTACCCCCCTTTAGGCATGACGTACGACCTCCTTCTCTCTTCCTCTTTTTTTGTTACCCCATCTCTCTCTGCAAGGCGTCCCTCTCACTTCTCTTCTTATTTCTTTCTTTAGTCCTCTCTTTATTCTCCACCCTCAATTCCTTAATTCCCTTTGATCTCCTCCCTTGTTGAAACCCCTTATTCCTAAAAGAAGAAAGGAAACAAAAAAAGAAGGCTGGGATTTTTGATAAAATATGTGCCTCGTTGAGATATTTTAGGAGAGACTTGAGTCCCCATCTTTATCTTTGTCGTCTTCAATTATCAAGAGTAGTACACAGAAGGATCCAAAGCCTCAGAACGACATGCCTTGCTCAGCGAAGTAATCGTCCAAGTCTCCATGACAATTCGTTTCATGTATCCTTTCCCTCTTTTCACTTCATCTTTGTTGAAATTTTGCACATTATGGAATCATTGCCTCACATCACTTTATGTCCTATTCGTGCCCAGAACATGTCCAGATCATCACAGATCTAATCTCTGACCACTCGGGTACCTGTATGAAAGCTATTAGCTTCTTTTTCATTGAAAAATCATTGCTGTGATTATTTCTTTAATGCGTTATTTCAGATTTTATGAAAGTATCTGAGTTTCATTATAAGGTCTGCATCTTTGTAACTCACCATATATGAATATCTAGTGGGTTTCATTAGTTGTGGAAGCCATCCTTGCCTACATCAATCTTTGAGGATTTTCTTGATCATGTATATAAAAGCTTGCAAAAGCTTCATTTGAGGATAGATAACAAATGAATCAAGCTTGAGTGGTTTTTAGTCTCTCTCAAACGTACAAATGTGTGATGCCTTCTACCACTAGATGTGATGCTACAGTTAAGCTGGGGATTTTCTTCCCTCTCTTCTCCTCCTCCCTCCATGCACCTTCCCCATTTTCACATTGGATTCGTGGCACGCCCTCTCTGATGCGGCATCAGCATCAGCATTGAAAAAAAAAACATGACATAGGGCTAGGATTGTATCAAAGGGCATGAGAAAGACAAGGAAGACCTAATATACAAGGATGAAAATTTTGAGAAAGGACTTGGAAAATCTTGCAGTGGTAACTGACATAACCCTCATAAGTTTGAATGGAAGAATAAGATTTATAAACTGTCACCAAAATACTTAAGATATGATGGGTATGGTTACCATTAGTGAATTTGAGTGTTCAACAACCCGCATTATCCTTTGTAGGATTTTCTCCTCCATCCTTTATCTTTCCACACTCCTCTCTGTCCTTTGTAAGATTTTACTCCTCCCTCATCATATTTCATTGACGCAATTAATAGTGGGTGTAAATATCTAGTATAGTCCCGAGATGACTTTTCTTTTAGTCAGTTATATAGCCTTACTTTCCCTCCCTCTCTCTACTGTGTCTTCCACATAAAGCATATAAATTTGGGTACCTAAAAAAGCTAGAACCTAGACATTTAAAGTTGTGGAACTGCAGTGACTTGCTTCATAATGTTCTGCAAAAGTGTAATTTGTCGTTGTAGGAAACTATGGACATATACAGACAATAAGAGCTGTGATACAACTAGTGCAAGAGTTAAGCAATTATATACGTCAAGATAGAGGCAAACAGTCATTTATGCCAAGGAAAAACAAGACGGACGTAGGAACATTAAAGCAACATATAACTTTCTATTTCAAATATGGTTTCCTTCAATTTTGACATATGATGTAAATGCAGGTACACAAGGATCAATCATGCCAAGCACACCTACGTCCCAATGAAATAAAAAAGATCTTTGCATCAAAAGGACTATATATCAAAGTTGATTACTTACCTGCCCACCAAAATTGAAAATGACTAACTTCACATCATTTCCTATTCCAAGTTCTTTCCTTGCCTGAACCAACAAGAAGATTATAAAGGAAGTAAGTGCCAACTAGGTGAGTTGGTAAAGTCTCGGGGTTTTGATACCCGAGACCTGGGATCGATTCCCACTTGCATCGAATTAAATAACTGGTAGGTGGCTGCCTTAACCCTCCCTCAAACATGATGCTGAGGTAAATAACTGGTAGGTGGCTGCCTTAACCCTCCCTCAAACATGATGCTGAGGGGTTCTCAAAAAAAAAAACATTATAAAGGAACTACAAAGTGCAGCAAATGCTGTGAAATCTTTTTTTCTAGTTGTTATATTTGCACCTCCAACCGAGATTTGTGTAACCTTCTAACGACCAAAGGGACATCAATCACATCTCGAAATGCAGGCACTGCAAAATAAAATACAAAAATAGTAATAGGGTTAAAATTGTATCAATGCATACCCGACGCTTATGTGGAGAAACTCAAAGAAAAAGCATGAAGATGGCATTCCATTTAACATACTTGGGCAATATCCAGGAAGCCGGAGTAGGAATTCACAATGAGAATAATCTTCAGCTATCTGAAACAAATAAGTAGAAAAAACTACAATTTAGCATGTTAGGAATTTGGTTTTTCATAGGCAAGAATAATCACAAGGAAGATTAAAATTCATATCCTAGTTTACTCATACAAAACTCCATTATTTAGCATGAGTTTAGGTTTTTCATTTTATATAAAATAAAGTGCACTCTTGACTCTTGAGGAATAACTTGTTTGGACAAAATGAAAAAAAGAGGCAATAAAAGTTCGATAATAACGTAACTAATATTATTACATCATAACCTACACATCAAAAGTTCTTAGCCAAGTTGGCAAGGGCATTTGCAATAGGTCAGGTGGGGTCAGTTTTTGTGTGTGGTGGTGGCTTGTGAAGCTCTTAAATCAGCAAAGCCAAGCTGGGGAGACTTGATGCACCATAAACCCAAGTATACAAGAAATAAAGAAAGGAGGAGAAGTCCAAGTTCACCAAACCAAAGGCAGAGGGCCACCGGCTCCGGCCATCTGAATTCTCAAGGGAGTCGGGCCCCTTAACTTTCAGATAAAATTAACTCACTCCTTTTTCAGACTCCAATTCATCATACCTATGCTTTAAAATTCACAGCTTCAGTTCGTACATTGACTTTCAGTTTGATTAGGTGTCCATGTCCTAGTTGAATAGGACTCAAAGTCAGTGAAATATGAAAACCAGCCTCTTTACTACTAGAATGGAAGTGTTGGCTCTTCTAGATGACATTGTAGACACAGAAAATTAATCGCACCCGAACCCGGCCCATACACACAAACCCCACACGAACCCAGGGCCCACCGGACCCGACCCGAGCCAAAGAAGAAGCCGGGGGGCCCATCCTCAAGTGGGGCCCACCCGGCCCCCCTTTGGAAAACCGTGTCCCCTACCCGCGGGTAGGGAGTGGCCGGCCAAGGGAAGGAAAGAAAAGAAAGGAAGAAAAGGAAAGAAAAGAAAGAAAGAAAAGAAAAGAAGGAAAAGGAAAGAAAAAGAAGAAGAAAAAGGAAAGAAAACCGTCATGCACGGGGGGAGGTTATGTAGACGTCTGCATAAACGTGGATCTACGTCGATCCCTCGATCCGACGAACAAGAAACGAAGCCGGGTCGCCATCGATTTAATGTGCAAGATTCAAATAAAGATTCAAAATGATTGAGTCATAACTACTCCGCCAGAAAAGGAAAATAAATGAAGGTTTATTCTCCCATAAATAAGGGAATGAATCTTGGGTAGTTATGGGAGAGATAATCAAGGGATTCAAATAAATCTTCCCATATCTCTCCCACACCCCTTCACTTATAAATAAAGGGGGAGGGGAAAGGCTCAAGAGGTCGGAAGACAGAAGCAAGGAAGCTCTGTAAAGGAGGACACTCGCCTTCAACGACCCAAGGCTTCACGAGCCTCGGGCAAGCCTACCCCTTTGGGGATCGGCTTAGTCTATTGAAAGTCCTCATCAATGTGAAGACCCTTGCACACGAAGATCAACCCTTCGACTCCGTGCAAGAAGGAGAAAGCTCGGAGAAGAAAAACCCTTCAACTCCGAAGACGCCAGAAGCAAAGGCCGGAGAAGAAGATCGAAGCGGCATCACCCCGTCGTCTTCATCAAGCCTTCGACTCCGATCAAGCCCAAAGAAGAAGATCGAAGAGGCATCACCCCGTCGTCTTCACCAAGCCTTCGACTCCGATCAAGCTCAAAAGCCCGGAGAAGAAGATCGAAGCGACATCACCCCGTCGTTTTCATCAAGCCTTCGACTCCGATCAAGCCTAAAAGCACGGAGAAGAAGATTGAAGCGGCATCACCCGTCGTCTTCAATAACGTCCGCTCCATTCACGAAGAAGAAGCTTGGAGATGGACATACGAAGCGGCGCTACACCCGTCGTCTTCAAAACGAAGCCTTCAAACTCCAATCAAGCCCAAAAGCCCGGAGAAGAAGATCGAAACGGCATCACCCCGTCGTCTTCATCAAGCCTTCGACTCCGATTAAGCCCAAAAGCCCGAAAAAGAAGGTAGAAGCGGCATCACCCCGTCGTCTTCAACAACGTCCGCTCCATTCACGAAGAAGAAAGCTTGGAGAAGGACATCCGAAGTGGCGCTACACCTGTCGCCTTCAAAACGAAGCCTTCAAACTCTGATCACGACAAAGAAGCCCGGAGAAGAGAAGAAGTTAAGCCGACGCTACAACCGTCGAGGAAGCCGGAAGAATAAAGAAGCCTTGGAGGCGTCGCCCTCGCCGTTCGAGAAGAAGATCAAGCCAACGCCAAAGCAAAAGCCAACGCAAGAAGCAGAAGCAAAAGCACCGGTAAAGCCCGCGCCAAAGCAAAGCAAGTGCCAAAGCCAAGCAACTACGATGGTCATGAGCAAAGCACTGCACGTTCTAGCCGATACGACGCGAAGTCTGGAAGAACTAAAGCATCGCAAGCCTCTACCTGTCTACGTTCAAGCGCAAATGCCAAAGCAAAGCAAAAGCCAGAGCCACGCCAAAGCCAAAACCAAAATCGACGCCGCGAATCGACGATCAAGGACGTCGAGATCTAGCCAGAGCCGAGGGAGATACGAAGACCGAGAAACGAAGCCAAAAACCTCATAGCCGAGAAAGCACGAAGCATGGAAGGGACAAAAGCAACGGTGAACACCCCTTAGCCTCTCAAGAAACCTTCACCCTGTAAAGATCTCTATACTGGGCAACCCCTTCAGAGCTCTCGTACGAAGTAATGTGGAGACGCGGATCAAAGGGACCCTCCAGAGGATTTTTCCCACAATCTCTTGATCAAATCTTCGCCGCACCCGGCTCACCACCCCCGAGTCCCCGGGCCCGGCCTTTGTAATCTCATTTTGTGCAATAAAGGCGACTCGAATCTTTTTTTTGCGCATACAGACATGAAGGTGTTATTTCACTTGGATTAGAATTTGAACTGGTAAGAGAAGAAAGGGGCATGTACCTATATAAAGGGGCCCTTGGTTACCATAATGAGCATCACTTTCTTACTGTTGTGATTCTACTACGAATTTCTTGGTGGAATGCCCCAAGATTCCTTGGTGTTATGCTAGGAAGCATGGACACTTCCCCAGGCCTCCCGTACCCGTGTCGGACACGTGTCGGACACCGACACTCGTCGGACACTCGCCGCACACGCACCGGACACGCATGTGCCGTGTCCTACATGCTTCTGGGTGCCGGACACGGTCGGACACTCCTCGGACACTCGGGACACTACGGGTTGACGGACTGTTCGATATAGGGTCGGGTTACAAGCTGTGGTGATTCAGTTTTGGGTTCAACCTATCTGATTCTCTGAGATTATAACATTAGAGAATCAGATAGGTTGAAGCCAAAACTGAATCACAGCCATTCTTTTGCATGCCATTTGAGCCTGAGTTTGATTCACTTGTCAGGATGGTTATGATGGACGGTTACGATTCAGGATTGCCTTTAACTTATTTTATCCTTTGAGGTTTCAGATAGGTTGAAGTCAAAACTGAAACACAACCGTTATTTTCCATACCATTTAGAGATGTCTGTGATTCACCGATCGGGCTGGATGTAACTAACGATAGTGATCCAGTATGCATTAAATTTTCATTTTAGTTGTTTTCTATGCGGTTTTTTCGGTTATTGAAACATATATGAATTGCAAACACACATAAAATATAAATTTAAAAATAGTAATTTATTTTGCCGTATCCCCGCCGTACCCGTGTCCTTTTTTAGGATTCGCCGTGTCGGCGAACCCGTGTTGTGTCATACCCGTGTCCCCGTACCAGTGTCAGTGCTTCTTAGGTGTTATGCCTTGGACACACTAAGTTATTGACTCCTTAGTTTCACGTTAGAAAGGGGATACTTCTAATAGTCATTCCTCTTTCCTATCCATCATGAGTGATGTTTTCTAAGAATATTTGACAGGGTCTTTGATTTTAGTATTTTAGAAAAGCTTAATCATTTTTCCAGGTCTAGATCTTATACTTGATCCATCTACCCAAATACACCCTTATTCCTGGCCTAGATTCAATACTCGAACCATATAGAAACCTAGATTAACTAGAATCCTCATGTAATCCCTTCTAGTTCCCATAATCTCTGCATCAGAAATAAAGTCCAGCAATCCCTTCTTTTACCCTCACATATCTTTAGTTTAACTCAAAACACTTTTAGATCCATACTCCTTGTAATATGATACTCCCCCTTGACTACTTTTTAGGATCCCAAAACTACTTCGAAAAGAAATTTCAGGTCAAACTCAGATATGGTCGAACTTATAATTTTCTAAATTTCTTCCCCGAGTTGTATCCAAATCCAATCTAGCCAATTCCTATCTCTCTCTCTGCTGAACCACATATATAATCCACGAATAAGTATTACATTTGAAAGCTTTGCCAATACGATGGAGATAGAAAGACAAATTGACTAGGAAAAGGTTGCAAAAATACATTATTTACACATTATGCACTAACGTTGTTAAGTTGTAAATGTGTATGTGCATACACCTGGTGTATAAAGATCATATGATGTATTGTCTATACATAGTTAGCTGATTGCCTAATGAGCGATTATTTTATTCTCTCTCCAAACCCTAGCCGTCTCTCTTTCTCTTCCTCTAGGGTTTGTCACATGGTACAGAGTGAGGGTGATCGCCGGCGTCGTCAAACGGCTCCCTCGTCTCTGTCGATCTTTCTGTGCGATCTCCTCCCTGCGATATCCTGATGATCTCCTCCCTACGAGATCCTGCGAGTTGCTCTGAGCATACCAAACCCGAGAGACCCGATTGTGAGCCACGACCTCCCTACGCAATCTCCTAATCGTGAGCAATCGCAAGCCGCTCCTCCCTGCATGACTTGTGCGAGTCGCTGATCGTAACCAAACTTAAGCCGCACCTCCGTGATCTGCCTCCCTTCGTCCAGCGCGACCCGTGCGCTGCCGTCCCGAATCTCCTCCCTGCTACAGCCCTCCTCCTCTATTCCTGGACGCTCGCAGCTCGTGCGCTGCTGCCCTGTCTGCCTACCTTCTACTCCTCAAGCAGCCCACGCTCTCCTCTGCTTCCACATCTCGCGATCCATCCACTTGTCACCTCCATCTTCTGCAGATCTAGCGGCCTCCATCTGAGTCGCAGTCGAGCCATCGACGTCTCTCATAGCTGAGTTGCATGCCTCGCAACTCGTAGCCCTGGTTTGTAAGGGCAATTTGTGTGTTGTCGTGCCTCCTTGATCAGATTTGAGATTATTCAATGATTTCGTCTTCTTCAATGACAACTCCGCCGAATCCTCTGGTCGTGACTCCCTATGAGATTCCACAAGTTTTCTTCCTCTCGGGACGGACTTCTTTCTCCATGAGGCTTCTGACTAGCTAGCATGGGCAGCCGCTGTGGAATCTACTCTTAATGGTCGCAATCTTTGAGGGCATCTCGATGGCTTTGTCGCCTACTCTTCTTCTGATACTGAGTATAGCCCATGGCTGCTTCGTGATCAGCGCATCAAAGCCTACATCATTGCATCCGTGGATCATTCTCACCATCGAGACATGATTGGACGTGCAATTGCTGCTACAATATGGGGACACCTCACTGCTCGCTTTGTTGAGGAAAGCAGTGCACGTGAGTATCTGCTTCTTACTCAGGCCTAGTCGGCAGTGCGGCACAGCAGAACGAGTTGACCATTTAGCAGTTTTACTGTCAGATGCGATCCTACTAACGAGACCTATAGGATCTCGCTCCTGTTCCTAATCCATTACGTGCACTAGAGTACCAGGTTTACCGAGAGCGCCTCCAGCTCTATTAGCTCTTTGCTATCCTTAGGCCTAAGTTCAGTGCTCTAGCAGGTCACCTTCTTCACCGGGACAGCCTTTCTTGTCTAAACGAGGTTGACGCTGAACTGGTAGTTTAGGAGACTCGTTTGCATACCCTCGCCTCCAGGGTCTCGTTTCTTCCACCCAGTCTTCAGGGTGTATTGGTTGCAACTCCACCACCTCTGACCTCAGGTTCTCCAGCTGCTTTTGTGCCTTCTCTTGCTGCTATTGCCTCATATAGCAGACCGTTCTGCAACCACTGTCAGATGCCGAGCCACTTCGTGGACACCTGTTACTCACTTCATCCAGAGAAACATCTTATTTACAGAGACCGAGACTACAGAGACCGAGCCCGTCGTCGAGGTCGTGCACGAGGTCCACCGGCTCCTACTGCAACAACTGTTACCTCTTTAGTCTCGACTGAAGACCCACAATCCCTTCGTGAGGAACTGACTCAGATTAGACTCTCTCAGTAGTCTGCCACTCCTCTTGGACCTTCCAGTGCATCGGGCTTCTCTGCCTCATCTAGTAGTTCTTTTATTTGGATACTGGACTCGAGCATCTCATACCACATGACACTGGATACCTCCTTGTTCACCGCTTGCCAGCTTGTGATGCACCTGCTACCAATCCCCACCGCGGATGGTTCTCCTTCAACCATCTCATACTTTAGATCCATTACTACTGCCTCTGCTCCCGCTAGCCACCTCTCCTTACCCTCTATGCTTCACGCTTCCACACTCCACATGCATTTTATCTCTGTTAGTGCTTTGTGTGACTCTAGTTGTTCTGTGATGTTTACCTCTTCCTCTTGTTTTGTGCAGGATCTACATACTGACCAACTGATTGAAGTAGATCGTAGGACAGGTGAACTATACCAGATAGTTTCTTCACTCTCCGACTCCGTCATCCTCTGGTTTTTGTGGAGTCGCCTCCCCAGATGCCGACCTATGGCACAGGAGAGTAGGTCATGTGTCGGAACCATGACTTAAGAGATTACTTCACTCTGGGGCTCTAGGTCGTGGTCCTTTTTCGTCTGTCTACTTGTATCGACTGCAAGCTTGCAAAAGCTGCCGCCCTTCCCTTTTCATCTAGTACTCCTCAGAGCTCTGCACCTTTTGATCTTGTCCACTCCGATATTTTGGGAAATTCTCTTCCTTCCAAGAATGGATATTTATATTTTGCCTCCTTTGTGGATGATTACAATCGTTACATATGTGCCTACCTCCTTCGTCATCGCTCATATCTCCTCCAAGCCTATCAGGATTTTACATTTATGATTCACACACAGTTCAGTAGGTGCAGCAAGATCTTTTGATCTAATTATGCTCTTGAGTACATGTCTATCTCTGTGCGTAATCTCATTCAGTCTCATAGGACGATTTATCAGCACTCATGCCCTCACATCCACGAGCAAAATGGTGTTGCTGACAGAAAGCATCGCCATATTCTTGTGACTAATCGTGCTCCCCTCCTTTCTAATTCTATCCCTTGGCGATTCTGGGTTAAGGCCCTTCTATCCTCTTTCCAGCTTATCAATATCACACCTTCGTCGGTCCATCCAAATGAAGTATCCCCTCACGATCGACTTCTTACTACCAGACCCGACTACAGTCCTCTTTGTATGTTCGGGTGCACCTATTTTGTTATTCTTCCTCCCTATGAGCGCACGAAGTTGTCAGCTCAGGTAGCTAAGTTCATTCTTCTGGGGATCAGCACTGAGCATAAAGGGTATCGTTGTTATGACCCTCTTGCTCGTCGTTTGCATATCTCTCACCACATCTTCTTTGTCGAGGATACGCCCTACTACTCTCCCGAGGCTTAGGATCTCACCTTTCTTGAATTCTCACCTCCTAGGCTGGCTCTACCCACTCTACCAGCTTCGTCAGCTCCGTCAGCTTTGCTGATTGTCTTGTCTTCTTCTCCACCAGGAAGCCCCTCCGAGGCTTTCTCCTTTCAGTTTTTGCCCCTCTATCCTCCGAGAGATGTCTCGCCCTTTCCTCAGCTCTACTCTCGCTAGACCGATCATGTGTTTCCTCTCCCTTTCTCTTCAGTGGACGTCGGTTCTTTGTACATTCGGGTGCACCTATTTTGTTATTCTTCCTCCCTATGAGCGCACGAAGTTGTCAGCTCAAGAAGCTAAGTTCATTCTTTTAGGGATCAGCACTGAGCATAAAGGGTATCGTTGTTATGACCCTCTTGCTCATCGTTTGCATATCTCTCACCACATCTCCTTTGTCGAGGATACGCCCTACTACTCTCCCGAGGCTTAGGATCTCACCTTTCTTGAATTCTCTCCTCCTAGGCTGGCTCTACCCACTCTACCAGCTTCGTCAGCTCCACCAGCTCCGTCAGCTTCGATGATTGTCTCGTCTTCTTCTCCACCAGGAAGCCCCTCCGAGGCTTTCTCCTTTCAGTTTTTGCCCCTCTATCCTCCGAGAGTTGTCTCGCACTTTCCTCAGCTCTACTCTCGCTAGACCGATCATGTGTTTCCTCTCCCTTTCTCTTCAGTGGACGTCGGTTCTTCTACTATTGAGGTTGCTCCTGGTACTCTATCTACTATGCCTGCTCTGTCTTCGCCGGTTGTGGATCCGTACTTGCCTCACTACCCTCAGCGCTAGCACCACCCACCTGCTCGCTTTAGCCACGATATAGAAACCCCTAATCGCTTGGCTTTACTTCGGTCTACAGCCATGGTTTATAATGCCAGCGATAAATTACCGATATATCGCTATATCGCCGGACTCCGACAGATATCACCAATTTATCGCCAGATATCGCTAAGTATCGCCAAGTTCAGCGATAAATTGGTTCCCAGCCTTTATAGGATTTCTGACAAAAGGGGAAATGTCACCTGATGTCGCCCTGTTATCGCTAGTATCGCCCCGAAGAGTCATTTGCCCCCTTTTTCCCCATTTCATCCCATTTTTTGGTTTGGTTTAGGTTTCTAAACGAAATCTAAACCTCAATTTGTTGTTTGGTGGATATGAAGCCTCCCTTCATGGATTTAGGGTTTCTTCCAAACTTCTAAGTTGAGGTATATTTTCAAATCTTTTTTTTTAATATCTCAAAGTTATTAAGTAGATCTTCGCGAATAGATGATAAACATGAATCGCATCAAGTTTGATGTGATTCATCTTGATTATCATGAAATTAACTAGGATTTACGGGTTTCATCTATTTAAACCCAATGAACCCTAATGAAATTTTACTATGTCAATATAAATTTATAGAAATTGCTTGTATTACTTTTATAGGTTAATTTGCATATTCCACTGCAAAGTTTCTAACAGTTCACAGAAAGTGTTGAACAATTCACATACTCATCTATAGAGCCTAAATTGAGTGTCCCCTAGAGTAAATGATTGTTTGTATGTTATTGATCATAATGGTGTATCTATACATCCTAAATGGATATATAGAAAAATCCTCCAAAACAATCTTCATTTTGCTATCTTTTCTCTCTATTTTCTAATTTTTAGCGATATTTGGTGATAAATAGCAATATATCCCTGCTTTTTCCCCTGGGCAGCTTGGCGATATCGACAACGATAATGATACTTAAAACACTGTCTGCAACTACTCACCGCAGTTTGCTGCATTTCTTACCGTTATTCACGCAGATCATGAGCCCCGATCCCACTCTGAAGTAGTTCAGTTTCCTCACTAGAGTCAGGCCATGGATGAGGAGTTTCGAACTTTCCAGCAGACTCAGACCTGGGATGTCCCAGTAGCCGCTGGTGTGGAGCCTGTCAGCTACAAGTGGATCTATAAAGTCAAGCATCGACACGATGGATTCCTAGAGCGGCACAAGGCTCGGGTGGTGCTCGTGACTTCACACAAGGCTCCGGAGGAGACTTTTGTTCCGGTGGCTCAAATAACCATAGGTCGAGCCCTTCTAGTGGTGGTTGTTGTTCGTCGCTAGCTCCTTCTGCAGATGGACATGAAGAATGCCTTTTTTTCACGATGACCTGTGACCTATCTGAGACTGTCTATATGGATCTGCCTCCTGGTCTCAGTGTGCCTCCTCATCACGTTCTTCTTTGTCGGGCCATCTATGGACTCAAGCAGGCTCCTCGTGCCTGGTTTGAGCAGTTCTGCCATGTTGTCAGAGAGCTTGTTTACTCGAAGTGCAATCAAGATTACTTTCTGTTTGTGAGGTCGTCCCCGCAAGACCGGACGATCCTACTGTTATACGTGGACGACATGATCATCACCGGGGATAATTCTGCTGCGATTTCTTATCTTCAACAGCACCTGAGGAGCCGGTTTCAGATGGACTTGGGTCCTATTCGGTACTTTCTCGGTCTTGAGGTAGCATATAATGCAGATGGCATTTTGCTCTCCCAATAGAAGTAACTTTCAGACATCTTCAGTCATGCTGCCCTCTCAAATACACACATAGTGAATACCCCCCTTGAGCGTCATCCAAAGCTGCGTCCTACAGGTGGAGTCCCTCTTTCAGATCCCACTCGGTATAGATAGATTGTAGGACAGCTCGTTTATCTCTGCATCACTCGACCCGACATTGCACATGCCCTCAACATTGTCAGCCAGTTCATTGCAACTCTACATTTAGTTCACTATGGGGCTCTCCTTCGGATCCTCCACTACCTCAGCGGGACGGTCACTCACTCTTTATTCATGTCGTCCTCCTCTCTCAGCCTTCGTGCCTACTCATATGTAGATTGGGCTGGGGATCCGACTACGCGTTGCTCCACCACTGGTTATTGCATTTTTCTTTGGGATTCTATGATATCCTGGTGTAACAAGAAACAGAAAGTGGTCTCTTTCCAGCACTGAGGCCGAGTACAGGGCCATGGCCTCCACGACCAAGGAGATAGTTCACCTTCGGCGCCTTCTTCGTGATCTCGATGTTATTTTCTCTACGCCTACTCCTTTTCACTGTGATAACCAGAGTGCCATTCAGATAGCCAACAATCCAGTTTTCCATGAGCGAACGAAGCATATTGAGATTGACTGTCACTTCGTTTGACAGGATTATGAGGTCCAGACAACTTCACTCCCCTTCGTTTCCTCCGCAAAGCAGATAGCGGACTTCTTTACGATGTCGCATCCTACACCACACTTTCAGTTTTTTATTGGCAAACTCTTGGTGAATGATCCACCTTGAGTTTGAGGGGGGTGTTAAGTTGTATCTGTGTATGTGCATACACCTAGCGTATAGAGATCATATGATGTATTGTTTGTATATAGTTGGTTGATCGCCTAATGAGAGATCATTCTATTCTCTACCCAAAGGCCCAAACCCTAGCTGTCTTTCTCTCTCTCTTCCCCTAGGGTTTGTCACAAAAGCAAACCGTAAACATCATACCATAAGGGCAAAGCATATTTAACTGATTTTCAGTAGTAGTTACCCTAGCCCGAGTACTTTATTGTAAGTTTAAATCTTCTGATGCAGACAAGCCTACTACGTGCAGATTTGCTACAGCTGATGGCGTATTTTCATCCGCGCCGGAGATCCAGGAAGCCGATCGTCGATCCGTCTGCACCAATGGAAAGCCCATTCGGAGATCTACAACTTTGGTCTGTATTTTATTTCGATCCGACCAATGTTTTAAAAGGCGTTCGAGGCTTACGCCTCGAGGCCCGCCTCGAGGCGAGGCGGTCCTGTGCTGCCTCGAGGCGCACGCCTTAGCAGCCACATATAAAAAGCCTATGCCTCTACATCAAGATGCATACGTCTTTGTCCGAGGTGTACGCCTCAAGGTGTACGCCTCTTGCTCTAGGCGTGAAACATAGGGCGAGGAGGGGTTAAATCCAATGTTTGGTGTGGGGGACACTAAGGGTTTTTATGTAAATCGTCCCCATAGACCATTTTTTCACCCATTGAAACCTCCTAAACCCTTTGATATCTCTTTAGGTTTTGAAACCCCCTTGTCTCCAAAAACCCAAAATCAAGATCTAGTGTTCATTTCTTTTCTGATTTTGATTCCGAAGTTGTATTATTCTTCTTTGTGGATTGTCTACCAACTATAAGTGAGAGATAAAGATTTGTTTCAAGTTCAGAGGTATGGATCATGATCTTGTATCTTCTATTAGGTTTTGCTATGTTCTTTTATTTGTATTTTACCATTATCATGTATTTGTATCATTGTTTATTTGTTTTTTAATCTTGACAATGTTAGTACTATATTTGTATTTTATTGTTTGTTATTACTTGTTAGTTGCTACTTTAATTATTATCTTGAATATTAAAGAATTAAGCGTGTTTGACCAATTTGACTTTCTATTTTGTTATTAGATTGTTTGATAGAGTCCTCAATCGTGTCATATAAGATATTTTCTAACACATTGTGATTTATTTTGCATATCTAGTTCAATTACTGTTACACATTCAATAATAGTATTATTCTGATTTTTTTTTCGTTTTTAACTTTTTTTTTACCAAAACGCCTCGAAAAAATTCGAGGCTTACGCCTCAGTACGCCTTGAGGCTTACGCCTCGCCTCTCCAAAGGAAAAACGCCTCGCTACGCCTTTCGCTTTTTTAAACATTGGATCCGACCAACGGATCTTTAGTTATTTATATTTTTATTTCTGGTTTGGGTAGGTGCGAGCCATGTTCGCATCCGGTTCGAGCCACAGATGCCGAACTGACTCATTTCTGTGTTTACTTTTTAGCCGTAGGATCTTAAGTTAGGATAGATCTCAATGGATGAGATTCGAAGGAGAATCAAAAACCCAAAAACCCTAACCTAAGCCCTACCCGACCGGCCCTCTCTCTCTCTCCCGCGGACACCCCCGATCCCCTCTCTCACCCGCGCGTCTCTCTCTCTCTCTACCCGACCGGCCTCTTTTTCTCTTTCTTTCCTTTTTTGTTCCCTTGTTTGTTTCCCCTATAAATTCTAAAACCCTGATTGCACAAAGGGAGAAGAATATGAATTGAAACCCTAGAACGGAGAAGCGTTGTGCTTGTTCGGTGTATCCCTTCCGAAGAATTCCTCTTTGCTTCCAGTCTTTTCTTCCTTCCGCAAGCTTCTACCCCGTCGCCTCACCATTCGTCTACGGCTTTCGCGGAAGATCGACGCGGAGTTTCTTCGTCTTCAAAGATCAATCGTCTCGGCTTCTTCACCCCTTCTTCTGGACCACGCCTCCCCTTCCGCGCCTTTCATCTGCATCAACGGAGTTCCCGTCAGCCGCCGGCATTGACCAACGCACGGTTTGGATTATCCTCTGATAATTTTCATGTGATATTTCTTTCCCGCAACCGGCCTTATTGCTGATTTCATATTAGGGTTCCTAATATTTGTTTTCCCGAGAATCTCATCCATTAGGGTTTATCGGTAGATCTTTGGTTGTTCTTGAAACATTGGCTTATTACTTTGAGATTGTTATTGTTATCATTGCTGGAATTCAGTTATTATAATCTGAAATTAATGTTCATCTTGTCAGTTCTATTATGTCGTTAAATTAAATCTGATTGGGATAATGAATGGATGATGAACTATGATCATAGGTTTTGCTGAAATTTATTTATACATGATGAAATCTGATTTTTATGTCTTAAATTCTGCACTTGGATTTATTTAAGCATACGCATCCCATCATCTTCCCAAAATGATATTCCACCAAATAAAGCAGGGGAAAAAAGTAACTAAATTAGAAAAGAAACTAAGCAAAATCAAGGCCCGCACAAAAGAGAGAATAAAAAAGAGAACAAAGTTTGTCATGTAGAAACTTCTGCCTTAATAAAGAAGTCCATGTTGTCAAAGAACACTTCAAAAGATAGGTAACAAAAACCTGCCAAACGATTGACCGATGGTGATGTCCAGCTGCCATAACATACTCCGCATATATAAAATCCCAACTGGAAAAACAGACAATAAGAAGAATAAACAAATAGCAGATATGTTCACTTTCCAAAGTGAGACACATATCAAGCATTTGAATATAAGCAGGGAAAATGAACAGATACAGGTTTTGAGAAGAATCACGAAGAAGTTTTTAAAACATTTAATTTTTGGACCACCTTATTAAAACACAACTAAAAAATTGCTTACAAATTTTCACCAAAGACCTTTTCACCTAACTATACATTAACAGACTCAACATTTTGGGACAAATTTTCATAAAGTATTCCACAAAGTTCTATTGAAACAGTCCATTCACATAACTCTTAACTATAAAAACCAAAATTATGACAGTAACCTGAAATTTGTGACACAAACAGAGCGAATCCCAGCATCTACTGCTGCTCGGCATGCTACGGGAACAACATCTGAGACCTGTCTTTGTAAAAGCAATATGGATTACAAAAGATTATTCAACACAGAAGTCTACGTCATAATGAAGTTGGACTGATGATAACTCACAAGACAATTCAGCACATAATGATTCATATAGTACACAATTTGCATGAAAGCAAGATATATCATCAAAATTCATATAACAGGAGTTTTTTGTTTCAATTTCATGTGTGGAAAAAAGTGAAGTACCACTAAATCAGCCATCAGTTTTTTTTGTCGATTTCACATGTGGAAAAATAACAGCAAGTCCACAAAAAAAATAAATAAATAACAGCAAGTACCACTAAATCAGCCTTGATGGAGTTCAGCCACTCGACTTCAGATGCCAAAATAGAGGCTCGAGGCATCACAGCTGTCTCAGAATACTGCATTAAAAGAGAAGACCACACATTAATGAGATTCATCAAGTGAAAATATATAATAAAGTTACCTCAAACAGCAGACATCAAGAGTCCAAACCCAACTAGTTGAACACATAATTAAAGGCAAGCATGAGCAGAAGAACGCAAGTGGGGAAAGGGGCAAAATACAAAAATGGGAAACGCACATAAGCCTCACTAACAGCTAACTAAACCAGACCTTCTGCAAGGATGCAAGACGGTCCACCGTCAAAGCATCAGCTTGCACGGCTCCACAGTCCAGTACAAGCTGTCATACCACAAATTATGTCAACATATTAGCATGGAACAGAATAATGTTAAACAAAACAAGTGCAAAACATTAGTTAGTGAAAGGCAATTTAGCCTCCATAAGTAACCTTGCGAATGTGGAGATTGGGAGATTGTATCTCGCTGGTAAAAACAAAGTCCGGGGCACCTGTAACCACATGAACATCATGTCCAGCTGAAACCAGATGCCGCACAACCTGCAGGAGTGATTACATCGATAAGTTTTCCATCACACTGACTATCAAAATTGCAACAAGAAATTGAATTCACAATTCTCTCTTATCCCATCAAGAGGGGATCGACTATAGGGAAGATTGACTAGAATTTTACAACTGGCTATCAATTTCATTTCAACCTTCTACGATTGGTGCCAAAAAACTGGCCCAGGCAACTTAGCAAGAGAGGTCCATGCTAAGAACCCAAAAGGACAGTTGGCGCATAGGGATACCTACCTTGTTGGTTATACAGTTTAAGCTCATGAAACCAGGAAGCATCTCTCTACGTTTCCCTAGACTAGGAAAGAGTCTAGACAAAGGGGAAGAAGACAAGCTTTGATAGGGTATTGCATTCATAACTATGCTACTTGTATAAGCCAAAGAGTTGAAATAAAGCAGCATTCCCATAAATTATAGGGGGATGGGGAGTCGGGGACCATCACAATGCTCTGTTTTAAATAAACATGCTAAATTATTGGTGCTTGGCATGTGGGTTGATGAAACATGCCAGGGATTAGCCAAAGCGATAAATTGCATACAACAATTTGTTAAGATGGACAAGTGGGTGAGTTTGAGGACTTTCTTCTTCACAAGGCTTTCTACATATGGTGGCTAGCCAAGCACATAAATTAAGCGCTCTTTAAGAGTCTTAAGACAATAAATCACATTTGGTTGCATAGGTTCAGGCAAAGTACATCTCCAAAATACCGCTAGCCCGTCATCTTGATGTGCATTCACTGTGTACACACTGGAGCACCCATTGGCGACAACTTCAACTCCAGCTTTCTATTTGAGACCCGTACACTTGACAGTTTTTTAGCAAACAATTTCATGCAAGGGTCCTTATATTGGATTTTGCAAAAATAGAATTAAAGGCCACAACGGAGGATTAGGGTGGCTAATGGGCCTGGGCCGGCCCGAGGCCCGTCGAGCCGAGCCGAGTTTGGGCCAAATGAGGACATGGTAGCTTTGGGCATCAAGTCGGGCTAGGCTGGGATATCAAAGCCCTTTTTTTTTTGGATTGGGCTCAGGCAACATTAAACTGGCCCGAAACCCGGATATAAGGCTCGGTTAGAACTCGGCTCGAAGCCCGTGCATGTAAATGCAGTTTGGACCGAATAGAAATCCTTTAGTGATCCCAAATCCCTTCATTATTCCTTTCATATGTAACTGCCTAACTGGTGCCACTACAAATCCTCTCTGTGATCTCGTGGGCTGTGGAATGTGGTTGATTCAAAATTCAAAACCCAAGGTCCCAAATCTTATTCAATCTTTCTTGAAAAAAAAAAAGCACATCCAATCCCTTAAATTGGGGGCCTAACCATATAATATGCTAACCATACAAGACTACAATAACCATGTAAGCCTATAAAGCTATCTGACAGTCGTCCCCCTTGAAAGAAAGAGACCATCGTCCCGAAGGAGTCAAGGCCGGGTCCAGAGGTTCAAAACAAAAAATATAATTGTCGATGGCGTCGGCACCCATAGGCTCCAGAATCCCTTTCAAATTGCACCTCAACCTTATCGAAATTCTGGATACGGCCTTGGTTATAGAATGCTGTGAATTTGAAAATTTAAAAACCAAAAGTAGTTTCCAAACAAAAAACAAAAATAAAAAACTAAATCGGGCCAGGTTCGAGCCGGGCTTGGGCCTGGGCAACACGTTTTGAGTTTGGGCTGGGCTTGGGCCTAGCCCAAAATTTTAAAACCAGGCTTGGGCATGTCCAATGTGACTTGGGTTGGGCCCAGGCAAGTGGTGGCCTGACCCGAGCCCGGCCCATTAACAGCCCTACGAAGGATCTGCCTCAAAGAATGAGCAATCCAAGTTCTGCCAAGTGGACTTGGAGCATACCCACCTATTTCACAGAAGGGACTCTCGGACCGTTCAGGGGAGAACTTTCTCTCACCAACTTCTATAGGAAATCCTCGATCCCACCAAGGTGTACATAACCCAATGCAATAGTTCAAGTCGATCAGGGAGATCAGAATCTCCATCCCAAGATTAGTTTCGTGACAAAGTTCCCCTTTGGCAAGCGTGCAAAGTCTCCGTGAAAGAGAGAGAGGCTCAGCCATAACCTCCATAAAAAAATGAAGCTCACTTGAAACTTCGGACTGACCACAAGACAGATTCTGACACTTTATCAACATCCTCCAGACCAAGACGGCAAAGGACTTCAAGTAATCATATGGAGAACCTGGTTCTCTAAAGATCGCAAAGAGTTATGCTTCCTCTATTTTTGTATTCAGAGAATTCTTCTCTCTCATGTGTGTTGTGCAGACATGCTTTGTAGCATAAGGGCTTGAATGCAGAGTTCTCTCTTATATAGAGAATGTTTCTCTGTAGAAAGAGTACTAACTCTCTCATGGTCTAGCTCTAGCAGTTGTTAGCCATCCATAAGCAAGATCTTTGCTCTTCCAGCCTACAGCTTTTTGGCATCGATTTTCGCTTACTTGGATTTGGGCCATTAAAATCCAAAAAATGAGCCTAGTTCTTCGCGCCTTTGATAAACAGTCATCCATTACCCGGACAGGATAACTAGAAGTATCTCAGTTGTCAATATAACCACTTCTAAGAGCCCAGGAACAAACAATTGTCCATAGATATCGTACAGCTAAGCTCTGCATAGTCATGAAGAGGACAGTTAGCTTCCAACTGTCTGTGAAGTGGGTGTCAAAACACATGTCGCACAGTGGCTATCAGCCCACCAAAAGATACCAATCCATTGACTCAACAGAAAGCATAGTGCATGTATGCTCAACGCAACCATCTTGGCGGCATGTATGCTCAACGCAACCATCTTGGCGGCATGTGCAATCGAAGCGACATATGTGTGCAACTGATCACCGCAGTGGCACATGCAGCCAAGGTGTTTTTCGCAGTGGCACTTAGAGCCCATAACAATAGACCTTTGGGCTTAAACTGATAACATGAGACCTTTGGATCAACCATGGACAATCCGAGGGAGGCCATGAGCTCGACTGATGACTCACTCATGATACACATGCAGTGCGCTCGAATTTTGCATCTCAACAGGATTCTGACCGAGCCATTGGCTGGAACCTGCATCAAACCGACCTAGACTAGTTTGACCTGAACAAATACAAAGAGGTCTCGAGCCTTCGCCAAGCCACACAACTTAAGTCACACCAGGCCGATCCTGGCAGCTCCAAGGGCACCCACTGGGGCGACCCAAAAAGGCATCTTGGAGACGTGCACAGTGATGCAGGCGCGCGTCGTCGAAGGGCGGTTGATGAAGGCGATGTAATATTTTTGGTATTTTCTTTGTAAAAGATAACTAGTGATACGGAATCACCGAGAGGAAGTGGCGGAGGGGGTAAGAACTGTGACAGAGAAGAAAAGACTAGAAGCTTAGACGAGAGGGGGCCTGAAATCCATCAGGGTACAAGGTGGGGACTCAAATCCATGAGCCAACGAAGGCATCCGCCATCAATTTTCATTCATCATAATCTGACCTTCAATGGTTACAATGGGGGCCTTTAAATAGGCTAAAAGAAAGATAAAAATGGCAACAAATTTAAAAGCCAATAACTAACTTGCCTAAAATAAGGATCTCAAATAAAAAAAGATTCTAAAAGATATCATAAGAGATATCCTGCCTTATCCATCCATGGCAGGCTAGGATGGGCCTTCGGGTGGGCCAACGGGCTTGGGCCCAAGTCGGATCACATCATTCGCTTCCGCTGCGAAGAACTCGCCCTCGAGTTCATACGGTAAAGTGCAATCATCCTCGAGGTTTTCGCCGATGTGGTATCTGTCGTCAGGAGCTGATGGTGGAGGCCCAACAAATGATGCCTCATTACACCGAAGTTACCACCGGGGTCCCATGAGAAGGTATCACTGCCGTCGATCGGGAAACATACATCAAAGTGGTGCTGGGGTAGACGATCGAGTCGGATAGTAATATCAGACCGCTGTAGTAGCTCGAACATCGGCTCGCCTAAACGGATGTAGAGCTGAACAAACACTGTAGGCACCAATAGTCGGTCTAGCCCAAGAAAATCAATCTGCTGAAGCTCGGCTAGAGAGACATCCTCGAAAGAATCCGCAGTAGGTGGTAGCATGGCTGGCGGCAGAAGATCCTCTGGAAGGGGAAGCTCGTCTGCTGGTGGTGGTACTGGAGGTGATGGATCTGCCGAAGATACAACTGGAGGAAGCTCTATCGGTGGTGGAGGCTCTGCTGGAAGTGCTGGAGGTGAAGACTCATCTATGGAGGCCGCTAGAGGTGAGTCCATTTGCTGTAGCTCCCATTCAATCCCACAAGCTATCTCATAGGCTTCGTCCAGATCCCTCCAAGATCCAGCTGAAAACTTGCCCTTTATGTCGGAGCGGAGTCCTCTAATGTACAGTACCACTGCCAAGAAATCTTTCTCTGAAAAACCATAGCGGATCATGCGCCGATAGAATGCTGAAGTATACTCATAGACGGAGTTGTTCCCTTGATGACAACGACTCAATCCTTGGATCTTGGCATCCATGCACAATGGTGGAAGTGTGGTCCAGGGGTAAATCTAGAAATCTGTAATTACTGGTTCACTGAAAATTTTTGCTGATGGTATGGATGCGTAGAGCTCGAAAAACCCTTCGATTTGATAGGTCGTATGCCAAAAACGGACTAGAAATGAAGGAGATATGTCCAATTGAAGTTGGCAGGTCTGTTTTTGTAAACGGGTTGGATCCGAATTCAACTCGGGTTCAACACTTAAGTGGAAAATAGCAACTAGAAAGGTTGGGGATTTGAGGGCTGTTGGATGGGGATCTAAGGGTCGTGGTGGAGGGGTGAATTGGGAAAAGAGAAAGGACAAAAGGGGGGTTCGGATTAGGGTTTGTGTGGGCTCTTGGGTGCAAGTAGGGAAGAGGAAAAGGGTGGCAGCAGTGGGCAGCAAGCAGCAATCAGCATAGCAGCGGCTGCAGCAAAGCAGGTACGGTTCTCGCTTCTTTCCTTTTTTTCTTTCTTTCCTTTTCTTCTTTCCTTCTATTCTTTCTTTTCCTTTTTCTGCTGTATCACAGATCTGATGGCAGATCTGGGTTTTTTTTTTTTTTTCTTTTTTTCTTTTTTGGTTGCGGGGTGCGCGGGAGGGTGGTGGTTCAGCTGTGGAGCGAGAGGAAGAGCGGCTTGCGGTGGACGGGCGGGCGGCCAAAGGAGAAGGGTTCGCGGTGGCTTGCGGTGGTTGCACGAGCGAGCAAAGGAGGTGGGTAGCGGATGGAGGTATGCTCTTTCTCTTCTTTTTTTTTTTTCTCAAGATCTGATCTCTCTTCTTCTTCTTTTTTTTTTTTTTTTGGAATGGTAGGGCGACGTACCAGAAGAAGATGACAACTCGGCGAGGATGGTGACGATGGAACGGCGACGATGACGATGACGATGGACGACGGCGATCGAAGCGAAGATCGTTCGTGGTGCGGGAACGCCACGAAGCCGAAGCTCTGATACCAACTTGATGCAGGCGCGCGTCGTCGAAGGGCGGTTGATGAAGGCGATGTAATATTTTTGGTATTTTCTTTGTAAAAGATAACTAGTGATACGGAATCACCGAGAGGAAGTGGCGGAGGGGGTAAGAACTGTGACAGAGAAGAAAAGACTAGAAGCTTAGACGAGAGGGGGCCTGAAATCCATCAGGGTACAAGGTGGGGACTCAAATCCATGAGCCAACGAAGGCATCCGCCATCAATTTTCATTCATCATAATCTGACCTTCAATGGTTACAATGGGGGCCTTTAAATAGGCTAAAAGAAAGATAAAAATGGCAACAAATTTAAAAGCCAATAACTAACTTGCCTAAAATAAGGATCTCAAATAAAAAAAGATTCTAAAAGATATCATAAGAGATATCCTGCCTTATCCATCCATGGCAGGCTAGGATGGGCCTTCGGGTGGGCCAACGGGCTTGGGCCCAAGTCGGATCACATCACACAGTGTGCAGACAAATAACCTATTGCACCATTTTGCTCGTGGCTCGTGGAAGCGTGCACACATGTGCATGGCAAAATCCGTCATGCAGGAGAATCAAACCCAAGATCTATAGTATATAGCAGCCCACTAACCACGTAGGCAAGTTTTCTTTGGTGGAATTGAAACATGTAAAAATCATTAACAGGAAAACACGAGGAAACCAGCAATCCCCCACATGTTTTAACATATATAAAACTCTCATCAGGAGAAACCAGTGCATAAGCACATGTTCGTATATTTGAACTTATAAAGAGTGAGCTGCTTCTGACCCACCAAGTAGTGAAGTATACCAAGTCCTTGAAATTCCAAAAGTTTAACGTGTAGTGCATGCAAGATCATACACCGACTCCCTGTGCTCTGGTAGCACACATTTAATCCAAGGCGTAAACAACTTGGTTTCTATAACGCTCTAGAGAAGGCCTACAATTCCTATTGGAGACGACTAGCATCTCTAATTTCAAATAGGTAAGTACATCGAGTGACTCCTTTGATAAACCATCTCACTTGAAGAACAATCTTTGCCCAGTATTTATGACTTCCCTTTTAAGGGCCACAAATCCATTTGTGGGCACATCCTACTAGCCCAGCCAGTTGCATGAGTTAATATAACCAAATAGAAATTCGGAACATACATAATAAGAATGATGTCCCTGTTTAACATTAAATAATGGCTTCCTTAAAGGATCACACATCCACCTATGATGTACCCCACTAGCGCCGCCAATTACGAAAGACAAAAGTACAAAGTTCAACCTCTTTAATTACAAGATACTGTACACATACATCAGGACATAGGGATGAAGTACTCATCACTCGTAGGCTACGAGGTGTAATGTATTTGTAGAATCTGCAAGATGCAAAGTGTACATGGTCCCTCAATCCAACTTGGTTTTCCCTTCAGCCCCGTTATGATATTCTTGCCAGTGAGTATGATTTATGTTACTGGGAAACCAACAAATATAGGAAACAACCACAATCCTCTTAGAGTTCTCTCAACTAGGTATTGCAAAAACCCCTTGTTTATTGGAACGATGAGGTTTTGTACCGGCCTCGTATCCAAAACATGATCTCACAGTGATAGTAGCTCCTGAATGGAATGATGTTTCTGCTGAATATGACTTGACTTTCCGCTGAGGATCTTGTTCACCACTAAGGCTATTGCAACTCGCCAATTGCCGTAGGTCGGCATTGGGAATCCATGGTTGTAAGTGAATGGCGGCTCCCACAATAAATTTCTTAGCCACACTCATGGCCGTCAATGCCACAAACTAAGGCTTGGTATCAATACCGGAATGGACATATGCTTCTACGATTATCAGGAGATGGTCACCCCAACAAACATGAAAAACAAACACTAGCTGATTTAGGTTACTTAAAATCAGAGTTACAACTTTACAACTCTCATCACTAACTGCCAATTCATTAAAAGAAACCTACATCCCTTGACTATAATGATGTTGGAATGAAGGTCGAGGAAGCAATGCTTATTGCTGGTGTGATAATAGTTCTGTCAACTATTACGTCTTTGATTCTGATAATCTCCTATACGCAATGTTTTAAGTATCGTTATCGCTGTTGATATCGCCAAATTGCCCGGGGGAAAAATCAATGATAAATCGCTTAATAATCGTCAATTATCGCTAAAAATTAGGGAAAAGAGGAAAAAAATGGGAAAATAAAGGTTTTTTGGGAGGATTTTTCTATATATCCCTTTAGGATGTATATATACACCATTATAATCAATAACATACAAAAACAATTATTTACTCTAGGGGACACTCAATTTAGGCTCTATAGACAAGTCTGTAAACTGTCCCACACTTTCTGTGAACTGTTAAAAACTTTGCAACAGTCTGTGAATTAAACAAACAGAATAAGATAACATACACTATGAACTATGATAAAACATATCAAAACACATATGCTTCACATTATGTAGATCGGATGTGTAGTATTGACATAATAAACTTTTATTAGGGTTCATTCACTTTATTTGGTCTAAGTAGAAGAAACCCATGAAAACCCCTGAATCCCAATTAATTTCGTAATAAACATTTCATCATCTTATCTTCTCGAAAATCTAAAAAGAAAAAAAAGATTTGAAAACATACCTCAATTTATAAGCTTGGAAAAAACCCCAACTCCGTGAAGGGAGGCTTCGAATCCACCAAGAACAACAAATGGAGGTTTATATTTGGTTTAGAAACCTAAATCAAACCAAAAAAAGTCATGAAATGGGGAAAAAATGGAGCAAAGGGAGATAATTGGCGATAAATCACCGATATATAGGCGATAATTGGCGATAAATAGTGATATATCACCGATATATAGGCGATATGTCAAGTTTTTCTCCGAAACAGGAGAATTTTGGTTGTTTTCCTATCGGAGCCTAGCTTTATTCTATTCAACAACTCAAATGGGGTGATGCTTTCCTTGCCATAAGGCACTTTATTGAGGATATTAGTTGCACTCACTAGTGCTTCCCCCCACAAACTATGTGGTAGCTGTAAACTAATTAGCATTAAATTGACCATTTCCACCAGAGGCATATATGATGTTGGAGTAAAGTTGGATCCCAGACAGGCTTCCATTTTAGTCATCTTTAGCATTCAATTTGAGGCCTTGGGAATCTAAATTGAGGCAGTTAAGATTATGTACTTTTTTATTAGTTTTTGCCCCTTGTTAGGTCATTTATTTATTTTCAGGGAGAGGGGTCCTGAGGGGAGTTGCAAAATGATTTAGTTGGACTTGGACTTTTGTGTAAAAGGGCCTAACTAATGAGGATAAGGCTAGCTAGGTTAAATAAAACATAGTTTTTTTTAATGAGATATGGAAAGCTTCTATAGGGAGCAATCTCTCAACCCACGAGAATGTGTTTGGGAATCCCTCTACCCCGTGAGGGAGGAGTCTTGTAACTTCTCCCCTGCAGGTTAAAAGAACCCCCTTGAGATCTTTTAGAACGAAAAAAGGAAGGTCGAGGCTTATCAAAGAATGCAACAATGGACTCTTTTTCCCTCGTTTTGTGCTCCTTTATAGAAAAGTCAATAAAACATGCAAAATTTTGTACAAAAAATTTTAAAAAAATTTAGAAAAAGAAAAAAAAAACTTCCCACTCCCACTTCATACCTAGTCCTATCATTTAGTTTGAGTCATTCTCATGTGTATTTGTTGGAGAAGGTTTTGTTCTAATAAGGAAAAGACATTAAATGCTGAAATCAATTTTTAATCATTACTCTTATTGATAACTCATTAACATACTGGAATCATCAACTTTTTTGCTTGTCCACAACATTCTCCTATAGTTTATTGATTGATCATACCCATCGGACTAGTACATCGGCATAGATTGATATCGATTTCATTAAGATCCCCTGCATCAAGTGGTATCAGAGTGAGGTTTTCCACTTTTTTGCCGCGGAGGTATCATGCTAGAATCTATGGCTACAATGCATGGATGTGTAAAGCAACGTTAATCAAGCCAAAGATAAAGAGATTGTGGTAGTAAATAGAATTGTTGCTAATCCCGTAGGGCAAGTGAAAAATTTGCAGTGAGATGTCTAAACGTGATCACGAATAGAGGATCAAGAGGATCTTTGAGGAGGACACTAAGATTGGAATTCCTTATCAAGATACAATGTAAAGGGGTTACCTGGAAAAAGTAATTAATCTAGAATCCAATGGAAGGAAAAAAAAAGATTAATGTTCTAGAATTCTCGGGGAGGATGCATTTGGAGGACAATATGACGCTAGTATCGACAACTACTTTGAGTGGAAGTCAATGGAGAGTGCATGAAGGTTCTATTTGTCACATCAAAGTTGTAGGGAAACACAATAGCACAGTGGAAATGCATGCAAGAGCATGCTTTTCTTGTTGAATACTCCATGACCTATTAGAAGTCCCGAGTCCGACAATCTTCAATAGGGATCACGAACATTGATAACTATACAAACCTTTCAACAACCAGTGGGCTTGGGTTAGTCTGGTAAAGTACACCACATGGATGATCGCAACATGATATCTGGCAGGATTGCAGACTTCTGTTCGTCTGAGATGAGCATCGGACGGATCATGGCATTCTATGATGCCTACATGTTTTCCCATCAGTACGAACGGGTAAACAGATTGAGATCAAGGAAGTCATAGTCGCAAGATACCAACCACACCCGTCACACTAATGGAAGTTCATTGTGGTACATGTTAATGCTAGTGTACAAACATGGGGATACATACACCGTAGACTCCATGTATAGGATACCTATAGCAGTAGATTCCACGTATAGGACACCCACTAGGGTATATGTATTTGCCCATTGGCCTACTAAGAGGGTCAATCGATCTTCTCCTAAAAACCCTAGCCTCTCTCTTTTCCCCTCTCCCTATGCTAGGGAATGTGAGTAACATGGTATCAGAGCTCAAGCCCTAATCCGCTCTTAAATCCCATTTTGACCTCCTCTCCGCGGTTTCCGAGATCTCATATCTCCTTACGATCTGACCTTCTCTTCACCAGCGAGCTCAAGCAGATCCGGAGCCCCTTGATCTCCTCCACAAGCTCCAGATCTGTGAACGCTTCCTCTCTGCAAGCGCTGCCTAGAGCTGCGACCGATCCGGTGAAGCTCCTCTCCAGAGAGCTCGAATAGATCTGATTCGGTAAGCTCAAATAGATCCGGTCCGACGAGACCAAATTTGTGAACGCCTCTTCTCTGGTAAGCTCGAGTAGATCCAACGCCGGCGAGACCAGATCTGCGAACGCCTTCTCTCAGCGAGTGCTGCCTCGATCTGGCTCCTCTCCAATGAGCTCGAACAGATCCAGCCCGATGAGCTCGAACAGATCCAGCCCGATGAGCTCGAACAGATCCAGTCCGGTGAGACCAGAACTCCTCCACAAGCAAACATGCAAGATCTCCACAAACAGCACCAAAGCCGGCGACCCAGAGATCTCTTCGTGCTCTTCTCCGAGCAGTATTCTCCAGATCTGCAGGTCTGCAGACCTCTTCTTCGACGTCTTCCTCGTCTACAGATCCACACAACTCCACTCCAACGGATCCCTGAGATCCCCTCTTTGTGCTCTTCTCCGAGCAGCACTCTGCAAATCTGCAAACCTCAAGCCAGATTTGATCACAAGCAACCCCAGATCTGCATGGTCTCACTTACCGCCTTGCAGTTGTCACCTTCCACCAGATCTCGCCGCCGAGATGTCGGATCTACAGTCCGACGAACGAATCTACGGACTGATCTTTTCCAATGAGGGACCGGCGACTGCTTGGTGATTGATGTGCTACTATCGTTTGGTGTTTGGTGTGCTGCCTCTACATCAGATCTCCAAATCTGATCCCTTGTGTTGTGTCTTGTCGTAGCCCTTGAGCCACTATGGCCGATTCCTCCGAAGATGCCCCTCCAGCCATACCACTCTCTTCCAAGAGCCTTCCATTCAAGTACATTGGCAATTTCCTGCTGAGTTCGATGGATTTTCCACCCGCCTCCTCCATCGACTGGGAGGCATGGACGGCTACCGTCCAGACCACACTCCTCGGACGTGGTCTCCTTGGGCAACTCGACAAGACCACCCCTTACCGAGTCCAGCCTTCCTCGCCACCCTTCAAGCTTGGTGCCTTCGTGATGCACGGGTCGCCGCTTACCTTGTTACATCTGTTGATCGGACGATACAAGCCGACCTCACCGCTTTTAGCGCATCTGCAGCTATATGGCGTTACTTAGTTGAGCGCTTTATGGAGTCTAGAGGCGCTCGTGACTGCGCCATTCTCTCTCAGGTCCAGACTGAGCAGTAGGGCGATCGTACGATCCAGCAATTCCACATGCAGATGTATGGTTACTGGCAGGAACTTCAATCGTTGGTCCTTCCCGTCTCGGTCGAGTACCGGGCCGCTCACCAGGCCTTCTAGCATCGTTGTCAGCTTTACCAGTTCCTGATGGCCCTTCGCCCTGAGTACAACCTACTTACAGGTGCCTTGATCCACCGGGATCCACTACCGTGCCTGGATGCTGCGAGTTCGTCGCTGAAGAGACTCGGCTGCGCACTGTCACCAATAGGACAACTTCGCCGTCCAGCTACACAGGCGTCCTGACAGCGGCCCCGGTCGCCTCTCCTACTGTTGCTCCTGGTCGTGATTGGTATGTGTGCACTCACTGCCACAAACCAGGTCACGTTGTCGCCACCTGATGGAAGCTACATCCCGAGAAGCAGCAAAGACCCAGGGGCCGTGGTCGACCAGTTGGCTCCACCGCTGTTACTGATACTGCTTCGTCTACTCCTCGGACGGTCCCATCTTCTCCCCGCAGTACCCTGGATGCTCTTGACACTACTCTGCTCTTTCAGCAGCAGCTTGCATAGCTCCAGCTCCGCCTCGACCAGTAGGCGGCCTTCAGCTCTGTCGAGGCTTCCAGCACCTCCAACTCCTCTGCTCACTTAGCCACTCCCGGTACCTCGCTACTTGGATCCTGGACTCTGGGGCCTCCTACCATATGACTTCAGATGCTTCCCTACTCACCGTTTGCCGACCTGCACCGCACATCCCGTCGATACACACTATTGATAGCTCTTCTCTAGCTATCTCTTTACCCTCTGTACTGCACATGCAGCCTATGCAGTCAAAGTCGGTAGTCGGCCCTAGTCGGTCAAGGGCCGACTTGGACTAGTCGGGACTAATTCGAGACTAGTCGGCCAAAACTTATTCTAACCCCTCCCCCCCTCCCTAAACATATATGATATATGAACTAGCATAAATGTCAATAAGTATATGATATTAGTCGGTTAATAACAATACATACCTTCACACTTCACAGCATGGGTATAAATACATAACAGTCTAACATAACACAGTTGTATTGGCTTCATGCCCATGTCAAAAGACTCAGAACTAAGAATTCATCACAATATTTGTTTGATGATGTTTAATCAATGAACAACCCCAATTTTGATTATAGGGTTATATGGATATCAACAAATAAACTAATTATTTGTCTATGTTTTTATCTGAGATTATCAAGTGCTCAACAGATGATTACAGGGAAGAGCCATAGTTGTGAGTCTTGCGACTCAAGACTTTGAGCCAATGTAAAAAAATCCAAACAAAATTGCTTGCGCAGACTCCTTTAAAAAAAAAAATTTGCTTGCAGAATGCTGCCTGGGGACTAGTCGGTAGTCGTTAGTCAGGGACTAGTCGGGTCTAGTCGGGGACTAGTCGGGATTCGGCCCAGCAATGACGGAATCGAAATTAATCGGTCGGCAAAATGCCGCCCAGGGACTAGTCGCCAACTAGTCCCGACTTTGATAGCATAGCATGCAGCTCATCTCCATTAATAGCCTCTGTGACTCTGGATGTGTCGTGGCTTTTTTCCTTTCTTCTTGTGCTGTGTAGGATCCACGTATCGGACGGGTGATTAGCTTTGGTCGTAGAACAGGTGGCTTTACCTTTCCCTTATTTCTCCGCCTAGTGTCTGTAGCCTAGTTTCTCCTGATGCCGACTCGTGGCACCGAAGACTCGGTCACATTTCTGAGCAATGACTTAAGAGATTACTCTAGACTGGAGTTCTAGGTCCTGGTCATTTCTCTTCTTTATCTACATGTATCAGCTGCAAGCTTGCCAAAGCTACAACACTATATTTTTCCTCTAGTGTCTCTCAGAGTTGTACTCTCTTTAACCTCGTGCACTCCGACATCTAGGGTCTTGCACCTCTTCCTTCGATGTGTGGCTATCGCTACTACAACTCTTTCGTCGATGACTTCAGTAGGTATACTTGGGTTTACCTCCTCCAACACCGATCTGAGGTTCCCCAGGCCTACGAGACCTTCACCTAGATAGTCCACACACAGTTCAGTTGTCACAGCAAGACCTTTTGGATTGACTGCGCCCTCAAATACCTCTTCGCTGCTATGCGGATCCTTCTGCAGTCCCATGGGACTTTATTCCAGCACTCATGTCTTCACACCCACGAGCAGAACGAAGTAGCCAAGAGAGAACACCATCACAACCTTGAGACTACGCATGCTCTTCTTCTTTTAGCTTTCGTTCCTCGTACCTTCTGGGATGAGGCTGCATTGACCTCAGTCAACCCCATCAATATCACCCCTTAGTCTGTTCTCCCGGGTGGTGAGTCTCCTCACGAGCGTCTTTTCTCCTCTCCTCCTGATTATAGTCTGCTCCATACCTTCGGATGCACCTACTTTGCTCTCATTCTACCTCACGAGTACATGAAGTTGTTCGAAAAGGCAGTTAAATGCGTCCTCTTAGGGATCAGGGCCGAGCACAAGGGGTATCGTTGCTATGACCCCTTAACTCGTTGCCTTCGCATCTCTCAATATGTCTCCTTTATCGATGATGCCCCTTACCACTCCTTTACGGCTTAGGACTTCACTTTTCTATAGACTCACTCCACCATAACTCCAACTTTTGAACCTCTTTCACCACCTCTTCCACCTAGCTCTACTTCTCACCATGTTTCCGGAGACTCTTCCATGGACTCTTCCCTAGACACCTCTTCTCCTTTCATACCCTCTTCCCCTTCGTCACCGCTTGATTCCTCCAGTTCTCCTAGTGCTCCGACGCCTCTGATACTCCGCCTGCTACGCCTAGTCAATCGCCGCCGATCGTGGATCCTCGCTCGCTGCCTCGGTACCCTTAATATGAGCACCGCTCACCAAACCGTTTTAGCTTTGGCCCTGGGCCACCTGGCTGTTTTGGTTTTGCCACCGTCACCTCCTACTAGCCATAGTTCATTGCATTTCTTATCGCCCTTCACTTTGATCAGGAGCCTCGATCGTACAAAAAGGCCGTCCAATCCCCTCAATAGCAGTAGGCCATGAGCGAGGAGTTTCAGACCTTTGAGCAGACTAAGTCTTTGGACATCATCCCCCTTCCTGTTGGTATTGAGCCTGTCAGTTGCCAGTGGGTCTACAAAGTCAAACGGCGCCTTGATAGTTCCATTGAGCGGCACAAGGCTCCATTGGTGGCACGTGGCTTCACTCAGGAATACAGCATAGACAACGTGGAGACCTTCGCGCCTGTAGCTCAGATGACATCCGTTCGTGCACTACTTGCAGTCACAACAGTTCGTCGGTGGCCTCTTCTCCAGATAGATGTAAAGAATGTCTTTCTTTCCGGTGACCTTTCAGATGTTGTCTATATGCCACCACCTCCAAACATGCACACTCCTCCCCAGCACATATGTCGCCTTCGTCAATCTACGGGTTTAAGCAGGCCTCTCATGCTTGGTTTGAGTGCTTCTGATGAGCCATCACCGAGATCGGCTACGTTGAGAGCTCGCAAGACCACTCACTATCTGTATGGTCCTCTCCTCAGGGCCAGGCGATTCTCCTGTTGTACGTCGAAGACATGATCATCACAGGTGATGACTCCACTGTCATCACCTCCCTTCAGCAGCATCTCCGGCGCCGATTCCAGATGAAGGATCTAAGTCCTCTTCACTACTTCCTCAGGCTTGAGATCGCCCACAGTGAGCAAGGGATTCTACTCTCCCAGCAAAAGTATACCGTTGACATCCTCAGCCGAGTTACTCTTTCCGATGCTCGCTCCGCTGCTACTCTCGACCTTCGCTTGAAGTTTTGTCCTACAGACGGTGAGCCTCTCTCAGACCCCACTTGGTACCAGCAGATTGTCGGTCAGTTGGCTTATCTTTGTATCACCAGGCCCAACATTGCTCACAACATTAGCATCATCAGTCAGTTCGTTGAGGCCCCTCGCTCTTCTCACTACGTTGCCCTTCTTCGGATTCTTTGTAATCTCTGAGACACCATCACCCGGTCGCTCTTCTTGTCCTCGACTTCACCTCTAGTCTTACATGCCTACTCGAATACTGACTGGGCTGGTGATTCAACTACTCGTCGATCGACTACGTCTATTATCTATTCCTTGGAGACTCGCATCTCATGACGCAACAAGAAGCAAAGCGTTGTCTCCCTTTCCGGTACCGAAGCAGAGTTTCAAGCCATGGCCTCTACCACCAAAGAGATCGTTTATTTGCGACGTCTCTTTGGAGATCTAGAAGTTGAGATCTCCGCGCTAGGGTTTTAAATCTCGGTCAATATTGGTACGTACCGGTTTTAGCAGGTTCGAGACCGGTACTGCATCCAATCCCGATAACTGGCCCGTACCGGTCCGTATCGGCCGGTTCAGACTGGTACTGACAGGTTTTTTTTTTTTGGTTTTTTTCCTCAACCGGTATCAGTCCGTATCGGCCGGTATCGGTACATACCGGTTCGAGGCCGGTCGATACCACAACCGATACCGTGATTTTAAACCTTGCTCCACGCCTATAGCTCTTCACTGTGACAACTGAAGTGCCATACAGATCGTCACCAACCCGGTTTTTCACAAGAGGACAAAGCATATCGAGCTCGACTGCTACTACTCTCACCAAGAGTATGAGACCGGGACCATCGCTCTCCCCTTTGTTTCCTTCGAAGAGCAGATTGTTGACTTCTTCACAAAGTCCCACCCTGCTCCACGCTTTCAGTTTCTAGTCAGCAAACTCATGGTGCATGATCCACCTTGAGTTTGAAGGGGGCTATTAATGCTAGTGTATAGACGTGGGGATACACCGTAGACTCCATGTATAGGATACATATACCTGTAGATCCATGAATAGGATACCCACTTGGGTATATATATTTGGCCATTGGCCTAAAGAGAGGGTTAATCGATCTTCTCCCCAAAAACCCTAGCCTCTCCCTCTCTTCCCCTCTCCATGATAGGGAATGTGAGTAACAGTACAAAAAGTAAGAAACATATAACTCCTAGAACATGTCCAAAAGGTAAGTAATTCAGAGCAAGAAAGAAATGAAGAAAACTATAAGTTCTTCAAATCGAGTGGACATCGAAGGACCGATTCATGTTTCACATGCAGAGTAAGAGTACATACCACTTTCATGCGTCCGAACATGTGAGTTAATCTTGTTAAAGTTGAGGAAGAAGTGGAAGACCAAGGTGATCCAGTATCTGATGCAATTGTGGAAGGCGGTGAGGAATAATAAATGAATTTTGTGACGACCTGAGTTCCTCCCCAAATGGTGGTATCTGTTGAGGAGGGGAGTAATCGGATATATTAAGATAAGGATCCCCACTCCCATTACCGATGTGGGACTAAACTGTGTGAGGCATGACCATCTCAACACCCCCCTTTACACTGGACACAAGAGGCAAGGGCACAATTGGGCGGAGCTCCCAGAGCGAGTACCAGATCTGATACCATGTGACGACCCGAGTTCCTCCCCAAAAGGTACCTATTGAGGAGGGGAGTAATCAGGATATTAAGACAAGGATCCCCACTCCCATTACTGATGTGGGACTAAATCGTATGAGGCATGACCATCTCAACAAATTTATTGCCAGTCAATGGCTTGCCAGTGTATTTTGTCATCACCAGAAGTCAAAATACTAGGACTGGCAATGGGCCGGGCCGGGCCGGGGCTGGGCTTAAACAAGCCAGGGTCCAGGCCCATATTTTTTTTCTTGGCCCAAGCCCAGCCCGTTTTGTATCGGGCTTTAAACAATTTGTCAAACTATATAAATCTTTTGGGCCATGTCCTACCCTTTTTCCGAGATCTTCGATGGAACATCGCTACTCCTCTTTGATTCGAGATCGAGCCCATGGCCTAGATCTATCTTCCAAGCCTTTTGTTCAATGGATTTTACGGAGTCTTTCAGTGCCATCCTTGAAATTCCGCTATATTGAAACCCAGCTCTTACTTGACGATATTGAGGATGAGTTGGCATGGAGAGAGAAGCAGAACCAGAGGCTTGCCAGATACAGCAGGCCACCACCTCCAGCAGTGCCTCCACCTCCTGTGGGGCACCCGGTTCCACCAGCGGCACCACCTGAGGAGCACCCACCCCCTGTGGAGCGTCCTCGTCCGATGCCTACGGAGGAGCCACCTCTTCCGTCAGCGACTCCAGAGGAGCTCCTTCCACCTTCTCCAGTGCCTACAAAGGTGCCACCTCCTCCTTCAGTAACTCCAGGGGAGTTCCGTCCACCTTCAGCAGTGCCTACAGAGGTGCCACCTCCTCCTTCAGTGACTCCAGGGGAGTTCCGTCCACCTTCAGCAGTGCCTACAGAGGAGCCCCTTCCTCTGGTAATGACTATAGAGAGGCTTCTCCTGCCTTTCACAGAGCTTACAGAGGAGACACCTCCTCCTGCAGTCCTACCTACAGCAGAGACACCCATGGAGCCTTCGACTTCCGCGGAGCTTCCATCACAGCTACAGTCAGAGCCAGTTGGGAGTTTCAGCCAGCTGAGCCACTTACGCGCTTTGACTTTGTCAGGACTGACCGACCACCTACAGCTCATGTGCTTCTGTTTATGTACTTCAGTAGCTTCTGGCCCTCGCTCGACGCCAGCAATCTCTTCGCGAGGGGCCCAGAGGTTGTTGACTGCCCAAGACATCACTTGTTGGGAATTCATCATCAGATCTAGACACAGCGACGTTCCCACGGTGGTGGTCTCCCTCCTGCTACCGGCGATGTCTTCCGGCGTAAACTCGAGGACGAGTTTTTCGTAGCGGAAGCGATTGATGCAGACCTGATCAGCACCTTTAGTTCGTCGCCGCATCTTCAGTCATCCCCAGAGACCGTTTATTTCAGTCGTTTTATTTTTATGCTTGGATGACATTAGTCGTTTGGGACTTGTTAGCCGTTATTTCAGTTTTGGCCACTTTTTCCATGTTTTTGGCCTTATTTCAGCATTTAGTTTTATTTCTGTTCTTGCCCAGTTCATGGGGGATGTCCATGATCTCATCCGAGGGCTTTTCGGATTGAATCCGGGTCTTCTCGGGTGAGTTTCAGCATGATATTAATAAAATTATGGGTGTGTGTGTTTGCGGGGCACCGACGGACGAGATTAGATCTCGAAACCGACGGTTAGATGGCGAAATAACTCTATTTTGATGACATGGCAAGTTATGGGCTTCAATTAGGCTTAAATGGGCTTATCTTAAGCCCAATAGGGTTTCTAATGTGATGCCGCCCCCCCTTCTTTCTTTTTCCCGTGAAACACCACCGGCCCCACCTTGCCCGCGCGGATCCCGAGGCACCCGCGACCCCTAGTCCGTCCCTCTCTTCTCTCTCTCTTCTCTCCCTTGTTTCTCTTTCTTTTCCTTTCCTTTCTTGGCGCATCAAATCCACACCATTCACCCTTATTCCCCTTTGATCTTGGCCATCAAAACAAAAACCCTAACTCTACAAAAAGATGAACGAAGAACGAGAATTCAGAGTTTTGATCATTGCTGAAATTTGTGCCTCTTCGTGAGAACTTCCGGGAGAGACGCGTGTCCCCGACCCTCGCTGCATCCGCGACTTCGCCTCGCGAAGGCCTTGGCTTGTTTTTCCGAAGGATCCGGCTTCTCCCGACGTCCGGCCTTGCTCCGTGTGCGGGATCATCGGCGCATCCTCGCATCGACCCACGGCGGAAACCCCAGGCACTATCTATCCTTTACCTTATTTTTCCATCGCATCCGCATCGTTTTTCTTTTGTTTCCATTGCCTCCGCTCCGCATCGCAGCCGTAATCGCCCCGTTTCATCGCTAGTTGAAGCCCTAATATATGCCTACTCATTAGATTTGCTATCTTTAGTCTGTCGGTCACCCTTGCAAGCATATTTAGCCTTTTTTTATATAAAATCTGAAGCAAACGTACCTCTGAAATTCCTTATCTACTGCTGCGAATGATATTAGTATATGCTGAATTTCGTTTTCAGGTTATTATTGTATCCCTACTTGTTAGATCTTAGTCCAAGCTTTATGTGCATGCATAGATTTTCAGATTTTCCCAATTCTCCATTGAAACCCTAGTGTAGGTGAGACCTTTGCCTGCATCAGCACACCGGCCATCCACAAATTGGACTTAGCTGGTTGAGAGGTCAACAACGTTATTTGTTGCACAGTGGGCTATCAGCATACCGAAAAAAGATTGATCCATTGGCTCAATAACACATGCGGCATAGGTACTCCCAACATAGTCGCCACAGACATGTGTGCATTCAAATTGACTATTGTGGTAAAACATGAACCTGTGGCCCCTGTAGCGGCACATGCACACGTGACCGTTGTGATCCACGTGAGCCCGTTGTGATCAAATTGGTAACAATCAAAATCCTTTTGGCAACAAGAACTTGAGGGATACCCTAGTGCTTGGACGAGAACTCAACCACGACCTTCACTCAATGTGCTTGAGCTGTGCACTCGAATTGGATCTTGATTGAGTCATTGGCTTGAAATTGCATCGAACCGGTCCTAATCAGTTCTACCAACCCAAATCGGAACCAAATTGATCCTTTCAAACACTCAAAGCCATGTCTAGGTCGCGCCTAGATGCACACCTTATTCCGCACTAGGATCGAGCCAGGGTTGAACCTAGTCTGACAAACTGACGAGAACGCACATGGCAAAAGACTTAGAAGTTAGTTTTGGAGAAATCCGTCATGGAAGGGACTCAAACTCATAAGTTCTAGAACTGCATAGGCATGTTTTCTTTGGTGTGGGAAACACATACAAATGCAACAGATAAACCATCGATTTTAAAACACCGTTTTCGAGGAAACACGACAAAACCAACATAAACTCTTCTTGAGAACATAAATACCAAGTATGCGCATCCATTATTTCTCAGTTTTCCCCCACATTCCTCGCAAAGATCACAATTCTCCATTAATAAAAGGGTTTTTTTGACCTTGCCCCCCACTTAATTGGTTTAATTAAGAAGTACCCCATGTGGCTTTAATTTTCAAGTCTTACCCCTTGTTGACCGTAAATCAACATAGCCTTTTGCAATGAAAAATAGGTTTTTGGGGGGTAAATTTCGAAAATTAACGTGAGCGGGGGTACTTTTTAGTTACCCTAATTAGTTGAGGGGCAAGGTCAAAAAAACCCTTAATAAAATACTCGAATTTGGTAGATTTATCCATTCGAAACAAGCCAATTCTCTATTTAAAAGTTACATCCGTTCGTTTATGTTTTCCCGCGATACATTTTGGGTCCAAAATGAATGATTAAAATCTCTACAAGGTATGGAATGGATCAAAATTCACAAATCAATGGGGAATCCGTCTATACTACTAATGTACCCATCTGTCTTTCAATCCCTGCTCGAATTCCTATTAAAGATCACAAACATTCCACAAATCAATCATACCCATTTGCTCATTCCTCCATCCACAGAATGAAAAGCATAGAATTCTTGAAAATACAGAGGGAAATGGTCCACAGAGATCGCCTCACCTCGACAACTCGAGTGGCGTGGCCGAACCCGTGGCCGGTGACGTAGTAGGCGAAGATGAGGCGCTCCGGCGAGGCCGAGAGCCCACCATCGACGTCGCCGATACTCATGGTTTTCCACACCAAAATCGACAAACTAATCAGCCTTCTTCCCCTGTTTTGGTGAAAGATTGGGTGAAAAATCGCCCCAAAAAGCCAGGAGGAAGCGATCGGAACCCTAGAATCCCAGATGGAGGAGGGGAAGGAGAGGGGGTGAAGGAGACCGCTGGTGAGAGCTCGCGTCGCGTTTTCCGAGGAGAATGGAAAGCTGTTCAAGGTAGTAAGCAGTACTGGCGTGTAACGGTCACCAGAGTCGTAGGTTGTGGCGTGACGCTCTCATTCTGTCCTGCGTTCACGAGCCTCAAAGCAAATCCACCTCAAGATTCGTGCTCGCCCAACATTCGATTCCCCCGAATATGCTCCAACTTGCCCACATGCTCTTACACCAAATGGGAGAATAATGAATAAATTCAACGGCAAATTACGAAAACCTCCCCAGAACTATAAACCTCATTTTATATTGGTCCATCAACTATTTGTTTGAACAATTTGATCCCTAAACTATGCTCCGTCTGTATTTAGCCCCCTTAGTCAACTTTTATTCTATAAATACCCTTGTCTTAGTAAGAATAAGTTAAATATTTCAAAACAATTTTGAGTCTTATTGAAAATTAATAGGGGTATTTTTGGGATAAAACATTGATGGAGAGGCGAAATGCAAACTGTGCTAGTTCAGGGATCAAATTGTTCATAAAAAAAGTTGAGAAACCAATTTGAAATTAGGTGAATAGTTCTGTGGAGGTTTTTGTAATTTACCCTATATTCAATCACCCGTCCACAATCCCAAGATGCCATGTTTTTAAATCTAGATCATTCATCAAACGCAAAAAAATGATCGTATGGCGAGTCAAAACCATCGAGTCAATCGTGGTTGAATCATGATGCAAGCACAGGGATGGGGTTGGGACTTGGGACGGATGATGGCCAGATACTGTGAGGTTTTAATTTTTTAGGTTATAAGTATCTATATAACAAAGGGATAGCGGTCTACAAGCTAACTAGACAAAATGAAACGCTGACTAGAAAAAAAAAACGCACATACTGACTAGACATCTATATAACATGGCATAAGGGATTATTTGTAAAAACAAATAATTCACTCTATTAATTAAAAATGTCAGCTACCCCTGATGAGTGTGCCACAGAGACCGTTGGATGGACAGGAGACAAACAAAGAGTGAAGATGGTTTGTAAACATTCCATACAAATATGTTATAAATGTCCACATGTTTTGATCCTCTTCATAAATTTCTATGAATCACCATCCTACGTGTGGGCAAACAAAATTCCATTTAAAGACGGCATTAAATTTCATTTAATGGGATTCCAAAACAAACTCCGATCCCCTAAATTGAACCCCCTTCATCGCACCCCTCAATTGCACCCAAAAAATAATAATCATCAAACCCCTCCATCCCACATCAAAGTAGCCTCCTATATTGTCGCTGGTCCTTCTCTCAATGCCCATTAATTCCTCTTTCTCATGCTCCAACTAGCCTAAGATTCTACAAGCTGACTAGACAAAATGAAACGTTGACTAGACAAAAACGCACATGCTGACTAGACATCTATATAACATGGCATAAGGGATTTTTTGTAAAAAAAAAATAACTCACACCATTAACCCCTTATGAGTGTGTCAAAAACCGTTGGATGGGCCGGAGACAAACAAAGAGTGAAGGTGTGTAAAAATTCCATACAAATATGTTATAAATGTCCACCTGTTTTGATCCTCTTCATAAATTTCTATGAGTCACCATCCTACGTGTGGGAAAACAAAATTTCATTTACAGGCAGCATTAAATTCCATTTAATGGGATTCCAAAACAAAATTCCATTTACACTCTAATCCCCTTAATTGAACCCCTTCGTCGCACCCCTCAATTGCACCCAAAAATAATAATCATCAAACCCCTCCATCAAAGTAGCCTCCTATATTGTTGTTGATCATTCTCTCAATGCCCATTAATTCTTCTTTCTTATGCTACAACTAGCCTAAGATTCTACAAGCTGACTAAACGAAATGGAACACTGACTAGACTAGTGAGTGGTGGACGCCTCGCTCAAGTGGGGCGATGGTGACATGCGGGACCCAGCCAAGCGAGTGGTGGACGCCTCGCTCAAGCGGGGCGAGCAAAAATCTGTTCACTTGGTTTTCGCTGGCTTAAGCGAGGGTTAAGAGAGATCATTGGAGATTATTTTTGTCACATCACTAGCTAAAATGGGCGAAGGGAGCCAGGTAAGTGAGGCCGTTGGAGATACTCTAATCAACCCCCACCCCCCCCCCCCCCCCTCCCCCCCCCCCACACACACACACAAAAAAAAAAAAACTCCATAACCCCCCATACCTGGCCTGCCACATCAGATAAGGCAGATCAGACGACCAATGGGTTACTCCATTGTGCATTGCACCAACCCTCCTCTCTTGCCCTGATCAGACGGTCCGTAACATCTTATGATTCATAGTTACTGCAAGTGCTTCAACATCATTTTTATTTTTTATTTTTTTTGAAAAAAGAAATGGATGGTGAGGGAAGTGGGCGATGGGCGAGCGTGCAACAAGTGATCGATCGACGAATGGGCAAGCGAGTGACATGTGGGTAGGCGATCGACTGAGCTGCCTCCGCTAAACATGTTTTTTCGCCAAATTAAGGAGGGGTGTGTGGCTTTTTGGTGGAGGTGGTGGCAGTCGATGGAGGCTACTGGAGGTTCAGGAATTGTCTGGAGTATGTGTTACCGCCTAAGGTGGCCACTGCAGTGCCCATGCCGTCGAAGACTGCTAGGGTTGTGCTGCCGCTGAATGTGATTGTTCGAGTGCCGACAGGCACATGCTGACTAGGCCAAAACGGAACAAAAAGCTGACTAGACAAAAGGAACACTGACTAGACAAAAATGCTCCGTCTCTCTCCGATAAGGAAGGAGATAGAGAGATTCCGACGAGAGATTTGAAGAAAGATAGAGATAGAAAGAGAGAAGAGAGAGATCACGAGAGGTTCCGGATGAGAGGGGGAGTCGCCAAGCTTTTAGGAGAGGGGGAGATCACAATGGGAGCTGATGTGGTGCATGGGGTCGACTGGAGTCGGCGGCTGCGATCAGTTCTAGAGAGAGAAAAAGGAAAGAGAGAAAGGTCGGGAAAGAGGGTGCCACCTTTCCTCCAATTATTTTGTTAGGAATGTCCTCCTATGACTGCATTGGGGGCAACCTATCAGAAAGTGGGACCTAGCACACAATAAGGGTGGTACTAAGAGCATCTCCAACGGACCCCAAAGCAAAATTGGCACTCCAACCGAACCCCCACCCTCACCCCCATTTATGGGGAGACCACGGTCAACCCCCATCTTTGGGGGGAACTGTTGTAAAAAACTATTAAAAAAATAAAATCAATGATGTACAACCAGATGCACATGTACTATCAACAACCCAAAAGTTGCATATGGTGCAACAGCTATAAAATCTGACACTTCAACGGCTAAAAAAAATCAGACCCCTTGATCAACGGCTATAAAAAAATCTGAACGTTGCAATTAAATAAATATAGTAAAAAATCCGAAAAAAAAAAGAGAATTTTTTTTTTTGAAAATTACTTATAAAAGCTCGGTTTGTTTCACACATCTACAACCTCAAAACCCTGCCTTCTCTTTCTTCCACCTCTTGATAAAATGGATCTCCGTTATGGGTTTGTGCGATACACGAGCGGCGGTAGCTCAAGAGGTGGGACAAGATGCTTCTTTGGGTACGGTGACAATGGCACAAGCGACAGTATGGGAGACTTCCCCGGCTATGGAGACGGTGGCTCAAGCGGCGGAACGGGAGGCTTCTCCGAAGATGGGGGTGACGGTCGATATTCAACGTAATTTTAGACGCAACTAATGATTCCAAAGGTGCAACCAACGACCGTCTTCTCTCCAATCTTTGAGCAACCTGGGCCAATGTTGTGGGGATGTCAACACACCACTAGCTTCAAAGTCAAAGAGGATACTATGTTGATCTCGATGTGGCTAAACATAAGTGTGGACGCTGTCCAAGCTACCTACCAAAAGCACAAAACGTTTTGGTCCCGAATCTTCAAGTTCTACATGGACAACAAGGATTTCGAGTCCAATTGTAATGAAAATTATGTGTCGCACCGGTGGTCGGTCATCCAAGCGGGTGTCAGCAAATTTTGTGCATACCTCTCTCAAATTGAATCCTAAAATCAATCCAGCATCATTGAACAAAATAAGGGAAAAATCCATAAATATCATGTTGAATGTTAATCTTGTTTTTTAACTGACTTTTTTTTCCTTGATTTTGTAGATCCAAGCTGCAAATGAGCTTTACAAATCTAACTTCAACAAAAGATCCGTCCCATGTAAGCATGCATGGCTCTAGCTTTGGCACCAGCCTAAGTAGGTGGAGGACTACAAGTTGAAGAGATCAATGAAGAGGGCCAAAACTCGTGCTTCTGCATCGCCTTCTGTGGGGGAAAATCTTCGTGCCGACCCGAAGACTTCTCCGCACCAGTCAATTGGAGTTTGGAGTTGAAGATCGTTGCTCGATCTGTCGATTGGAGTTGGAGCTCTTGATATGCAAACAGAGAAAGTTGGACATGAGAGATGTGATCTCGGAGTTCAGCCGAAGCCTACGTCTCCGTGCTATAGGGAGCAACCCGAATTCACTAACACTTGTATCGAAGTGATCTCAACAGGCCGAGTATCACTTAAACCACTCTGATCTCTTTAAAGGAGAGAAGAAGATCGAAGAGAGGATGGAAACTGAAATCCAGAGCTCTGGTTTCTGAAAATCAGAATTCAGAAGTGGAAATCGAAATTTCGGGATCCATTTACATTCAAAGGTTCTGCTATTTATAGAATTTCTGGGGAGGAACTCCTGGGTAGAATTTCTGGGGAGGAACTCCTGGGTAAATGGCGGTTTCTGCTGCCGTATCTGGGGATCCTCCAGGTAAAGCTGGTGGACCCCGCTACCGTCTCCTAGAGGGGATTCCACAGGCTCTTGGGCCCACCAGGCAGGGCCGGTGGGTCCCGCTGTAGTCTTCGGGGGCCCACCAGGCAGGGCCGGTGGGTCCCGCTGTAGTCTTCGGGGGCCCACCAGGCAGGGCCGGTGGGTCTCGCTGTAGTCTTCGGAGGCCCACCAGGCAGGGCTGGTGGGTCCCGCTGATTTGCAGATTTCTTGCCAAAATTTGCACCCACAGTTACCCCCTCCAAGTTAGCTAAGAGGTCACTTTGGCTGGCTTGGATTCGTGGTGCAAAGTTAATGACCCCTGTTACACATGTAGAAGAGCTTTTGTCGAGTGTTAGCGTTTTTTGAAAATAAGATTTTCATCGATCAACTTCTGACTGATCGGTCAAAATTGACCGATCGGTCAAGTTTGACCGATCGGTTAAATTCAACCAGTCGAGGTTGGAGTGATCGGTCAGAAAACACAGTTTTCTGACCGATCTAGTAGAATTTCGACCGATCGGTTGAATTTGACCGATCGGTCAAGTTTGACCGATCATTTAATTTCAACCGGTCGAGTTTGGAGTGATCGGTCAGAAAACACAGTTTTCTGACCGATCCAGTAGAAATTCGACCGATCGGTTGAATTTGACCGATCGGTTAAATTCAACCGGTCGAGGTTGGTGTGATCGATCAAAAAACACAGTTTTCTGACTGATCCAGTAGAAATTCGACCGATCGGTTGAATTTGACCGATCGATCAAGTTTCACCGATCGGTTAAATTCAACCGGTCGAGTTTGGTGGGATCGGGCAAAAAATCAAGTTTTTTGCCTGATCTAGTAGAAAATCGACCGATCGGATGAATTTGACCGATCGGTCAAGTTTGACCGATCGGTTAAATTCAACCGGTCAAGGTTGGCGGGATCGGGCAAAAAATCAAGTTTTTTGCCTGATCTAGTAGAAAATCGACCGATCGGATGAATTTGACCGATCGGTCAAGTTTGACCGATCGGTTAAATTCAACCGATCGAGGTTGGCGGGATCGGGCAAAAAGCCAAGTTTTTTGCCTGATACAGTAGAAAATCGACCGATCGGATGAATTTGACCGATCGGTCAAGTTTGACCGATCGGTTAAATTCAACCGGTCGAGGTTGGCGAGATCGGGCAAAAAACCACGTTTTTTGCCTGATCCAGTAGAAAATCGACCGATCGGATAAATTTGACCGATCGGTCAAGTTTGACCAATCAGTTAAATTCAACCGGTCGAGGTTGGCGGGATCGGGCAAAAAGCCAAGTTTTTTGCCTGATCCAGTAGAAAATCGACCGATCGGATGAATTTGACCGATCGGTCAAGTTTGACCGATCGGTTAAATTCAACCGGTCGAGGTTGGCGGGATTGGGCAAAAAGCCAAGTTTTTTGCCTGATACAGTAGAAAATCGACCGATCGGATGAATTTGATCGATCGGTCAAGTTTGACCGATCGGTTAAATTCAACCGGTCGAGGTTGGCGGGATCGGGCAAAAAGCCAAGTTTTTTGCCTGATCCAGTAGAAAATCGACCGATCGGATGAATTTGAACGATCGGTCAAGTTTGACCGATCGGTTAAATTCAACCGGTCGAGGTTGACGGGATCGGGCAAAAAGCCAAGTTTTTTGCCTGATCCAGTAAAAAATCGACCAATCGGATGAATTTGACCGATCGATCAAGTTTGACCGATCGGTTAAATTCGACCGGTCGAGGTTTAGTTTCGAACCTGCTCATTCGAGGCGGCAGTATAGCCTGTTCTTCTTCTTGATCTCCGGGCAAAGTTTTGAACATTGATGGAGTTTGATTTTTTCTGTTTTCGAATCTTTGGTTTGTCTGAATGAGGTTTTTTGAACTGGCGGTCCGGTTCACTTGGACCGGTGGCTCGCATGGACCGGTGGCTCACTTGGACCGGCGGTCTGACGCTTCGTCTGGTCCGACGGTTCGCCTGGTTCTGTGCTTGCTACGGATAGATGCCACGTGTACCTACAAAAACACGCGATTTGATATGGTGATGACACGTGTCTTCTCGATTTGTGCGCATAATTCCCTCAGGATACTTAAGCTTTTCTGGTTGTCATTTTCGCCTCACGCTTTCGGAAAATTTTCGAAGTCCAGAACTTTTGCTTCCAATCTCTCGTTCTCTGTTTCCTTTCGATCGGTCAACTGGCGTCTTCTGGCAGTTCGAAGAAGAGCGCAGTTCCTTCTAAGAGGAAGGGGAAGGAGATTGCTGAAGAATCATCCCCCCCCAAAGGTCGCGGCAAGGGCAAAGCAGTGCTCGTGGAGTTGGGTCAACTGGGCAAAAGACATACTGGAGTGGGATTCGCTTCTGCTCCATCAAGGCCGGAGCATGTTCCGAAGGCGAAGTTCGTCTTGGGCCCTCTGATGCCTCTAGCGGAGGAGCCTGCCTATGTTTACAACACAGGTGGCCAGCTCACTAACTCGAAAAGGGCAAAGTGGCAAAAGCTCTTGGCGTGCTTCACAGAGGGGAAGATCCGGCCGTCACTGCCAGGGGTTCTATCTGGTTTTGGCATCGACAAGCAGACTGTGTTTGTGAACGTTGCCAGCATGGAGCAGGTGATGGGGACAGTGGTCTCCGTGGGCCAACTGAACTGCGGCCTTCGTCTTCCGCTGCTGCCGTTTGTCGCGAGGCTGCTAAATAGCTCCGGCCTTTGCCCAGGACAGCTCACCGGCAATTCATGGAGGATAATCTACGCCTTTTGCCGCGTAGAGTCTGATTTCCAGAAGGAGTTGAGGGAGTGCTACTCCAGCCTCCCAGACGACGAAGAGGCCCGGATAGAATTGGGCTACTTCTTCTATCATTATAGATGGGCTTCGAGGAAAGATAGCCCTTTCTTCAACCTTACAGGGGTTTCTGCTCTACGCCCCCTCGCCGACACAGTTGCCTCTGATAAGCTATACACTGAGTGGCCGCTCTTAGTTGCTGGTGCCTGGACGCCAATCTCAGTGCCAGAGACTCCTCTCGCTGACGTGAACAAGGAGATCAAGATGTACTATGCAGGAGGAGAGCTAGCTTGGCCTTCGGAGAGGGTTGGGGCCATCGACAACCTGTTCCTGGAGTTGACCTGCGGTACCAGGTCATGGAAGCAGTTTTCGAACTGCCCAGTCAGGTATGGCAACGCCAACCTCCTCCACCGATTACAGGCCAGATACGAAGACAACGAAGTCTTGTACTCAGACTACGAGGAGGATCCTCAGTCTGGCAAGATTATCAGAAAGATTCGAATTGAGAAGAAGGCCTATGGTGCGAGGCGCCGATTGCCCACCACTGAGGAGAAGCTGGTGATACAACGAGGCCCAGCGAAGAAGAAGAGGAAAATCCTCATCAAGCAGAAGGAAGATGAGGACCAAGAAAAGAAGGAGGAAGATGAAGAAGAAGAGGAAGAAGAAAAGAAGAAGGAAGATGAGGAAGAAGAAGAAGAAGAGACCGAAAATGGCAGCAACGGCAACAGCGGCAACGGCGATGATGATGAAGATGGGGGTGGTGAGGATGATCTTCCTCCCACCCCCACTGGTGGGGACGGTGGAAATGGGGGTGGTGAGGAAGAAATTCCTCCCACCCCCACTGGTGGTGAAGCAGAAGAAGAAGACTCTCTGCCTATCCCCATCGATGAGGCTAAGGCCCGTCGCATGGAGGGGGTTATGGATGCGGAAGGCGACGGCCACAAGGTGGTTCCCGCCTACCACTTCGAGGAGTTGAAGAAGCGCCCGATGCGCTTGAAGATCAAATTCTCGGGGAGTGGTGGGGTTGGAAGCAACCCCACGCCCCTCGATCAAATCCCTCCCGAAGTTCCTCGTATCGAAGAAGCGACTACGAGCGGGGCTTTGGAGGTTGAACAACCTCCACCCCCCTCGCGTTCTTTGGCTGAGGAGGTGGCTGCTCTAATGGCTGGACTTGATCAGCCAAGCGGGCAGCAAGAGGAAGGGGGTGTCTCACCTCCCCAGGGTGCTCCCTCTCCTATTCACTTGGAGAGAGAGAGCCATGTGGGCGATGGGGCTCCCCAACCCCAGCCAGAGCCAACTCCCACCAAGGAGAAATCGACCCCTCGGGGTAAGAGCTCCGACCGTGGGAAGGGAAAGGCTCCTCGAGTCGATGCCTCAGGTATCTGTACTAATTTGCCTCGATCGCCTTGCCTTCGAAGTTTGAATTTATTTTAACTCTTTGAACTTTTGTTGATTATAGGTACGCCTGCTGGCTCGACTCAGAAAATAAAGAACTTGGGTGAGGTTGACATCAACCACCCAACGGCTGTGATCCGGAAGCTCTGTAACCTTCCGGAGGCTACTCTAGATGAAGCCTTTGACAGGCTTGAAGTAGTGGTATGTGCATCAGCTTGATCGATCATTTGAGTTGTATCTTTAAAATAATTCTAACTCTTTTGTTTCTTTGCAGAACTCAGCAGTTTTGAAATTTGCAAGCAAGCTCTTCAGGAAGGCAGGAGAAAGGGAAGCTTCATCTGAAGTATCCCGTTTGACTGCTGAATTAGAGGCTGCAAACGAAGAGAGAGACAAACTGAGGGAACTTCTCGTCTCCAAGAAGGAGGCCTTGAAAGCCAAGATCGAGGCTCTTCGCAAGGAGAAGATCGAAAGCAAGGGCTGGCAGAACGGGTATGAGGCCCGGGGTCACGAGCTCTAGGAGTTGAAGAATCGATTTTTCAAGATCGAGAACTTATCCTTTGATCGCGTGGCCCGAATAAAGGAGTTGGAGGCTGAACTTGCTGCGAGGGATGCCGCTCTTGCTGCTAAGGAGACAGCCTCAGCTGCCAAGGAGGAGGCTCTAAAAAAGGAGCTGGAGCATATGCGTGCTGAATGCACGAGTTACAGGGAGACGGCCGAGAAGGCGGTGGAAGCCCTCAGGGTCCATGCTAGTAGTGTCCGATCTTCCAAGGCTTCTGTGGCGAGCAAAGCTCATGGTGGATCCGAGGGAGAGAAGTCGCGCGCGCAAAGTGTGGCCAAGCCTTGAGATCTTGCATCTTCTTTTTTGTCATTTGAACTTGTAAACTCTTGATATGTAACAGCTTACTACTGTACTTAGCAAATTTTTGATAGTAGAAATCTTTTTGGTGTTTAAAAATTGAATGTCTCTGGTATTGAATTCTTTGAATGCTGAATTCTGGAATGTTTGGATATGCATACACTTTGAATATAAGGGGTTAAGTCGCAACTTGATTACCCGAACCGGTTAAGTATCTTGAAAATTGAACTTGAATTCGTTTAACATTTGTATGTGAGGGGTCAAGTCGCAACTCATACACCCAAACTTGTTAGACGATATCGAAATTGATTGAAATTGAAAGTCGAAATTGAAGGTTAGTTTAACATCTGTAAGTAAGGGGTAGTGTCGCAACACAAACTCCCAAACCTGTTAAACCGACTAGCGACTTGAAGGTTGCGTTGTATGACAACCTGAAATCGTTTTAACATTTGCTCGTAAGGGGTTGAGTCGCAACTCAAGCACCCAAACTTGTTAAAAGACCTTGTAATTTGAATATGGATAATTTGAAACTGCTTCAGAACTAGAACATTTGAATATTTGAAAGAGATCTTTATTCATCATGGAATTTACATCATGGATAGAACAATTTGAGATGTCTAGAATTCCAAGCTCGCGGTAATCTATCTCCTTCTGGTGAGATCAGTCGATAAGAGCCTTTGCCTCCCACTGATTCGACAATATATGGACCTTCCCAGTTGGGAGCAAGTTTCCCACTGCTGTGTTCTTTAGTGTTGTAGAAAACTACTCTGAGAACTAGGCTGCCCACTGGGAACTGTCTCTTATAGACCTTCTCATCGTAGGCTCGTTTGATCTTCTGCTGATACTTGGCAATACGAAGGGATGCTTGGTCTCGTAGTTCTTCAGAGAAGTCCAGGTCATCAGCGCGAAGCTCTTTGTTGATCCCTTCTTTAACTGCCCTGGTCTTCAAAGTATTTGATATATTCTCCGTCGGGAGTACTGCTTTCGATCCATATGTCAGACGGAAAGGTGAGAACCCTGTTGATCTTCTCGGAGTTGTGCGATATCCCCAAAGAACTTCAGGTAGGACTTGTTCTTACAATCCTTTCTTGTCGTTGAGTTTCTTCTTGAGTATACCAAGAATAGCTCTATTGGATGCTTCAGCTTGACCATTGCATTGAGGATATCTTGGAGTCGAATAAAAGAGCTTGATTCCGTTCTTCAAGCAGAACTCCCGAAACTTGTCGGAGTCAAATTGAGCCCCATTGTCAGCGACAAGAACTTGGGGCGTGCCAAACCTTGAGAAGATATTGTATTGAATGAACTTGATCACTTCATCATCGGTCTCCCGGAAGAGTGGCACAGCTTCGACCCATTTGGTGAAGTAATCAGTGGCCAGTAGTAGATACTTCTTCTTGCTCGGAGTTGGAGAAAAGGGACCCAAGAAATCCAACCCCCATTGATGGAAAGGCCAGGGACTTGATAGTTGATGGAGCTCATCTGCAGGGAGATGGATGGCACGGGCATGTCGTTGGCAAGGCTTGCATCTTTGAACAACTTGCTGAGCATCCCTTGCCATTGTTGGCCAGTAGTAACCTTGTAGCTTCGTCTTGGCTTCAAGAGATCTTCCTCCCGAATGATTTCCACAAGCTCCAGAGTGGATATCAATCAGGATTGCCTTTGCTTGTTCGGGACCAATGCGCTTGAGCATCACCCCATTGTGAGATTTGAAGTATAGGTCTTCTCCTTGAGTGATATAGCATAGGAGCTTCCTTTGAAGTCTTCGGGCTTGATTGGGATCTTCTGGCACTTTGCCATGTTTGAAGAATTCAAAAATTGACTGTCTCCAATCTTCAAGCTCACTTGTAGTAGTAAGATTCAACATCAATTGATCTCCACCCCCAGATCTCTTTGTAGTAGCAAGGATCTGTTGTTCGGGGGTGGTCTTGGGCACTTCTTGATAATCGATTTGTATTTGTCTTCCTCCGAGCGAATCACCAAGAACTGAGGCAGCGTTGGCTAAGGTATCTGCTTCACGATTCTCTGCTCTTGGAATTTGAACGAATTCAGTATTAGTAAAACGTTATTGAAGACGTCGTACTAAAGCCAAGTAGAGTTGCATTCTTTCTTCACGAGCTGTGTACTCTCCATTGATTTGCCTTATGATCAACTGGGAGTCGCTGTAGACGATGATTCGATCTACCCCCAGGGATTCAGCCATTTCGAGTCCAGAAATGAGTGCTTCATATTCGGCTTCGTTGTTGGTGGCATTGAACCCGAGGAGAGTGGCTTTCTGTAGATGATCAAGTTCGGGGGATACCAAGACTATCCCAGTTCCCGAACCGATCGCACTTGAAGCTCCATCAGTGTAAAGCTTCCATGGAGGAGTTGTGGCGATTGCTTCGAGGCTTGGATCGGTTTTTGTTGCAAGATTGATCGGAGGATCAGCTTCATCTTCTAAGCGCATATCGACATCTTCTTCCCAAGTGATGGGGTCTTCAACCGGAAAGTCAGCTAGAAAATCAGCAATGGCCTGACCTTTGATGGAAGTGCGAGATTCGAATTGAATCCCCAGAGCACTCATTTCGATCACCCATTTGGTCATTCGACCAGCTCGACCAACTTTGTCAACGATATCTTTGAGTGGGTGTTCTGAAATGACAGTGATCTAGTAAGAGACAAAGTAGGGTTGGAGACGTCGTGATGCAGCGAGCAAAGCCAGAATGACTTTCTCAGTTTTTGAGTAACGAGTCTCAGTCGGAAGAAGAGTATGACTGATGTAGTAGACTGGATGCTCGATGCCTTCTCTTCTGCTGACTAGGACCGCACTGATTGCTTGATCGGTCACGGCGAGATAGAGCAATAAGTCTTCTTTGGGAAGAGGAGCCGTCAGGATAGGAGCTTGCACCAGATATTTCTTGATGCCTTGAAAAGCCTCTTCGCAAGTTGAACTCCACCCTGAAGTATCCGCCTTTCGTAGTTTGTCGAAAAGAGGCTTACATTTGTCGGAAGACTTTGAGATGAATCTATTGAGGGCATCAAGTCTTTCAGTGAGGCGTTGAACTTCCTTTCGATTCGTAGGTGATGGCATGTCAAGGATGGCTCGAATTTGGTCGAGGTTGGCTTCAATGCCCCTTCTGGTCACAAGATGACCCAGGAATTTGCCCGATTGAACTCCGAAAGCACACTTGGCTGGATTGAGCTTCATACGGTACTTCCGAAGGACTTGGAATGTTTCAGTCAGATCGGATAGATGGTTTTCTCTATTGGAGCTCTTGGTAAGGAGATCATCGACGTATACTTCAACATTGCGGTCGATCTGACCTTCAAACATCTTTGTGACTAGCCTCTAATAGGTAGAACCGGCATTTTTGAGGCCGAACGGCATTACGTTGTAGCAGTAGAGACCTCGGCTAGTCACAAAGCATGTCTTCTCTTGATCATCAGAGTGAAGTGGAATTTGATTGTATCCAGAGTATCCATCCATGAAAGATAATAGCTCGTGGCCAGCAGTGGCATCGACGAGTCTATCTATCCTTGGCATGGGAAATGGATCTTTGGGACAAGCCTTGTTGAGGTTGGTGAAGTCGATGCACACTCTGACCTTCCCGTTTTTCTTTGGAACAACAACTATATTGGAGATCCAAGTAGGATACTCTACTTCACGAATGAAGCCTGCGGTGAGTAATTTACTGATCTCTTCTTGAACTGCAGCTTGGAGTTCTGGTCGGATTGTGCGTGGCTTTTGTTTGACAGGCTTCACCTCTTCCTTGATCACGAGCCGGTGACAAGCGTCATCTGGATTGATCCCAGGCATGTCTTCAAAGCACCAAGCAAAGACGTCGATATTGGACTGGAGGAAAGATACCATGTCTCGCGCTTCTGCGTCACTAAGACCGGTACCAATGAAAGTTTGTCGATGGAGATCTCCACCGCCGATATTGATTGGAATGATTTCTTCAATTGAAGGTGAGGCTTCCCATTCGATTGGTGGGGGTTCGGTCAGCAAAATCTCCTTTGATTGCTATTTGGAAGGACCAGCTTTATCTCGTAGTCACTTTGGAGGAACAATATTGATCTTACGATCTGTTTTCGCCACAGCAGCTTCAAAAGATCTTCCGTCTTGCTGATCGCCTCGAATACAGACAATGCCTTCTCCCGTTGCGAACTTGAGGAGTTGGTGATAGGGAGAGGAGATTGCATTGATCTGGTGGAGGAATGGTCACCCGAGAATGACGTTGTAGCTGGACGTTCCTTTGACGATAGCAAATCTCACCGAGACTCGAGTTTCTCGGCTGAGATCGAGGGTGAATCTTGCTTCGCCCATAGTGATGCTTTGTTCACCGTTGAAGCCGGTGATCACTGTTGGAACAACATCAAGACTTGAATATTTATGCCGCAGATGTTTGAAGCAGTCTGAGAACATAATGTCGATGGAGCTTCCTGTGTCGATGAGAATTTGATTGACAGTGCTCCCGTCAATGAGAAGCTTCAAGACTAGAGGGTCTCGATGTGGAGTATGAACTCCTTGAAGGTCTGAGTCGTTGAAGACGATGGAGGGCCAAGCTAAACCCTTGATAGGCTTCTCGATCCATGTGTCTTCTTTGTTCGCCGTAGCACGAATATGGAAGATACGACGAACCTGCCGATCCACTTCTTTCCCCGTCACCGCTTGGTTGTGCAACGATCCATGGATGCCGAAGACGTTGGCATTCACAGTAAAAAGAGATCGGTTAGAAGAGATTTGATGGATCCAGCAAGCTTCTTTCCCCTTTGCAGAGGATCGGCGTTGATCTTGCCCTTCTTTGGTGAACTCTTGTAGATGGCCCTCTCGCAGCAAATCTTTAAGATGAAATTTTAGCCGGTAGCACCGATCGGTGGAATGACCATGACTTTGGTGGAAGTCGCAATAAACTGTTTTGTCCGCCGTGAATTTAGTGTTCGGCTGAAGCGGATTGGGCCTTTGAAGAAATTCTTCGTGTTGAATGCGGTCGAGGATCTGTTCGACCGGTAAATTCCACTCGGTGAAAGTGGTCTTCGTCGGAGATCGTCTTCTATCATTCTTCGATCATTTATTGGTAGGAGGAGCTGTTGCCTCTGCGTTGTGAGCCTTGGCAGCATATTTTGGAGCTTCTCTTTCAGCAGGCCTTCGCTTCGACTCTATCCTTTTTCGGGCTACTTGATCATCCTCAACCTCGATCTCTCTCTGGATTCGATCAAACATTGAACCCAGGGAAGGAGGAGGATTGCGGATGAAGTCGTTGTAGATGTGTAGATCAAAGCGGAGGGCATTCTGGAAAGCCAACATAATGGCTTCATCATCCAGATGTCTTCCAGAGAGGGCAGCATGCTCGTTGCGAAATCTCCTTGTGAAACTGCGGAGAGTCTCGTCAGCACCCATCCTTAGCCGATAGAGGGAGTCGAGCTTCTTTTCTGGCTTCAGATTGAGTTGATAATGCTGCACGAAGAGGTTAGCCAAAACACTGAACTGGGTGATGGACCCAGCCCGGAGATTATGATACCAATCGAGTGATGGCTCATCGAGACTTCCGGCGAAAGTGCCACAAAGCACATTGTTTTCTTCTTCGTGCGGTGTCAAGGCTTGCTTGAAGGCAAGTATATGGAGAGTTGGATCTCCTCTGATGCAATTGAATTTGGGGAGAGTGGGAGTTCTTCATCCCCTTGGAAATATTGATTCAAACAAACTCCGATGGAGAGGTCCAGCAGAGGAGTACCCATCTCTACGACCATGCCCCCGAATTGGATGTAGATCGTGAGGCAGAATCGAGAGGTCTTGTTCAGGCCTCTGAATATCAGCAGGTTGGAGTCGGTGGCAAAGGTCCGATCCGAGTCCACGTTGGAGTGGAATGGAAGGGGAGACTCTACTCTTTGAGGGAGCACCCTTCATCTGGTGTCTTCTTGGTATATCGGGCTTTGAAGGAGCCTTTCTATCGCAGTTGCGACCAGAAGATGATTGGGAGGACTCGTCATCGAGGCGATCCCAAACACTCTGCTTCCATGGGGCAGCAGAGGGAGTTGGGTCGCGTCGGATCCTCTCGAGGGCAGCAGTGCCCATTGACCTCCGTTGCTCAGAGTGGATTGATGGTCATGGAAATTTGACCCTCTCGTTAGTAGAGGGGATAAGTAGAGCAATTCCAGCCTCGGAGGCTGCCTTCTTGAGGGCGTCCCTCTCTGCGGTGAGGGTGGCATTTTGTTTTACAAATTGAAGCAATTGGAAGTCGATCGTAGAGATTTGATAGGTCGATGGAGGGTCTTCAGCAGGAGCGGGGGTAGTTTGCCCAATCGACTGTCGTGCGGGCTGGGCGATCGGTCGATCGACAGATCTCCCACTCCCTAAGCGAACCCCCATCTCGGGGACAGCAAGGGGCTGTCCGAAGTTGAGCCTTTGACTCATTGAACGAGTCTCAGGACGAGCTTGTTGTTGAGTGTTACTTCCTTCTGGTTGACCCTGATGCTTCGTTCTCGCCATTTAGTAGAGAGCGAAGGGTACAACGAGAGTGCTGATGTCCGAAAAGTTGTCTGATCAACTGAGGGGGCGAGGAAGTTTGACTATACGATCGGTTGTCTGCTCAACCGATTGAGTAGTTGCAGAGAGATTTTGGCTTTTTGTTCGAATCCCACAGACGGCGCCAAACTGTGGGGGAAAATCTTCGTGCCGACCCGAAGACTTCTCCGCACCAGTCAATTGGAGTTTGGAGTTGAAGATCGTTGTTCGATCTGTCGATTGGAGTTGGAGCTCTTGATATGCAAACAGAGAAAGTTGGACACGAGAGATGTGATCTCGGAGTTCAGCCGAAGCCTACGTCTCCGTGCTATAGGGAGCAACCCGAATTCATTAACACTTGTATCGAAGTGATCTCGACAGGCCGAGTATCACTTAAACCACTCTGATATCTTTAAAGGAGAGAAGAAGATCGAAGAGAGGATGGAAACTGAAATCCAGAGCTCTGGTTTCTGAAAATCAGAATTCAGAAGTGGAAATCAAAATTTCGGGATCCATTTATATTCAAAGGTTCTGCTATTTATAGAATTTCTGGGGAGGAACTCCTGGGTAGAATTTCTGGGGAGGAACTCCTGGGTATATGGCGGTTTCTGCTGCCGTATCTGGGGATCCTCCAGGTAAAGCTGGTGGACCCCGCTACCATCTCCTGGAGGGGATTCCACAGGCTCTTGGGCCCACCAGGCAGGGCCGGTGGGTCCCGCTGTAGTCTTCGGGAGCCCACCAGGTAGGGCCGGTGGGTCCCGCTGTAGTCTTCGGGGGCCCACCAGGCAGGGCCGGTGGGTCCCGCTGTAGTCTTTGGGGGCCCACCAGGCAGGGCCGGTGGGTCCCGCTGTAGTCTTCGGGGGCCCACCAGGCAGGGCCGGTGGGTCCCGCTGATTTGCAGATTTCTTGCCAAAATTTGCACCCACACCTTCTTTGTTCTCTCCCAGATTTAATTAATATTGAGGATAATACCACCGAGCTAGAATGGTCACCAGGAAGGAAGGCCGAGAAAGGAGCGTATCAAACACAAGGAAATGGATAGTGCTCCGGAAGTACAAGGCAAGATGTTTGAGTTCTTCTCTGATGTGAGGTGCGATCAAAAGGAACTGAAGGAGGTCAAGATCAAAGCCTATAAGAGGTCGTGGGAGACTGACCAACATAAACTTGTAATGGAAGCGAAGAATATTGCACATAATGAAGAAAGGATCAAAACAAATCAAGAGAGGATTAAGGTGGATAATGCGCGAACTGCAATCGATGCTGGTGTTCTTGCCTTGGAACGGGAGAAATTTCAGGTCCATGAATTATAGTTTAATATTTCAATTGTATCTTTGCTTTAATGAAGACTAAGTAATTTTTATTTCAAATTGAATTTGCATTGCACTACATTATGGAATTACAACATAAAATAATTCATTCGTACGATCTATTCTAATTCATTCGTACGATCCATTCTAATTCATTCGCACGATCCATTCTAATTCATTCGTATGATCCATTCTAATTCATTCGTACGAGCTATTCTAATTCATTCGTACGATCTATTCTAATTCATTCGTACGATCCATTCTAATTCATTCGCACAATCCATTCTAATTCATTCATACGATCCATTCTAATTCATTCGCATGATCCATTCTAATTCATTCGTATGACTATTTCCATTCTAATACGTTCGCACAATCTATTCTAATTCATTCGTACGATCCATTCTAATTCATTCGCACGATCCATTCTAATACATTCGCACAATCTATTCTAATTCATTCGTACAAGCTATTCTAATTCATTCGTACGAGCTATTCTAATTCATTCGTACGATCCATTCTAATTCATTCGCACGATCTATTCTAATTCTTTCGTACGATCCATTCTAATGGATTCGTACTATCCATTCTAATACATTCGCACAATCTATTCTAATTCATTCGTAGAAGCTATTTTAATTCATACGCATGATCCATTATAATTCATTCGTACGATCCAATCTAATTCATTTGTACAATCTATTCATTCTAATTCATTTGCGCGATCGATTCTAATTCATTCGTACGAGCTATTCTAATTCATTCGGACGATCCATTCTAATTCATTCGTACGATCCATTCTAATACATTCGCACAATCTATTCAAATTCATTCATACGATCTATTCATATTCATTTGTACGATCCATTCTAATACATTCGTGTGAGCTATTCTAATTCATTCATACGATCCATTCTAATTCATTGGTATGATCCATTCTAATTCATTCGTACAAGCTATACTAAATCATTGGTACGAATGTATCTATTCTAATTCATTCGTACGATCCATTCTAATTCACTTGCACGATCTATTCTAATTCATTCGTACGAGCTATTCTAATTCATTGGCACGATCCATTCTAATGCATTCGCACGATCTAATCTAATTCATTCGTACGAAGGCATCCATTCTAATTCATTCATACGATCCATTCTAAGTCATTCGTACGATCCATTCTAATTCATTCGTATGAATAGCTCGTACGGATGAATTAGATTAGATCGTGCGAATGAATTAGAATGGATCGTTCGAATGAATTAGAATAGATTGTGCGAATGTATTAGAATGGATCGTATGAATGAATTAGAATGGAAACATTCGTACGAATGAATTAGAATAGATTATGCGAATGTATTAGAATGGATCGTATGAATGAATTAGAATGGATCGTGCGAATGAATTAGAATGGATCATACGAATGAATTAGAATAGATCATGCGAATGAATTAGAATGGATCGTATGAATGAATTAGAATGGATCGTACAAATGAATTAGAATGGATCGTGCAAATGAATTAGAATAGATCGTGCGAATGAATTAGAATGGATACCTTTGTATGAATGAATTAGATTAGATCTTGCGAATGAATTAGAATGGATCGTGCGAATGAATTAGAATGGATAGTACGAATGAAATAGAGTAGCTCGTACAAATGTATTAGAATAGCTTGTATGAATGTATCAGAATGGATCGTACAAATGAATTGAAATAGATCGTACGAATGAATTAGAATAGATTGTGCGAATGTATTAGAATGGATCGTACGAATGAATTAGAATGGATCGTACGAATGAAATAGAATAGCTCGTACGATCCATTCTAATACAATCGTACGATCTATTCTAATTCATTCGTACGATCCATTCTAATACATTCGTATGATCTATTCTAATTCATTCGTATGATCTATTATAATTCATTCGTACGATCCATTATAATTTATTCGTGTGATCTATTCTAATTCATTCGTATGAGCTATTCTAATTCATACGCACGATCCATTCTAATTCATTCGTACGATCCATTCTAATTTATTATCAGGATCTATTGTAATTCATTCGTACGATCCATTCTAATTCATTCATACGATCCATTCTCATACATTTGTACGATCCATTCTAATTCATTCGCACGATCCATTCTAATTCTTTCGCATGATCCATTCTAATTCATTCATACGATCCATTCTAATTCATTCACACGATCTATTCTAATTCATTTGCACGATCCATTCTAATTCATTCGCACAATCCATTCTAATTAATTGGTACGAATGTATCCATTCTAATTCATTCGCACGAACCATTCTAATACATTCTAATTCATTGGAACGAATGTATCCATTCTAATTCATTGATACGAATGTATCCATTCTAATTCATTCGTATGATCTATTCTAATTCATTCGCACGATCCATTCTAATTCTTTTGCACGATCCATTCTAATTCATTCATACGATCCTTTCTAATTCATTCGTATGATACATTCTAATTCATTCGTACGATCCATTCTAATTCATTTGCACGATCCATTCTAATTCATTCATATGATCCACTCTAATACATTCGCATAATCTAATCTAATTCATTCGTACGAATGTTTCCATTCTACACGATCTATTCTAATTCATTCGTACGAGCTATTCTAATTCATTCGTACGAGCTATTCTAATTCATTCGCACGATCCATTCTAATTCATTGGGACGATCCATTCTAATTCATTCACACGATTCATTCTAATTCGTTCGCACGATCCATTCTAATTCATTGGTACGAATGTATCCATTCTAATTCATTCGCACGATCCATTCTAAGTCATTCGCACGATCCATTCTAATTCAATCGAACGATTCATTTTGATACATTCGCACAATCTATACTAAGTTATTCGCACGATCTATTCTAATTCATTCGTACGAGCTATTCTAATTCATTCGCACGTTCTATTCTAATTCATTTGTACGATCCAATCTAATTTATTTGTACGAATGTATCTATTTAAATACATTCGTACAATCTAATCTAATTCATTCGTACGAAGGTATCCATTCTAATTCATTTGCACGATCTATTCTAATTCATTCGCACGATCCATTCTAATTCATTTGTATGATCCATTCTAATTCATTCGCACGATCCAATCTAATTCATTCGTACGATCCATTCTAATTCATTCGCACGATCCAATCTAATTCATTCGCACGATCCATTCTAAGTCATTCGCACGATCTATTCTAATTCATTCGTACGAGCTATTCTAATTCATTCGTACTAGAATGGATCGTGCAAATGAATTAGAATGGATCGTGTGAATGAATTAGATTAGATCGTACGAATGAATTAGAATAGCTCGAATGAATGGATCATACGAATGAATTAGAATAGATCGTGCGAATGAATTAGAATGGATCGTACGAATGAATTAGATTGGATCGTACGAATGACTTAGAATTGATCGTGCGAATGAATTAGAAAGGATACATTCGTACCAATAATTTAGAATAGCTCATACGAATGAATTAGAATGGATAATACGAATGTATTAAAATAGATACATTCATACGAATGAATTAGAATAGCTCGTACGAATGAAGTAGAATGGATGGTGCGAATGACTTAGAATAGATCGTGCGAATGAATTAGAATAGATCATGCGAATGAATTAGAATGGATACATTCGTATCAATGAATTAGAATAGCTCGTACGAATGAATTAGATTAGATCGTGCGAATGAATTAGAATAGATCGTACGAATGAATTAGAATGGAAACATTTGTGTGAATGAATTAGAATAGATTGTGCGAAATGAATTAGATTAGATCGTGCGAATGAATTAGAATAGATTATGCAAATGAATTAGAATGTCACGATCCATTCTAATTCATTCGTACGTGCTATTCTAATTCATTCGCACGATCTATTCAAATTCATTCGTACAAGCCATTCTAAGTTATTCACACGATCTATTCTAATTCATTCGTGCGAGCTTTTCTAATTCATTGATACTAATGTATCCATTCTAATTCATTCGCACGATCCATTCAAAGTCATTCGCCCGATCTAATCTAATTCATTTGTACGATGGTATCCATTCTAATTAATTCGCATGAGTTATTCTAATTCATTTGCACGATCCATTCTAATTCATTCGCACGATCCAATCTAATTCATTCGTATGATCAATTCTAATTTATTCGTACGAGCCATTCTAATTCATTCGTACGATCCATTCTAATTCATTCGCACGATCTATTCTAATTCATTAGTACGAGCTATTCTAATTCATTCGTATGATCCATTCTAATTCATTCATACGATCCATTCTAATTCATTCGTACGATCCATTCTAATTCATTCACACGATCAAATCTAATTCATTCATACGATCTATTCTAATTCATTCGTACGATCCATTCTAATTCATTCACACGATCAATTCTAATTCATTCGTACGAGCTATTCTTATTCATTCGTACGAGCTTCTATTCTAATTCATTCGTACGATCCATTCTAATACATTCGCACGATCTATTATAATTCATTCGTACGAGCTATTCTAATTCGTTCGCACAATCCATTCTAAGTCATTCGCACGATCTATTCTAATTCATTCGCACAATCCATTTTAAGTCATTCGCACGATCTATTCTAATTCATTTGTATGAGCTATTCTAATACATTCGCACAATCTATTCTAAGTCATTCGTATGATTTATTCTTATTCATTCGTACGATCCATTCTAATTCATTCGTGACATTCTAATTCATTCATACGATCCATTCTAATTCATTCATACGATCCATTCTAATTCATTCGTATGATCTATTCTAATTCATTCGTACGATCCATTCTAATTCATTCGCACGATCCATTCTAATTCTTTCGCATGAATGAATTAGAATGGATCGTACGAATGAATTAGAATAGATCGTACGAATGAATTAGAATAGATCGTGCGAATGAATTAGAATGGATCGTGCGAATGAATTAGAATGGATCGTGCGAATGAATTAGAATGGATCGTGCGAATGAATTAGAATGGATCGTGCGAATGAATTAGAATGGATCGTACGAATGAATTAGAATGGATCGTGCGAACGAATTAGAATAGCTCGTACGAATGAATTATAATAGATCGTGTGAATGTATTAGAATGGATCGTATGAATGAATTAGAATGGAAGCTCGTACGAATGAATTAGAATAGCTCGTACGAATGAATTAGATATGATCATGCGAATGAATTAGAATGGATCGTACAAATGAATTAGAATGGATCGTGCGAATGTATTAGAATGGATAGTACGAATGAATTAGAATGGATCGTGTGAATGAAATAGAATGGATCGATCGTGTGAATGACTTATTCATTCGTACGAGCTATTCTAATTCGATCGCACGATCCATTCTAAGTCATTCGCACGATCTATTCTAATTCATTCGCACAATCCATTTTAAGTCATTCGGACGATCTATTCTAATTCATTCGTATGAGCTATTCTAATACATTCGCACAATCTATTCTAAGTCATTCATACGATCTATTCTAATTCATTTGTATGATCCATTCTAATTCATTCGTGACATTCTAATTCATTCATACGATCCATTCTAATTCATTCGTATGATCTATTCTAATTCATTCGTATGATCCATTCTAATTCATTCGCACGATCCATTCTAATTCTTTCGCACGAATGAATTAGAATGGATCGTACGAATGAATTAGAATAGATCGTGTGAATGAATTAGAATAGATCGTGCGAATGAATTAGAATGGATCGTGCGAATGAATTAGAATGGATCGTACGAATGAATTAGAATAGATCGTGCGAATGAATTAGAATGGATCATGCGAATGAATTAGAATGGATCGTGCGAATGAATTAGAATGGATCGTGCGAATGAATTAGAATGGATCGGGCGAATGAATTAGAATGTATCGTATGAATGAATTATAATGGATCGTACGAATGAATTAGAATAGATCGTGCGAATGTATTAGAATGTATCATACGAATGAATTAGAATGGATCGTGCGAATGAATTAGAATAGATCGTGCGAATGAATTAGAATAGATCGTGTGAATGTATTAGAATGGATAGTACGAATGAATTAGAATGGATCGTGTGAATGAAATAGAATGGATCGATCGCGCGAATGACTTAGAATGGATCGTGCGAATAAATTAGAATGGATCGTACCAATGAATTAGAATGGATCGTGCGAATGAATTAGAATGGATCGTATGAATGAATTAGAATAGATCGTGCGAATGAATTAGAATGGATCGTATGAATGAATTAGAATGGATCGTACGAATGAATTATAATAGATTGTGCGAATGTATTAGAATGGATCGTACGAATGAATTAGAATGGATCATGCGAATGAATTAGAATAGATCATATGAATGAATTAGAATGGATACCTTCATACGAATGAAATAAACAGATTGTGCGAATGTATTAGAATGGATACTATTGGGGGTAGCTGAAACCGCATATCTTGGACAACATTGTAGCACGCTTGAGGTGGATCTCGCTCGGGAGCCCGTCCAGGAGTTGGAACCCGCCCCCCCGGCTCGACTGGGAGCGAGATCCACATTGGCCTGTATGGACACCTTGTATCTGAGTGCATTACATCTAAGGCTCGGTAAATTGCTTGGATGAAGAACGCTAAGGAGCTCGCTCTCAGCTCATGCGGAATCTCGCCCCAGCTCATGCGGGAGCTCACCCCCAGCTGATGCGGGAGCTCGCCCCCAGCTCATGCGGGAGCTCGCCCCTGACTAATGTGGGAGGTCGCCCCTGACTAATGCGGGAGCTCGCCCCTACCTCATATAGGGGCTCGCCCTCAGCTCTTACGGGAGCTCGCCCCTGGCCCGCACATGACCTTTTGCCAAAGAGAAAACTTAGAAGGGTATTAATGAATGCCGGTAGAGCGCTCAAGGAGCTCGCCAGGCCACGCCCATTGTCAAAGAGGTTGCCCTCCCAGGAGCCCGACTCTTGGCATAGGCAAAAGGCGGCGGATCAACGGCTCGCACAGAAGCCCGCCGGAACCTCTTCCGGTTTGTCAGGGAGATCGCCCTTGTCGCCCCCAGAAAAGCGGCGTAAAGGCTGCTAGGTGTTGAAACCCATCTGAAACTACGTGGACGATTGTAGTCCACGGAAGCCCGCCCGAGTCGGTTCGGGACCTACCAGACTTGAACATTCCAGAAGATCCACCTGGCAACGACAAGATCGATACTCTCCCCCACTACACCGACTGGCGAGCTAGACGACAAAGGCTATCAGGAGCCCATGCGCTAAAGGCTGCCAGAGGCCCATGTGAGCCAGAACGTGGGGGGTCAAGAAGGTGCTAGAAAAAGCTGCCAGGTGTTGCATTCTGGTAGGTCGCAATATGCTATAAATGCCCACCCCCAGGCTCCAAAGTACAGGTTCGAAACCCTTATCCCTACCACTTTGGTTTACGATCACACTCCATCAATCAGCTGAGACAGACTTGAGCGTCAGAGGGCCTGCGCTCCTAAGGGAGCCAGCCGTTCTTACGTTTTTCTTTGTCTTGCAGGGAGACCGCTCGAGCCAGTGAAAAATATCCCCAAACATTTGGCATCGTCTGTGGGATCTTTTGACTGGTTCCTGCGAGAACGCCCACGACCACGCGTCTGAAAGCCATGACCGTCGTGACCCAGAAGATGGCTCCAGCGGCAAGGGGATGCAGGCGTACGAGGACCCAGGCGGGGTTTGCGCGCAGTGGACCCTCAGCTGAGACCCCTCAGCCCCTAGTCCCGCTCAGTGACCAGCTCCTGTTGGAGATGTTGGCCACCCAGCGGGCCATGATGGAGGAATTGATGCGGTTGCGTCAGGTTCCGTCGACAAGCCAAAGATCTGGGCCGGCAAGGGTATCATCCCCCGTGCGACCACCAGTTTCGGCGTCGCGTCTACCCACGACCGTTCAGGCTCGGCGGGCTTCCCATCCGGAGCCCCCAGCTGAGAGAACAGCCGTGCGTGGGGTACAGGAAACCCCGCTTACGAGGTTGCAAAAGCTGGTGACCCAGAGGTCTAGCAACCAGGCGACCTCACGGGCGACACTTCCTCGCCGCCGTAGCAGGAGCGCCAATTCCAATGAATTAGAGGCTAGATCTCTGGAGAGAGACCGTGACCCACGCCATCGACGATAAGGGAAGGAGCCCGCGGTGGCTCCACCACATGAAGCTTGAGAGGTCACCGCCTCTCATCGACCCACCATCGTATCCAATGAGCCCATGGGTGGATGGCGAGAAGGCTGCCATGAAGGAACCCACCCGCGACGTCACGACGTGGGGCCAAGCCTACCACGAGGAGTGTGCATGACCGGATAGGCCCTGCGCAGCCGCCTCCGGGAGTTTTCCCTGGGCACTGGCAGCGACCTAGCACTCCGGTGGACCTACTGGAGGACCTCGCTGCCCACGGAGGGAGCTCGCCCTTCACAAGCGAGGTGCACTAAGGAGGTTTCCCTCACCATTGGACCCCGCCCAAGTTTGTACTGTTCGATGGATCGCAAGATCCCGTCGACCACCTCCTGGCTTACCGGAAACTATTGTTTTTCCGAGATCAAGACCATGTCTTATACCGGGCGTTCCCCAGCAGTTTAATCGGTTCGGCGTTACACTGGTTCCACAAACTACCGTCTGGGATGATCCCGGATTTTCCTACTCTCTCCAGGCTATTTCTAGAACAATATCACTGTAACATGCAGCCCCCGAAGAGAATCGAGTCTCTATTTACCTTGGCCATGGGAGCCCGCAAAACACTGAGGTGCTATGCGACGCAGTTCCGAAGCGCCTACTTAGCTCTGGAAGACGCGACTGGCCAAGACCGCACGACGGTGAGCGCTTTCAGGAGCGCCCTCCCCGAGGGGGGCAAACTTCACGACGCACTGGTGATCAAAGACCTTCGCACGATGGTCGAGCTCTTCACCCTTGTCCAGCAGCATATCAAGCTCGAAGACGCGGTGCTAGATCGAAAAGGGAAGGCGATTGAGCAGCGACCTCCTCTGGCTCTGCGACCTCTCGTCGTCAAAGCTGTAGAGAGACGGGAAATACCCCTGACAGTACCTTTACCTGGCCCACCCGCAGCTCCTGCCGTGTAGCCCGCAGAGATCCCCACAGTGGCCGCTGGAAGGTCGGCAAACTGGCACCTACCTCCAGGACCCGGAGAGCGGGATTTCACTGTGTTGACCCACTCCCCGGGACAAGTTTTGCACCAGATCAGGAATGAACCTTTCGTTCAGTATCCTCAGCCCCTGTAGGTCGGAGAGCCCGGCTCTACCGATAATACCCGACGATGCGCGTTTCATCGCAGCCCCGGACATCACACCAATAGATGCCGAGCTCTGAAGAACCACCTGGAAGATTTGGTCGCCCTAGGCCATTTGGATCAATTCATCTCGCCCCCGAGGAGATTCGAAGTGACCCCCGTGCGGGCCCCTCAAGAAGGAGATTGCCCAGGGCCCAATGAGCCCGCTTTGCCTCCACTTCCTCAGGGTGGACCGACGGTCTGTCAAACCATCAGCGGACGTCTGAACGGCCCAAGATCCGGCAACGAGGTTCGCCGACAAGTTAGAGAAATAGAGCGAGCTCAAAAGGTATTTTCCGTCTCTCTAACCCCTGTCTTACTCCAAACACCAAGGGTAGAAGCCCGCGATTTCATCTGGTTCTCGGAGGATGACATGGCTGGGGTTGTTACCCCCCATAATGACCCCCTCGTCATACGCCTCATGATGGCAAACATCGAGGTACGGCAGGTCCTGGTGGACCCAGGAAGTACTGTCGACATCCTGTTCATGTCGGCCTTCCAGCGAATGGGGTTGAGACAGATTAATTTGTCTCCCTCGACGGGCTCGCTCAGTGGTTTTACCGGCGAGGTCGCTAAGGTTGTGGGGGAGATAACCCTCACCGTGACAGCGGGCCCGGAGGTCCGTCAAACCCGCTTCGCGGTGGTGGACGGGCAGTCCGCTTTCAATGCCATCCTAGGGCGACCTTGGTTGAGGCAAATGAAGGCGGTATCGTCGCCTAATCACCAGGCCCTTAAATTCCCCACGGATAGCGGGGTCGTGGTAATTCGAGGAGATCAAGTCGCTGCTACCAGATGCGGGCAAGACGTCCTTCATCTCATGGATGTGGAAACCGCGGAGGCCAAGAGGCCGGCGCCCTCCTAGCAATTAGTGCCCACCACGAGCAAGCTCCCTCAAAGCCCAAGAGGGATTACCTCGCTTAAATCCCCTACTCCACCCCCGGGTGGGAGCGGCGTGGATCCTAAGTTGGAGGAGGAAGGTCGCCTATCGGGATCCCAGAAAGAAAGTTTTCCCGTTGCTGAGCCGCTACAAGAAATCGACATCGGTGGCGAGGGAGGGTTAAGGATCGTCCATCTCGGGACCTCGCTAACTAAAGGCGAGGTCCTAACCTTAACCAACCTACTCAGGGACTACCGCGAAGTGTTCGCCTGGAGCTTCGAAGACATGCCAGGAATTGACCCAGAGGTCGCCTGCCATCGTCTGCACACCCTGCAATACTTCCCGCCGGTCAAGCAAAAAGCTCGGCACATACCCACTGCAAAGTCCGCTGCAGTGGCAGCAGAGGTAGAAAAACTAAAGTGGGCTGGATTTATTCGAGAGGCACACTTCCCTGAGTGGATCTCAAACATTATGGCGGTCCCGAAGAAAAACGGAGCGGTCAGAGTATGTATCGACTTCTCCGACCTCAACAAAGCATGCCCGAAGGACGGATTTCCACTTCCGCGAATCGGCGCGCTGGTTGACATAGCTGTCGGATTTTGGGCTTTATCGTTCATGGATGGGTACTCTGGATATAATCAGATACCTCTCCAGGTCGACGATCATGAGAAGACCGCCTTCTACTCCGGAGCGGGGTACCAGAAGCTTTTCTGCTACCGGGTTATGCCATTCGGACTAAAAAACGTGGGTGCGACCTACCAAAGGTTGGTCACTCAAATGTTTAAAGATCAGATCGGCAGGAATGTCGAAGTTTACGTAGATGACCTCTTGGTAAAGAGTCAAGAGCGAGAGGGGCATGCTGCCGATCTCCGCGAAGTCTTTGAAGTTTTGAGAAAATACCAAATGAAGCTAAACCCGGCAAAGTGCGCATTCGGAGTGACCTCCGGGAAATTCCTAGGGTACTTGGTCACCCGCAGGAGGATCGAGGCCGACCCTGGGCAAATCCGAGCGCTCGTCGAGATGCCTGCCCCAAGAACAAGGCAGGAGGTTCAGAGATTGAGTGGACATATTGCGGCGTTGAATCGGTTCATCTCCAAATCTTCAGACAATTGCCGACCTCTTTTTGAATTACTTCGAAAGGGAGCGAGCATCTGTTGGGACGACAAATGCGAGCTCGCTTTTCGGAAAATCAAGGACTATTTGGCAAGCCCACCAATTCTGGCGGCACCAAAAGATAGCACCGAGCTGGGTGTGTATCTTACGGTTACCGAGAATGCGGTAAGCGGGGTCCTCGTAGTGGAAGAAGCGAAGGTAGAGCGGCCTGTTTACTTTGTAAGCCATACAATGCTTCCCACCGAGCTTCGGTATCGACCAATTGAGAAGGTAGCCTTGGCCTTGGTCCTCACCGCAAGAAAGCTCTAGCCCTACTTCTCGGCGCATACCGTCAAGGTCATCACGGAGCACCCTTTGAAGAGCGCGCTTTCTAGGCCCTCGGTGGCCGGAAGGCTTTATCGATGGTCCGCCGAGCTCGCCGCCTATGGTCTGGAGTATGTCCCTCGAGTTGCTATCAAGGGACAGGTTCTCGCGGATTTCTTGGCGGACTTCCCCATAGAAGAGCCAGTCCAGTACCAGGAGGATGAGCAAACTGAGGCACACCCTGGGAAGGCGAGGTTCTTGGGCGATCAAGACAAGTTTCCTCAAGCGAAGCATTTAGAGATACCGGATTGGGAACTGTTCGTCGATAGTTCCTCCAACGCTTCGGGAGCAGGGATCGGGGTCGCACTGATCGCCCAGACGATACTTCTCGAGAAGTCAGTTCGATTAGATTTTGCTGCCACAAACAACGAAGCAGAATACGAGGCACTGCTGGCTAGATTAGAGCTCACCCAAGAGGTGGGTGCTAAACGATTAAAAGTCTTTAGCGATTCCCAACTAATCATTTGCCAAATCAATGGAGAATATGCTTTCCGAGATACACGAATGGCGGGCTACGTAGACCTGGTGAAAGGCAAGGCCGCAGGATTCGAGAAGATTTCCTTCGAACAAATTCCACGGACCGATAACAGGCGGGCTGATGCATTGGAAAATGCCGCCTCCCTACTAGGAGCATCAGAAGCACGCCAGATTTTCATCGAGGTCCAAAGTCAGTCTCAGCTCTAACTAATAGAGCCCGCCGTAAACCAAGTCTCAGTCGGCGTGTCGCCCGGCGGGTGGACCGCGCCCATTCTTCGTTTTCTCTAAAAAGGCGAGCTCCTGGAGGATAGAGAGGAAGCCCGACGAGTTGAGAAGTGCGCTGGTCGCTATCTCATTCACTGGGATCGCCTTTTCCGAAGGTCATTTGGCGGGCCAAATCTTCACTGCATCGAGAGCCCCGAGACCAAAGAAGTTTTGAGTTGCATTCACTCCGGGGAGCTGGGAAATCACGCTGGTGGGCGGTCTCTGGCTGCGAAAGTCAGGAGGCAAGGATATTGGTGGCCCACTCTGGAACAAGACGCTTTGAAGATCGCTCAAAAATGCATCCAATGCCAGAAGCACGCCATAACGAACCATATGCCCGCTGAAGAGTTGCACCCTCTGGTAAGGCCCTGGCCTTTTCAGCAGTAGGGGCTCGATATTGTGGGCCCTTTTTCCATATCAACTCGGCAGAAGAAATTCATCTTGGTAGCTATGGACTACTTCACCAAATAGGTGGAAGCGGTCCCGCTAGCTTAGATAGGCGAAAAACAAGTAAAAGACTTCCTTTGGAAGAATATTTTCTGCAGGTTCGGACTGCCATGAGTACGTATCACCGATAATGGTTGCCAGTTCGACAATCGCTTGATCAGAAGCTTTTGTGATGAATATGGGGTCGACCTAAGGTTTTCTTCTACGAGGTACCCTCAAAGAAATGGGCAGCCCGAAGCCACCAATCGTGTAATCCTGGACAACCTCAAGAAGAGATTGGAAGGAAAGAAGGGATTATGGGAGCAGGAGCTCGATGGCGTCCTATGGGCCTATCGCACTACTCCACATCGCTCAACTAATGAGTCGCCTTTCGGTCTCACTTACGGGTGCAAAGCTGTGCTGCCCGTGGAGGCCGAGCTGCCCACCGAAAGAAGGCTCGCGACAGATGAGGTCGACAACGACAATCTGCTCGCCGACTCCCTCGACCAGCTCGAAGAACGACAGGAGCGCGCCAACCTGCACCTCGTCGGGTACAGACAAGAAATGAAGTGCGCGTATGACAAAAGGGTCCGCCATCGAGCGTTCAAACCCGATGACATGGTAATGAGAAAGGTGTTCGCAAACATGCAAGAGCCCAACGCCGGAAAGCTCGCGGCGAACTGAGAAGGCCCCTACATAGTGCACCAGGCATGAGGATCTGGGGCCTACTAGTTGATGACTGCTGAGGGCGACCTACTCGAGCGACCTTGGAATATTCTGCATCTTCGGAAGTTTTACGCCTAAAGCTAGCGATCTCTTGTAAAAGGTTTTCTTAGAAAGAAAGGAATGAGCGACCATATTTGGATCCATCAAAGTCTTTAGAATTCAAAAGACCTTTATGGGAAAAAGCCCGCTGTGGGGAGTGTACAAAAAACAATCCGTTGTTATGCGAACTTGAAGCTAGACCGGTTTCCTCAGAGGACGCCAGAAAGCAACCTTGAGATCCCGGAGTAGTCCGCCGTTGCGCGGACTTAAAGCAAGACTGGTTTCCTCAGAGGCCGCCAGATAGCGACCTTGTGATTTCCAGGGTAGTCCGCTGTTACGTGGACTCTAAGCCGAGCTGGGATCCTTCGTGTTCACCCGCCATGAGCGGAAGCATCCCGGAGTGATTTAGGGAAGCATGAGGAGGATGACCACCCTCTCATGTAGCCCGAACATCCCTTGGTAACCCCTCTAAGGGCATGTCCAGTAAACAGGGTCTTTGAGGGTAATTAACTGGGCAGGGGGTAGCTAGCACTTATTAGTTTCCTTCAAAACAAAAATGATTTTAAATCTCTGAGTATAGGGATATTTTCGAAGTTATTTGGTTCGCTTGTCTCTTTCTTTTCCGGGCTCAGAGATTATATTAAGATTTAGCGAGCATGCCGAGTTTTTCGTTTGCATATATTTCAAAATAAAATGTTTGAAACGAATTAGATGCCCCGCCCGGGGTATGACCCTCAAGATCGCTGTAAAGTTTCTAAAGCGGGCTCATGAAAGTAAGGAAGAAAGCAACACAGAGAAAGGAGACAGAAAAGTGCGGACTAAAAAAGATCTTTTCATTAATTGACAAAGGTTACAAAAATCCAAATTACAAGATGGGCGAGCTCAGGGCTTGCTTGTCTCCGCCCCGCTGTCGTCCCCTCGGCGCCGCTTCTTCGACCTTTCGGTCTTATATTTCTCCACCGTGGCTAGGGCGCCCTTTTTGAGAAGATCGTCCAACTAGGCTTGGAGGCGATCTTGCTGAGCCCGAAGGCCGTTGGCGTGCGTTTCCTTCAGGGCGACGATCTCCGCCTTCAAAGTGGTAACCTCGCTCTGAAATCGAGCCGCCTCCTCCTGGGCAGTTTCCCTGGCGGACACGGCCTCATCCCGCTCCGCCTTGACCTTTTGGAGGTCGTGTTGGAATTGGATCCATGTATCAGAGTCGCAGCAGAAGCAAAAGAAAGATCCGAAGATCATACGGTGTATGTTTCATTGCAATTCGTGATAGAAAACAATCTACATGCAAATCTATGATCTTAGCATATGTGCGGACACCCTAGAGGCATACTACGATCTACGAAAGATATGTATGCATCTACTTAGATGTTTAGATTCATCATACCTTATGGATCTATGATCCAGAGATTACAGAATGATGAAGAACCGCACTTGAATCGCAAGGGAAACTGTCGGATAGCACCTTGTCCTTTGCGAATTGAAGAATCCTCGAAATCTCGTCTCTGAGTGCAGGGATTACGAGCCGGCGGAGGAATCCATTGCGAAGACGATGGCGAGCCATGAGATTTTCTCCTCCTTTTTTTCCTTTCTTCCTTCTCCTTCCTTCCTCTTCCTTCTCCCTTCTTCTTCCTCTCTTTTCCTTGGCCGAAACCACAAAGGAGGAGGACTAGGGTCGGATTTTTGGAGGGGAGGGAGTAGAACCATTAGGGCCGGCCCTCCCCTCCCTATTTCCTTTATAGGGCCGGTATCCCATGGCTCCAAGGAGCCTAAGGCCGGCCCCTAGGTGGATAGGGATGAGGGGGGGGGGGGGTCGGATTTAGGTCTTCCGGGTGTCTATCGTGAAGTCCGGACGAAAACGCCCTTCACGAAAAGCGGAAAACTGAAAGTGAGACTAAGTGAGGTGCGCTACTCGGAATCGAGTTCCGTCAGCACCTATGAGCTCCTGGAATTATTCCGCTCAATCTAAAATCCATATTCAATATATTCTGAGCCATATTTTAGTATTTACTAAAATACCCCTACGGCCCGTAACACATGTGAATTAGGTTCTTCGGCTCCGGGCTTGCGCTCCATCGCGTTACTTCACATCCAACGTATCCAACTAGGTCGGGGAACAATTCCTATACACAATGACAGGGTGGAACCTTCAGGATTCGGGATCTCTAGCTCCAACCGGATCCGTGATTAACTGTTCCGGTGACACACCAAAAGTTCCGTTAATCAGCCCTAATCCGATTAACCCGCGTAGCCACCCAGAGTGCGACGCGAGTTGAACTCTAGTGATCCTAAACTTATGTTACTCCCTCGTAACCCTGTTCTCTACTATACTCCGATAATCCTTAGTCCCTCCTATTACTGGTGTCATGATACGACTCGGGCGGTGGGGAGCACCGTCAGATCCCGATCGATCATCTGACTAGGGTTTGATGACTTGTCATCTATAACACCACACACCTTCCGGTGCTATGCCTAACATTCGGAACATCGTCAGTCATACTGACAACCACCAGGCCGGGGTTAACTGTGTGGACAGATTGACTCATCAAACCGTACCCATCCAACACTGGACGTCGGATAACCTGTAGGGATTACATGTCACTCAAGTGCCAGCCGGGTAACCTAACGTACCGTGGTATTGGACTATGGAAGGTCCGCACACATTGGCACATCAAAGCACCACTCAACTGGTTGGCCCAGTGAGCATGGTCCCTCAAGGTTAAGGACAGATTATCTATAGTAGTAAGACGGTTTCTACACCAGTGTCTGAATCACTGAACAGTGCACCGTCTTGGTTCCTGTTCAACACGATCATTGTGCTTGGTCAGATGAATGAGAATCCCACGTTCCCGTGGTGGAGACTTCACCACATCCTCTACCTGCCAACAGCTTATTCTCGGTGAAGCGACCAGCATCACCAAAGCTGTGAACTAGTTCTAGGTCTACACAGAACTGGTCCACTGGGTCTCCCAAGCATGGATCCTCCATGCGCCTTAGTGGCCTACTGTATTCCCTAGGGTCCTTTTTATTATATGAATATTATCATATACCAGAGTAGTATTCTAATTAAAGCAATAACCAAAGTCATCTTTATTAATGTTAATATAGAAAATCCATGCTAAGGACACACGAGCTACAACAATCTCCCACTTGGCCTAGCGGGGAACAACAGTCTTAACTCCCATGGCATCCACGTGCTTCTCAAAAGCCTTGGTCGGTAACACCTTTATGAAAGGGTCCGCCATGTTATCTGCAGACGCCACCTGAGTCACTGCAACCTCCCCTCGCTTCTACAAGTCCCGGATAATGTAGTATTTCTGCTCGATATGCTTACTCTTTTGGTGATATCTTGGCTCCTTAGATTGTGCTACCGCTCCACTATTGTCATAGTAAAGGACAATAGGATCTTGAGCTCCCGGTACGCATCCTAAGTCCGTGAGGAACTTCTTGAGCCACACCGCTTCCTTAGCTGCTTCGCACGCCGCAATGTACTCAGCCTCTGTCGTCGAATCCGCGATGCATCCCTGCTTCACGCTCCTCCAACTGACAGCTCCTCCTCCTAATGAAAACACAAACCCTGATGTCGATCTCCTGGATTCCGGATCTGACACAAAGTCAGAATTCGTATATCCAATCGGTATCAGTTCCTGTGAAGAGTAAACTAACTCATAATCTCTTGTCCTACGGAGATACTTGAGTATACTTTTCATAGCAGTCTAGTGCCCTGGACCCGGATTTGACTGATACCTGCCCATTATGCCTACTGCATAGCATATATCTGGTCTCGTGCACTGCATGGCATACATCAGACTCCCTACAGCCAAAGCATAAGGTATCTTCTGCATCTCTGCCCTCTCCTCAGGAGTCTTAGGACCCTGATCCTTAAACAATTTCATTCCATGTCTGAATAGAACCAGTCCCTTCTTGGAGTTGTGCATACTGAATCTGACCAAGATAGTATCTATGTAGGCTGACTGTGACAGCGAGAGAATCTTGTTCTGGCGATCTTGAGTTACCTTGATCCCCAGAACATAACTCGCTTCACCCAGGTCTTTCATGTCAAATTGAGAGGATAACCATACTTTCACTGTAGACAACGTTCCAACATCGTTTCCGATGAGCAGGATATCATCCACGTAAAGCACTAGAAAAACTACTGCAGTCTTATCGCTCCTTTTATAAACACATGGTTCATCCACATTCTGTTCAAATCCATAAGACTGGATAGCCTGATCAAAATGCATGTTCCAACTTCTGGATGCTTGCTTCAGTCCATAAATGGACCTTTGCAACTTGCACACCAGACCTTCCTGACCTTTTGCGACAAAGCCTGGAGGCTGAGACATGTAGATGTCTTCTTCCAAATCCCCATTGAGGAATGCGGTCTTGATGTCCATTTGCCAGATCTCCCAATCATAATGGGCTGCAATGGACAAGAGGATCCAGATAGACTTAAGCATAGCCACTGGCGAAAAGGTTTCATCATAGTCGATCCCTTCTTGCTGGGTATAACCCTTAGCGACTAGTTTAGCTTTGTAAGTCTCAACTGTACCATCCGGACCTCTTTTCCTTTTGTACACCCACTTACACCCAACAGGTTTAATGTTGTGAGGTGGTGTTACAAGTGTCCAGATCGAGTTTTGGGACATCGATGTCAGTTCTGCCTCCATGGCTTCCTGCCATGCTGCATGGTCAGTGGATACCATCGCTTCGTCATAGTTCAGAGGATCATTCTCCTGAAACTCTTGATCAACCATAAAGGCTTCTCCAATGTATCTATTAGGAGCACTTGTGGTCCTCCCACTGCGACGAACCTACAGTGGTTCCATAGGAGTCGATTCTACAGTACCGTTAATCTTAGTGGTATCGGCTCCCACTACGTTTTCTGTCTGCGTACTCCTATTAGTACCAAGCAATTCTTCAAGAACTACTTTACTGGTGGGCTTATGGTCTATTAAATAATCCTGCTTCAGGAATACGGCATTCGTCGAGACGACAACCTTTTTATCCTCAGGATCATAAAATAGACCACCCTTTGTCCCTTTTGGATACCCAACGAACAGACATACCTTAGTTTTTGACTCTATCTTATCTCGCTTGTCCTTCCGCATATGTGCTGGACAACCCCAAATCCTAAAGTGCTGTAGGCTTGGCTTTCTCTTTAACCACAGCTCCCAAGGAGTTAGGGGTACTGACTTTGATGGAACAAAGTTCAAAGTATATGCTGCCGTCTCTAGGGCATATCCCCAAAAACTAGGTGGCAATATTGCATAACTCATCATAGTCCGAACCATGTCTAACAAAGTTCGGTTTCTCCTCTCAGATACACCGTTTTGTTGTGGTGTCCCTGGTGCAGTCAACTGGGATACGATCCCATGCTCACGCAGGTACCCTATAAATTCATCCGATAGGTATTCGCCTCCTCGATCCGATCGAAGAGACTTGATACTTTTACCCGTCTGCTTTTCTGCTTCAGCTCTAAACTCCTTGAACTTATCAAAGGATTCAGACTTTTGCCGCATTAGGTATATGTATCCAAACCTCGAGTGATCATCCGTGAAGGTGATGAAATACTCGAAGCCTTCTATAGCATGGACACTTATGGGCCCACATACATCAGTGTGTACCAACTCCAATACCTCCTTAGATCTGCTACCTTTGGCTCAGAAAGACCTTTTAGTCATCTTGCCTTCCAGGCAAGACTCACACGTCGGTAGGCTTTCTGAAATATTTGGACTTAAGAGTCCTACCTTAACCAACCTGTGAATCCTGTCTGAGGCTATGTGTCCAAGCCTTAGATGCCAAAGGAGTATTGGATTATCTGAGGGATTTTTCCTTTTAGATGAATTAATCACACAAGCTTCAGTTATGTTATCCTGCTTATGATTGGAGTTAATTACATAGAGACCATTCTGTATCTTTCCCTTACAAATAAAGGAACCATTCAATTTAATTGACACACCAGAAGCATCAAATAAAACTGAAAAACCTTCATTATTCAACAAGGAAACAGAAATTAAATTACGTCTCAAGGACGGTACATAAAGTATGTCTCTAAGTAATAAACTTCTTCCATCAAGGAACTGCAAGATGACATCTCCAACTGCTTCAGCCTCTGCCATGGCCTCAGTTCCCATGCTTAGGATCATCTCCCCATCACCCAGTTTTCTTGTCTCTTTGAATCCCTGCAAATTATTGCAAGCATGGTTAGTGGAACCAGAATCCACAATCCATGAGACTGGAGAACAACTGGATGCTACTAGGGATTCCACTATATGGATTTGAGATATACCTGTCTCAGCCTTCTTGGGAGCCGCACAGCAGTCGTCCTTCCAGTGCCCCTTCTTGCCGCATCGGAAACATTTTCCTTTGGGCTTCGTCGGACCATTCTGCTTGGGAACCTGTAACTGCACGTGGCCCATCTTCACGGGCTTCTTAGCCTTTCTTTTCTGAAACTTGCCCTTGGCTTTCAAAGAAGAATTCTGCTCTACGTTCAGGGATTGGGCTCCTGCCTTCATCCCGTCCTCTGCTGCCTGGAGCGCCGCTAGGAGCTCTGCGTTAGACATCTCCAACCAGTTAAGGTTGAAGTTGGTAACGAAGCCCTCAAACGCTCCTGATCGAGACGCGAGGAAAATATCGGTCTGGATCTTTGCATCCAAGATGACATTGAAGGAACCAAGCTCGTTCACATAGCCAAACAATTTTAGTATATGATCCCGAACTAAAGTCCCCTCTGCCATCTTTGTGGACACCAATTTCTTGATGGTCAGGTAACGAGTTACCCGACTACGACTCTCGAACATTTCCTTTAGGTAGAGCATCATGTCTGAAGCAAAGGCCATGTCTTCGACTTGCTTCTGAAGGACGGTCTGCAAGGATGCCACTATATAGCACTTGCATATCTCATCAGCATCTAGCCAGTCTTTCCATTCCTTTAACTGGGCCTCAGTTGCATCTGGTCCCGGCATGGTCGGTTGAGGGGTACTTAGGGCAATTGTGTGTTTGCCAACCCTAAGGACGAGCATTAGGTTACGCTTCCAGTCCTCGTAGTTTGGTCCCGTAAGTTTGTTATCATTAAGTATGGAGGCAAGGGGGTCGAGCTTGGTCATGATTTCTGTAAACAATGGTTTAAAGCAATAGTTAGGGTCTACTACAATCTATTTCATGGAATTTAGAAATAGATAATGTCTACTCCAGCCGCTATATCTTCACCACCTCAAGTGAAGACATCCAGAAATCTAAATTCCCTGGGCTGGAGCACTGAGACTATCGGCCCTGAATTAGAGACAGCATCTCGGTGAGAGCATGCAACCACTTCTGCCAACAGGGCTTTTACGACCCAGTCTTCATCAGAATTACCCATGGTAAACTGAAAGACTTCCCAGTCTCCTTTTGGCCAGCTTTATGTGACCTGCGTGCGCAGCAACAGCGGCTTCACACAAGCTTTCGGATGCTTCCCACAAATCTAGGTGGTATCGGCAGGGGGGTTCATAGGCTCCCGCGGTGCAGGATAAAATCGTCACCCACTGCCACCGGCATCCTCCATGTCCCGAAGGAAACTACTAGGCGAACTAGCATGGAAGGAAACACAGCTCTCACCCGGTAGGAATATCGAACTGCGTACCTCTCACCCAGACCCTTAGCCGGTTGATTGTGGAGGCCAGGGGCTCCCCTTTGGAGGGAACCTCTTACACATCCCTTCTTTATGAGGTTTATGTATATCTAGATAGGTCACGACCTCCTAGACAAAGACCCTGGTCTACCGTGCTCCCACTAGGATTACAAACCCTCCCACAAAGCATTAGTATCCTCGGAAAATATCATAGTCCCTACCTTGAATACTTAGCTTTTGCCTTTCTTGCAAGGATCACATTACATAGATTCCAAGGATCCCGATACTTCACTAGTTTGTCCATAATCCTAAGATCTGGAGCCTAGCCTAAGGTCAACGTGGAAAGGACTCCCACTACGATGATACCTCGTTCACAATTTGATGCCTGATGTCATAGTAGACCTCATCTCATTACAGGTTTCGATGCTGGCCAAATAGGGACATCCGACAACCGCCGCCGGACCTCAACCTAATGGTGGCATAACCAAATCGTGATGAGTTCATACTACTATCAAACGTCATCCAGAAACGGGTATCACACTGTAAAATCCTAACCTAACTTGGTCGCTAGGACCACGTGGGGAAAGGGCATCCCACTAGGGTTATCATACTTCTTATGGAGACATTAGTTAATTATCTCTAAACAAATCTAACACTGCGTCTATCTCGGTGCACAATACTTGGCTACCTGAACTACCACGAGGGCGGTTACCACCTTTCCTTTTAGCTAGCCACCGGATTCACACGTGTTAGAAGCATATAGAGACACCGATGAATCCATAATTTTAGTACTAACCCTAAGCCTGATCCAGAGACTAACTCACAAGCAAGAATGGTAATCACATTATCATCGGGGTTCTTTAAATACTGAATAAAGAGAAACAACAGAGAAAGCATCCAAACTGAATCAAGTCCAGGGTCCGACCCCTGAACCTGAATAGCACAGCCAAGACATCCTGCTCTTTCGTTCTGCACGATCTCTGACGATGATCCCCTTTATCGCCAACATGCACGCTTTCGCCAGGTCTTTACACGCCATGGTACCGCTTGCCCGAACCGTGGATGTAGCATCATCTCCTTCTTCCTGTGATCGAAAAATTAACACGCTCCGAGCAAGTGCTCGTTCGTGTACAATTTCACTAGAAAGTAAAGAAGACAATCCTAGAAACATGACCAGGGAACCGAGGATGGTCAACCCCCACCCTCGCCCATCTAGAGCCTTACAAATCCACCATAATAATCAATGCAAAATAAAATCCGGGGTTTGACCCCCGGATGCATGCAATCACTGATTACTATTCAGTGCGGCACCTGCAAAAAGACGATACATAGCATAATCCATATGCATGATCTACGCTGAACCCCGACGAAAACATATGCCATTATATATTCACATGATGTTTTCACGAATTCATGCATGAAACATACACCAAAGCGTGCTCTGATACCAATTATTGGAATTGGATCCGTGTATCAGAGTCACAGTAGAAGCAAAAGAAAGATCCGAAGATCATACGGTGTATGTTTCATTGCAATTCGTGATAGAAAACAATTTACATGCAAATCTATGATCTTAGCATATATGCGGACACCCTAGAGGCATACTACGATCTACGGAAGATATGCATGCATCTACTTAGATGTTTAGATTCATCATACCTTATGGATCTAGATCCAGAGATTATGGAACGATGAAGAACCACACTTGAATCGCAAGGAAAACTGTCGGATAGCACCTTGTTCTTTGCGAATTGAAGAATCCTCGAAATCCCGTCTCTGAGTACAGGGATTACGAGCCGACGGAGGAATCCGTTGCGAAGACGATGGCGAGCCATGAGATTTTCTCCCCCTCTTTCTCCTTTCTTCCTTCTCCTTCCTTCCTCTTCCTTATCCCTTCTTCTTCCTCTCTTTTCCTTGGCCGAAACCACAAAGGAGGAGGACTAGGGGTCGGATTTTTTGGAGGGAAGGGAGTAGAACCATTAGGGTCGTCCCTCCCCTCCCTATTTGCTTTATAGGGCCAGTCTCCCATGGCTCCAAGGAGCCTAGGGCCGGACCCTAGGTGGATAGGGATGAAGGGGGGTCGGATTTAGGTCTTCCGGGTGTCTATCGTGAAGTCCGGACGAAAACGCCCTTCATAAAAAGCGAAAAACTGAAAGTGAGACTGAGTGAGGTGCGCTACTCGGAATCGAGTTCCGTCAGCGCCTGTGAGCTCCTGGAATTATTCCGTTCAATCTAAGATCCATATTCAATATGTTCTGAGCCATATTTCAGTATTTACCAAAATACCCCAATGGCCCGTAACATATGTGAATCAGGTTCTTTGGCTCTGGGCTTGCGCTCCATCGCGCTACTTCGCATCCAATGTATCCAACTAGGTCGGGGAACAATTCCTATACGCAACGACAGGGTGGAACCTTCAGGGTTCGGGATCTCTAGCTCCAACCGGATCCCTGATTAACTGTTCCGGTGACACACCGAAAGTTCCGTTAATTAGCCCTAATCCGATTAACCCGCGTAGCCACCCAGAGTGTGACGCGAGTTGAACTCTAGGTATCCTAAACTTATGTTACTCCCTCATAACCCTGTTCTCTACTATACTCTGATAATCCTTAGTCCCTTCTATTACTGGTGCCATGATACGACTCGGGTGGTGGGGAGCACCGTCAGATCCCGATCGATCATCTGACTAGGGTTTGATGACTTGTTATCTATAACACCACACACCTTCCGGTGCTATGCCTAGCATCCAGAACATCGTCAGTCATACTGACAACCACCAGGCCTGGGTTAACTGCATGTGTGGACAGATTGACTCATCAAACCGCACCCATCCAACACTGGACGTCGGATAACCTGTAGGGATTACATGTCACTCAAGCGCCAGCCGGGTAACCCAACGTACCGTGGTATTGGACTATGGAAGGTCCGCACACGTTGGCACATCAAAGCACCACTCAACTGGTTGGCCCAGTGAGCATGGTCCCTCAGGGTTAAGGACATATTATCTATAGTAGTAAGACGGTTTCTGCACCAGTGTCTGAATCACTGAACAGTGCACCGTCTTGGTTCCTGTTCAACACGATCATCATGCTTGGTAAGGTGAATGGGAATCCCACGTTTCCGTGGTGGAGACTTTACCATATCCTCTACCTGCCAACAACTTATTCTCGGTGAAGCGACCAGCATCACCAAAGCTGTGAACTAGTTCTAGGTCAACACAGAACTGGCACTGGGTCTTCCAAGCATGGATCCTCCATGCGTCTCAATGGCCTACTGTGTTCCCTAGGGTCCTTTTTATTATATGAGTATTATCATATACCAGAGTAGTATTCTAATTAAAGCAATAACCAAAGTCATATTTATTAATGTTAATACAGAAAATCCACGCTAAGGACACACGAGCTACAACAGGTCGGAGGCGGTTTTTTGTTGGGCCGTCTCCGCCACGGCCATGCCGGATACTAGGGTCGCGACCCTCTACCGAAGCTCCTCTGCCTCTGCCTTCAGAGCCTCGGAGCGGTTAGCCCACTGGAGCTCATGGATGTGCTCGTCCACCTTGCGCTCGGACCCCCGAAGGGAATCATCGAACAAGGCAGCAAGCGCCTTCCCGGCCTCGACGACCTCCGCGGCCAGTGCCTGGCTCTGCTTCTCCTCCTGCATGAGAAAGATGAAAAAGTTAGCAGGAAAGGCAATTTTTATACAAAGATAGAGATGGTGAGAGATACCTCGGCCAGACGTTCGCTTATGGAAGCGAAGGGGGCTCGGGCGAAGACGTTGCGACCCAACAATTACCGCAGATAGTGGGGCACCCTCCCTTCTTCCGCGGAGGAGCCCGCACTGGGACCGCCTGGAAATTCGGTAAGAGGCGGAGCGCTAGTAGAGGGAGTGGGGGCTGACACCTCCTCCGGGCGAACTCCTGCTCCTGGCAGGCTAGGAGGGGTCGCCCCGGCTGCTTCGGCTTCCAACTCCGAGCTCGAGGACTCAGAGTCGGAGCCGACGTCCACGAAGCTGGGGGACCTATAGATCAGGTCCCCCAGACCCTCCGGGGAGCCCGCTTCCTCCTGGCCCTTGGCGGGAGGCGAGGGCAGAGGAACGGGTGCTGGAGCTGCGAGGGGCGTAGAGGTCACAGCGGTGGGGACAGATTCGCCCTGCTGGACCTCCACCCCGGTAGCAGGAGAGGGAAGCTCCTACCCGCTTGGTCCCACCCCTTGCGCTGGAGCTGGCAGAGTGGGGAGCCTCTCCACTTGAGCGGGGACGCTGGGCTCCACTTGAGAAGGTGGAACGGCGGGCCCTTCCTCCTCGGAGCCCGTTTCCTCCTCCTCAGAGTCCGTCCACTCGGGATCCGAATCTAAGCCCGCCTCCTCCAGCGCTTTTTGTTGCTGCTCCGCCTGGGCACTTGCAGACGCGGGCCTCGCGGGCTTGGCCCTCTTCTTCCTGCGGCCTTCCATCTCCGGCGTCATCACTGCCACGCGGAGGGGGACTGTCAGATCGCCGGGAAAGTTGCCCATTATTATTCGAGCCATCCCGGATTCGACTTCCGCCATGGATAGCAGGAGGTCGATATTCGGGTCGTCGGGCTTGACAAATTGAATCTTGTGGCGAATAGTGGGGAGTGGGGCGGGTGGCTGACCTGTGCCGACGTCTTGGCGAGGAGGTTACGGAAGAGCAGAGGCCTCGCCCTAGCGGAGCATCTCCATGGTGTCGGGGTCGTTGAGGCAGATGGGCGAAGCCCGCCTCTGGACCGTCTTCTTGCGGGGGTTGCCTCCCGAGCTCCCCGCCCCTTTGCTGATCCCTTCGGAGGGAGGAGGGGCCTCCTTCTTCTTCCGGATGATCTTCTTCTTGAGCAGGATCGCACCAGTCTTCCCGTCCTTCAGCTGGAAGGCAAAGTCGGGGGCGGTGATCTTTTCTGGAGTTCGCCCTCCGAGATAGTAGAGGAACGACTCGTCCAATGATCGCTCCCGATCGGGCGCGATGCACTTCTTCTTCCCCGCCTGGAAGAAGGACAGCTCCCTGAAGATTATCATCGTGGGAATCCCAGGATGAGCCGGGACTCCGCTATTCCGCCCGCGCCAGTCGTCGACCGCCACGAAAGGGTAGTCCTTCCAGTGGCGGTCTTTGTTCTCGATGGAGGAGAAGGGGAGTACCTCACCACGCCGCCCGGCGAGGTAGAAGTATCCGCAGCCCGCAGTGCTGAAGACCGGCCCAGGTTTGAGAAGCCATTTCTTGAGCAGGTAGCTGAGTGGGATCCTCACCTTTAGGGCGGTCTCCAGCTGGGATAGCCCGTAGAGTATCCCCTAGGAGTTCCCTGAGAGTTGGGCGGGGCAAAGCCCCGTCAACTCGAAGAACTCCCCGGTGAGATGACTCAGCGGGAACCGCAGCCCAGACCACAGTAGCCCAACAGAGGCTACGGTGCCCTAGGGCGGCCTCCCGCGGAGTGGCATCTCGGTGACGAGGATCTCTTGAGGGAGATCGATCGCCGCCCGGATACTGTCCCCTACGGGCACCCCGACGGGGTTTTACAACCAAACCACCGCCGTTTCGACGGTAGGCTCGGAGGCTTGGGGGGCGGCGGCAGCAGCAGAACAGCAGCGGTGACGTCGGAAGCGGAGGCCATGAGGGAAGCATGAGCTGAAGCGATAAAAAGTAGGGAAGAAGGGAGAGCTGATTTGCGCGAAAGGATGGAAATCCCCACCTCCACCCCTATTTATAGAGAGGTTAGAGGCAGGGGGATCGGCGGGTCAGTTAATGCTCGAGCATGCTCAACGAGGCGATGCGACGGTGACGAAGGCGACAGCTCATTTCTTTCCAATCGCAAGGCGCCACGTGGTCCACGCGTGGAGAAAGCTGCGCCAGCATCGGCGACGTCCTTTCTGACAAAAGAGGGGACAAATCGGGAGGAGATACGTCTCCCACGCTGATCGAGATCTCATGATGAGATTCATTGTATCAGCTTCGGACCTCGAGTCTCGCGTCACATTTAAGATGATACGACCGTCGGAGATTTGGTGCGAAGCCTGAGCCATAAGGTCGCCTGCGGTAGGTGCCCGCAGCTCGCCCGAAGTAGACCCTGACCGCGTGTGGCAAGCTCGCACCGGAAGGAGATCGCTCGTGGCTGACGCTCCCGGCCCGCCCGGTACTTGTAGGCAGCAGGTAGCTGCGTTCCTAGGACAGAGCAACATCATCCTCGAAGCCTCGCTTATGAGATACTGGGAGTCAAAACTCTCGACGCAAGGTCACCAGCGGCCGGTACCTACAGCCCGCCCGAGGAGAACCCCGTCCGTGTGCGACTAGCTCGCACAGGAAGGAGGTCATCAATGGATGGTCCTCCCAGCCCGCCCGGTGTTTGCGATAAGACTCCTGAGCAAGCGCCAAGTTTTCTTGATCGCTCGCTCAGGAGGGAGTAATATTGGGGGTAGCTAAAACCGCATATCTTGGACAACATTGTAGCACGCTTGAGGTGGATCTCGCTCGGGAGCCCATCCAGGAGTTGGAACCCGCCCCCCCGGCTCGACTGGAAGCAAGATCCACATTGGACTGTATGGACACCTTGTATCTGAGTGCATTACATCTAAGGCTCGGTAAATCGCTTGGATGAAGAATACTAAGGAGCTCGCTCTCAGCTTATGCACATGAACTTTTGCCAAAGAGAAAACTTAGAAGGGTATCAACGAACACCGGTAGAGCGCTCAAGGAGCTCGCCAGGCCACGCCCGTTGTCGAAGAGGTCTCCCTCCCAAGAGCCCGACTCTTGGCATAGGCAGAAGGCGGCGGATCAACGGCTCGCACAGAAGCCCGCCGGAACCTCTCTCGGTTTGTCAGGGAGATCGCCCTTGTCGCCCCTAGACAAGCGGCATAAAGGCTGCCAGGTATCAAAACCCCTCTGAAACTACGTGGACGATTGTAGTCCACGGAAGCCCGCCCGAGTCATTTCGGGACCTCCCAGACTTGAACGTTCCAGAAGATCCACCTGGCAACGACAAGATCGGTACTCTCCCCCACTACACCGACTGGCGAGCTAGACGACAAAGGCTGTCAGGAGCCCATGCGCTAAAGGCTGCCAGAGGCCCATGTGAGCCAGAACGTGGGGGGTCAAAAAGGTGCTGGAAAAAGCTGCCAGGTGTTGTATTCTGGTAGGTAGCAGTATGCTATAAATGCCCACCCCCAGGCTCCAAAGTACAGGTTCGAAACCCTCATCCCTACCACTTTGGTTTACGATCAAACTCCATCAATCACCTGAGACTGACTTGAGCGTCGGAGGGCCTGCGCTCCTAAGGGAGCCAGCCGTTCTTACGTTTTTCTTTGTCTTGCAGGGAGACCAATCGAGCCAGTGAAAAATATCCCCAAACAGATACTACGAATGAAATAGAATGGATCGTACAAATGAATTAGAATTGATCGTGCGAATGAATTAGAATAGATCGTACGAATGAATTAGAATGAAAACATTCGTACGAATGAATTCGAATAGACCGTGCGAATGAATTAGAATGGATCGTATAAATGAATTAGAATGGATCATGCGAATGAATTAGAATGGATCGTGCGAATGAATTAGAATGGATCGTACGAATGAATTAGAATGGATCGTACGAATGAATTAGAATAGATCTTGCGAATGTATTAGAATGGATCGTACGAATGAATTAGAATAGATCTTACGAGTGAATTAGAATAGATCGTGCAAATAAATTAGAATGGATCGTACAAATGAATTAGAATAGATTGTGCGAATGTATTTGAATGAATTAGAATGGATAGTGCGAATGAATTAGAATGGATCGTGCAAATGAATTAGAATGGATCGTGCGAATGAATTAGAATAGATTACGTGAATGTATTAGAATGGATCGTACGAATGAATTAGAATAGCTCATACGAATGAATTAGAATGGATCGTATGAATGAATTTGAATGGATCGTACGAATACATTAGAATAGCTTGTACGAATGAATTAGAATAGATTGTGTGAATGTTTTAGAATGGATAGTGCGAATGAATTAGAATGGATCATATGAATGAATTAGAATGGATCGTGCGAATGAATTAGAATATATCATACGAATGAATTAGAATGGATAACTTCGTACGATTGTGTAGACACACGAATTTCATCGGACCCGGACCCGACTTACGTGTGCCAACGTGGATGCAAACCCGACGCGCTCGGACCCGGACCCGACTCGAAGGCCCCTACATGGATGCAAACCCGATGACTCGGACCCGACTCGCACCTAGCAAAAGAGAAGCGGACCCCACTTCAAGAGGGGCCGGCCCTTACTAGGGTCCGAACCCCATGGGGCCGGCCCCTACTAGGACCCGAACCCCATGGGGGGCCGGCCCTATTGGGACCCGAACCCCATGGAGGGGCTGGCCGGCCCTGCAAGGAAAGAGAAGAAAAGGAAAGAAAAGAAAAGAAAGAAAAGAAAAAGAAAGAAAAGAAAGGAAAGAAAAGAAAAGGAAAGAAAAGAAATAAAAGGAAGAAAATACCGTCATGCGCGGGGGGAGGTTGCGTATGACGTCTGCACACACGCGGATCTGCGCCGATCTCTCGATCCGACGCACAAGAAGAAGCGCCCGATCGCCATCGATTTCGTGTGTGAAATCCAGCCATAATTGCCTCGCCAGAAAAGGAAAACAAATAAACGTTATTCCCCTCATCAATGGATGAATAAATCCAGGGTAATTATGAGAGAGATACAAAAGGGATTTAAAATTAAAAAGTTCCCATATCTCTCTCCCCACCCCTTTGCCTATAAATAGAGGGGGTGGGGGAATGAAGAAGAGGTCGAAAATTGAAGACGAAACGCTGGAGCTCTGCAGAAGAGGAGACGCTTCTTCATCAACCCAAGGCTTCACGAGGCACAGTCAAGCCTGTCCCGAGGGATCGGCTTACTGAAAGTCCTCATCAACGTGAAGACCCTTGCACACGAAGATCATCCCTTCGACTCCATGCACGAAGAAGAAAGCTTGGAGAAGAAGAACCCTTCGACTCCGAAGATGCCAGAAGCAAAGGCCGGAGAAGAAGATCAGAGCGGCACTACCCCGTCGTCTCCAACAAGCCTTCGACTCCGATCAAGCCCAAAAGCCCGGAGAAGAAGAGGAGCGGCACCACCCCGTCGGCTCCAACAAATCCTCGATCCCGATCAAGCCTCAAAGCCCGGAGGAGAGAAGCGAAGCGTCATCACCCCGTCGTCTTCGACTAACGCTTGCGCCATCCACGAAGAAGAAAGCCTGGAGCAGATCGTCTGAAGCGTCGCTACCCCGTCGTCTTCATCAACAAAAGCCGACACTACAACCGTCGCACGGAGACCATCGCTACCCTCGTCGTCTTCATCAACAAAAGTCGATGCCACAACCATCGCACGGAGATCGGTGCTACCCCCACCATCTTCGAAAGCATTCTTCGACTCCGATCGCGCCAAAGAAGCCCGGAGAAGAAGAGAAGTCCCATCGACACGCAAACCGTCGAAGCACCGGAGAAGTAGCCCACGTCGTTCGAAGAAGAAGATCGAGTTGACGCTAAAGCTAAAGCCAACGCAAGAAGCCAAAGCAAAGCCCCAGTAAAGCCCGCGCCAAAGCAACGCAAGTGCCAAAGCCAAGCGACTACGCCGGCCACGAGCAAAAGCACCGCACGTTCTAGCCGATACGACGCAAAGTCCGGAAGAACGAAAGCATCGCAAGTCTCTCCCAGCTACGTCCAAGTGCAAGCGCCGAAGCAAAGCAAAAGCCAGAGCCACGCCGGAGCCATGCCAAAGCCAAAAAGCCAAAGCCAAAGCCAACGCCAAAAGCTCGATCGACGCCGCGAACCGATGATCAAGGACACCGAGGTCAAGCAAGGAACGAGGAAGACGTGAAGACCGAGGAACGAAGCCGAAAACCCCCTAGCCGAGAAAGCGCGAAGCACGGAAGGGACAAAGCAACGGTGGACATTCCTTAGCCTCTCCAAAACCCTCTCCCTGTAAAGACCCCCGTCCTAGGCAACTCCTTCAGAGCTCTCGCACGAACACCACGTGGAGACGTGGATCAAAGGGATCCCCCAGAAGATCTTTCCCACAATCCCCTGATCAAAACTCGCCGCAACCCGGACTCGCTACACCCGAGCCACCCGGGTCCCGGCCACAATTGTAATCTCGTGTGATTCGCAATAAAGATGACCCGCGCTTTTTTTCGCGTCCACAGATTGAATTAGATTAGATCATGCGAATGAATTAGAATGGATCGTACGAATGAATTAGAATGGATCATACGAATGAATTAGAATAGCTCATTCGAATATATTAGAATAGATCGTGCGAATGAAATAGAATGGATCGTACGAATGAATTAGAATGGATCGTGCGAATGAATTAGAATGGATCTTGCGAATGAATTAAAATGTCATGATCTATTCTAATTCATTCGCACGATCTATTCTAATTCATTCGTACGAGCTATTCAAATTCATTCGTACGAGCCATTCTAATTCATTCGTACGATCTATTCTAATTCATTCGTACGAGCTATTCTAATTGATTCATACGAATGTTTCCATTCTAATTCATTCGTATGATCTATTCTAATTCATACGTATGATTTATTCTAATTCATTCGCATGATCTAATCAAATTAATTCATTCGCACGATCCATTCTAATTCATTCGTACGAATGTATCCATTATAATACGTTCGTACGATCCATTCTAATTCATTCGTACGAGCTGTTCTAAATCATTAGTATAAATGTATCCATTCTAATTCATTCGCATGATCCATTCTAAGTCATTCGCACGATCCATTCTAATTCATTTACACGATCTATTCTAATTCTCTAATTTATTCGTACGAATGAATTAGAAAAGATTGTGCGAATGAATTAGAATAGATTGTGCTAAATCAATTAGAATGGATCGTACGAATGAATTAGAATGTCATGATCAAATCTAATTCATTCGTACGATCCATTCTAATTCATTTGCATGACCCATTCTAAGTCATTCGTACGATCCATTCTAATTCATTCACACGATCTATTCTAATTCATTCGTATGAATGATTTAGAATAGCTCGTACGAATGAATTTGAATGGATCGTGACATTCTAATTCATTCCCATGATCCATTCTAATTTATTCTTATGATCTATGCTAATTCATTCGCACGATCCAATCTAATTCATTCATACGATCCATTCTAACTCATTCGCACGATCTAATCTAAGTCATTCATACGAGCTATTCTAATTCATTCGTACGATCCATTTTAATTCATTCGCATGATCCATTATAATTCATTCGTACGATCCATTCTAATACAATAGTACGATCCATTCTAATTCATTCGCACGATCTATTCTAATTCATTCGTACGATCCTAATCTAATTGATTCGTACGAAGGTATCCATTCTAATTCATTCGTATGATCTATTATAATTCATTCATACGATCCATTCTAATACATTCACACAATCTATTCTAATTCATTCGCACGATCCACGTTAATTCATTCGCATGAATGTTTCCATTCTAATTTATTTGTACGATCCATTCTAATTCATTCGTACGATTCATTCTAATTTATTCGCACGATCTATTATAATTCATTCGTACGAGCTATTCTAATTCATTCATACGAGCTATTCTAAATCATTGGTACGAATGTATCCATTCTAATTCATTCACACAATCCATTCTAAGTCATTCGCACGATCCATTCTAATTCATTTACACGATCCATTCTAATTCAATCGCACGAATTATTCTAAATCATTGGTACGAATGTATCTACTCTAATTCATTCGCACGATCCATTCTAATTCATTCGTACGATCCATTCTAATTCATTCATACAATCTATTCTAATTCATTCGCATGATCTATTCTAATTCCTTCATACGAGCCATTCTAAGTCATTCACACGATCTATTCTAATTCATTCACACGATCCATTCTAATTCATTCATACGATCATTTCTAATTCATTCGTATGATCCATTCCAATTTATTCGCACGATCCATTCTAAGTCATTCACACGATCTAATCTAATTCATTCGTAAGAAGGTATCCATTCTAATTCATTAGTATGTTTCCATTCTAATTCATTCGCACGATCCATTCTAATTCATTCTCATGATTCATTCTAATGCATTCGTACGATCCATTCTAATACATTCGCACGATATATTCTAATTCATTTGTACGATCCATTTTAATTCATTCGCACGATCCATTCTAAGTCATTAGTACGAGCTATTCTAATTCATTCGTACGATCCATTCTAATTCATTCGTACGATCCATTCTAATTCATTCGCATGATCTAATCTAATTCATTCGTACGAAGATATCCATTTTAATTTATTCGTACGATCTATTCTATTTCATTCGAAAGATCCATTCTAATTCATTCGTACGATCCATTCAAATTCATTTGTACGATCCAATCTAATTCATTTGCACGATCCATTCTAATTCATTTGCACGAGCTATTCTAATTCATTGGTACAAATGTATCCATTCTAATTCATTCACACGATCAATTCTAATTCTTTCATACGATCCATTCTAATTCATTCATACGATCCATTCTATTTCATTCATACGATCCTTTCTAATTCATTCGTACGATCTATTCTAATTTATTCGTACGATCCATTCTAATTCATTCGCACGATCTATTCTAATTCATTCGTACGATCCATTCTAATTCATTCATACGATCCATTCTAATTCATTCGCACAATCTATTCTAATTCATTAGTATGAACTATTCTAATTCATTGGTACGAATGTATTCATTCTAGTTCATTCGCACGATCTAATCTAATTCATTCATACGAGCTATTCAAATTTATTCGTATGATCCATTCTAATTTATTCGCACGATCCATTCTAATTCATTCGTATGATCCATTCAAATTCATTCGTACGATCCATTCTAATTCATTCTAACAATCTTTTCTAATTCATTCGTACGATCTATTCTAATTCATTGGTACGAATGTATCCATTCTAATTCATTCGCACGATCTAATCTAATTCATTCGTACGAGCTGTTCCAATTCATTCGCACGATCCATTCTAATTTATTCGCACGATCTAATCTAATTCATTCGTACGAAGGTATCCATTGTAATTCATTCGTATGATCTATTCTAATTCATTTGTTTGATCTATTCTAATTCATTTGTACGATCTATTCTAATTCATTCAAACAATCCGTTCTAATTTATTCGCACGATCCATTCTAATACATTCGCACGATCTATTCTAATTCATTCATACGATCCATTCTAATTCATTCGTACAATCTATTTTAATTCATTCGTACGAGCTATTCTAATTCATTGGTACGAATGTATCCATTCTAATTCATTCGCACGATCTAATCTAATTCATTCGGACGAGCTATTCTAATTCATTCGTACAATCCATTCTAATTCATTCGCACGATCCATTCTAATTCATTCGTACGATCCATTCTAATTCATTCGTACAATCCATTCTAATTCATTCGCACGATCCATTCTAATTTATTCGTACGATCCATTCTAATTCATTCGTACAATCCATTCTAATTCATTCACACAATCTATTCTAATTCATTCGTACGATCCTAATCTAATTCATTCGTACGAAGGCATCCATTCTAATTCATTCGTATGATCTATACTAATTCATTTGTATGATCCATTCTAATTCATTCGTTTGATCCATTCTAATTCATTCGCATGATCTAATCTAATTCATTCGTACGAGCTATTCGTACGAATGAAATAGAAAGGGTCATACGATCCATTATAATTCATTCGCACAATCTATTCTAATTCATTCATACGATCCATTATAATTCATTCGTACGATCCATTCTAATTTATTCATACGATCCATTCTAATTCATTCGTATGATCCATTCTAATACATTCGCACGATCCATTCTAATTCATTCGTACGATCTATTCTAATTCATTCGTACGATCCATTCTAATTCAGTCGCACGATCCATTCTAATTCATTCGTATGATCTATTCTAATTCATTCGTACGAGCTATTCTAATTCATTCGCACGATCCATTCTAATTCATTCGTACGATCCATTCTAATTCATTTGCACGATCCATTCTAAATCATTCATACGATCCATTCTAATTTATTCGCACGATCCATTCTAATTCATTTATACAAATATTTCCATTCTAATACATTCGCACAATCTATTCTAATTCATTCGTACCAGCTATTATAATTCATTTGTACAAGCTATTCTAATTCTATGGTTCGATCCATCCTAATTCATTCGTACGATCCATTCTAATTCATTCGCATGATCCATTCTATTACATTAGCACAATCTATTCTAATTCATTCGTACGAGCTATTCTAATTCATTCGTACGAGCTATTCTAAATCATTCGTACAATCCATTCAAATTCATTCGCACTTAAATCATTCATACGATCCATTCAAATTCATTCGCACGATCTATTCTAATTCATTCGTACGATCCATTCTAATTCATTCGTACAATCCTTTCTAATACATTCGCACAATCTATTCTAATTCATTCGTACGAGCTATTCTAATTCATTCGCACGATCCATTCTAATTCATTTGTACGATCCAATCTAATTCATTTGAACAATCTATTCATTCTAATTCATGCGCACGATCTATTCTAATTCATTTGTACGAGCTATTCTAATTCATTCACACGATCCATTCTAATTCATTCGTACGATCCATTCTAATACATTCGCACAATCTATTCTAATTCATTCGTATGATCTATTCTAATCCATTCGTACGATCCATTCTAATAAATTCGTACGAGCTATTCTAATTCATTCGTACGATCCATTGTAATTCATTGGTACGATCCATTCTAAATCATTCGCACGATCTATTCTAGTTCATTCGTACGATCCTAATCTAATTCATTAGTATGATGGTATCCATCCTAATTCGTTCGTATGATCATATCTAATTCATTCGTACGATCCATTCTAATACATTCGCACAATCTATTCTAATTCATTCGTACGATCTATTCTAATTCATTCGTATGACCTATTCTAATTCATTCGTACGAATGTTTCTATTCTAATACATTCGTACGATCCATTCAAATTCATTCGCACGATCTATTCTAATTCATTCGTACGATCCATTCTAATACATTCGTATGAGCTATTCTAATTCATTCGCACGATCTATTCTAATTCATTCGTACAAGCTATTCTAATTCATTCGTACGATCTGTGGGGAAAAATCTTCATGCCAACCCGAAGACTTCGCCACACCAGTCAATTGAAGTTTGAGTCGATGATTGTTGTTCGATCTGTTGAAAGGAGTTGGTGCTTTCAATATGCAGAGAGAGAGAGTTTGACACGAGAGATGTGATCTCGGAGTTCAGCCGAAGCCAACGTCTCCGTGCTATAGGGAGCAACCCGAATTTCACTAACACTTGTATCGAAGTGATCTCGACAGACCGAGTACCACTGAAACCACTCTAATCATTTCAAAGACAAGAAGAAGATCGAAGAGAGGAGGATAAGGGGAAGCTGAGAAATTCCAGAGCTTTGGATCTCTGAAAATCAGATTTCAGAACTGGAAATCAGATTTCGGATCCATTTACATTCGAAGGGCTGCTATTTATAGGATTTTCTGGTGGCAAATGGCGGTTTCTGCTGTCGTATCTAGGGATCCTCCACGTAAAGTTGGTGGGCCCTGCTACCGTCTCTTGGGGTATTCCACAGGCTCTTGGACCCACCAGGCTGTGCCGGTGGGTCCCGCTGTAGTCTTCGGGGGCCCACCAGGCAGGGTCGGTGGGTCCCGTTGTAGTCTTCGGGGGCTCACTAGGCAGGACCGGTGGGTCCCGCTGTAGTCTTCGGGGGCCCACCAGGCAGGGCCGGTAGGTCCCGCTGTATGCAGACTTCTTGCCAAAATTTGCACCCACACGATCCATTCTAATTCATTCGTACAAGCTATTCTAATTCATTCGTATGAATGTTTCCATTGTAATTCATTCGTATGATCCATTCTAATTCATTCGTACGATCCATTCTAATTTATTTGCACGATCTAATCTAATTCATTCGTACGAGCTATTCGTACGAATAAATTATAATGGATCGTACGAATGAATTAGAATAGCTCGTACGAATGAATTAGAATGGATCGTGCGAATGAATTAGAACGGATACATTTGTACCAATGATTTAGAATAGCTCGTACGAATGAATTAGATTAGCTCGTGCGAATGACTTAGAATGGATCGTGCGAATGAATTAGAATGGATCGTACGAATGAATTAGAATGGATCGTACAAATGAATTAGAATGGATCGTGTGAATGAATTAGAATGGATCGTACGAATGAATTAGAATGGATCATGCAAATGAATTAGAATGGATCGTACGAATGAATTAGAATAGATTATGCGAATGAAATAGAATGGATCGTACGAATGAATTAGAATAGATCGTACGAATGAATTAGAATAGATTGTGCGAATGAATTAGAATGGATCCTACGAATGAATTAGAATAGATCGTGCGAATGAATTAGAATGGATCGTATGAATAAAATAGATTGGATCGTACGAATGTATTAGAATGGAAACATTCATATGAATCAATTAGAATAGATCGTGTGAATGTATTAGAATGGATCGTATGAATGAATTAGAATGGATCGTGCGAATAAATTAGAATGGATCGTGCGAATGAATTAGAATGGATCGTACGAATGAATTTGAAAAGTTTGTGCGAATGTATTAGAATGGATCGTACGAATGAATTAAAATAGATAATATGAATGAATTAAAATGGATACCTTCGTACGAATGAATTAGATTAGGATCGTACGAATGAATTAGAATGGATCGAGCGAATGAATTAGAATGGATCGTACAAATGAATTAGACTGGATCCATTTTAATTCATTCGTACGATCGAATCTAATTCATTTGTACGATCCATTCTAATTCATTCGCACGATCCATTCTAATTCATTCGTACGATCCAATCTAATTTATTTGTACGATCCATTCTAATTCATTCGTATGATCTATTCTAATACATTCTTATGAGCTATTCTAATTCATTCGCACGAATTTATCCATTCTAATTCATTCGTACGATCCATTCTAATTCATTCAAACGATCCATTCTAATACATTCACACAATCCATTCTAATTCATTCGTATGATCTATTCTAATTTATTCGCATGATTCATTCTAATTCATTCGCACGATATATTCTAATTCATTCGTAAGATCCATTCTAATTCATTCGCATGATCCATTCTAAGTCATTCGCATGATCTATTCTAATTCATTCGCACGATCCATTCTAATTCATTCGTATGATCTATTCTAATTCATTCGTACGATCTATTCTAATTCATTCGTACGATCCATCCTAATTCATTCTAATTCATTCGCAAATGAATTAGAATGGATTGTGCGAATGTATTAGTATTGGATCGTACGAATGAATTAGAATAGATCGTGTGAATAAGTTAGAATGAATCATGCAAATGAATTAGAATAGATCATACAAATGAATTAGAATGGATTGTGCGAATGTATTAGAATGGATCGTACGAATGAATTAAAATGTATCGTACGAATGAATTAGAATAGATCGTGCGAATGAATTAGAATAGCTCATACGATTGTATTAAAATAGATTGTACTAATGAATTAGAATGGATCGTACAAATGAATTAGATTGGATTGTGCGAATGAATTAGAATGGATTGTGCAAATGAATTAGAATGGATCATACGAATGAATTTGAAAAGTTTGTGCGAATGTATTATAATAGATCCTACGAATGAATTAAAATAGATAATACGAATGAATTAAAATGGATACCTTCGTACGAATGAATTAGATTAGGATCGTACGAATGAATTAGGATGGATCGAGCCAATGAATTAGAATGGATCGTACCAATGAATTAGATTGGATCCATTCTAATTCATTCGTATGATCGAATCAAATTCATTTGTACGATCCATTCTAATTCATTCGTACGATCTATTCTAATTCATTCACACAATCCAATCTAATTCATTTGTACGATCCATTCTAATTCATTCGTTCGATCTATTCTAATACATTCGTATGAGCTATTCTAATTCATTCGCACGATCTATTCTAATTCATTCGTACGATCCATTCTAATTCATTCGTACGATCCATTCTAATACATTCGCACAATCCATTCTAATTCATTCGTATGATCTATTCTAATTCATTTGTATGATTCATTCTAATTCAGTCCACGATCTATTCTAATTCATTCGTACGATCCATTCTAATTCATTCGCACAATCCATTCTAATTCATTCGCATGATCCATAGTAATTCATTCATACGATCCTTTCTAATTCATTCTTATGATCTATTCTAATTCATTCGCACGATCCATTCTAATTCTTTCGCGAATGACTTAGAATTGATCGTGCGAATGAATTAGATTGGATACATTCGTACCGATCCATTCTAATTCATTCTATTCTAATTCATTAGTATGGTCTATTCTAATTCATTCGCACGAGCTATTCTAATTCATTCGTACGATCCATTCTAATTTATTTGCACAATCTATTCTAATTCCTTCTTACGAGCTATTCTAATTCATTCGTACGATCCATTCTAATTCATTTGTACGATCCATTCTAATTCATTCGCACGATCTATTCTAATTTATTCATACGAGCTATTCTAATTCATTCGTACGATCCATTATAATTCATTCATACAAGCTATTCTAATCCATTCATACGAGCAATTCTAATTCATTCGCACGATCCATTCTAATTTAATCGCACGATCTATTCTAATTCATTCGTACGATCCATTCTAATTCATTGGTACGATCCAATCCAATTCATTCGTATGATCTATTATAATTCATTCGCACGATCCGTTCTAATTCATTCGCATAATCTAATCTAATTCATTCGTACGAAGGTATCCATTCTAATTCATTCGTACGATCCATTCTAATTCATTCGCACGATCCATTGTAATTCATTTGCACGATCCATTCTAATTCATTCTTTCGAATGTTTCCATTCTAATTCATTCGCACGATCCATTCTAAGTCATTCGCACGATCCATTCTAATTCATTTGCACGATCTATTCTATTTCATTCGTACGATCCATTTTAATTCATTCTCACGATCTATTCTAATTCATTCGTACGAGCTATTCTAATTCATTCATACAATCCATTCTAATTCATTTTTACGAGCTATTCAAATTCATTCGTACGATCCATTCAAATTCATTCTCACGATCCATTCTATTTCATTCGTATGATCCAATCTAATTCATTCGCACGATCCATTCTAATTCATTCGTACGACCCATTCTAATTCATTCGTGCAATTGAATTAGAATGGATCGTATGAATGAATTAGAATAGATTGTGCGAATGTATTAGAATGGATCATACGAATGAATTAGAATGGATAGTACGAATGAATTAGAATAGATCGTGCGAATGAATTAGAATAGATCCATTCATACCAATGAATTAGAATAGCTCGTATGAATGAATTAGAATAGATCGTGCGAATGAATTAGAATGGATTGTGCGAATGAATTAGATTGGATCGTACAAATGAATTGGAATGGATACCTTCGTACGAATGAATTAGAATGGATCGTATGAATGAATTAGATTGGATCGTAAAAATGAATTAGATTGAATCATACGAATGAATTAGAATAGATCATGCGAATAAATTAGAATAGATCATACGAATAAATTAGAATGGATACCTTTGTACGAATGAATTAGAATGGATCGTGCGAATGAATTAGAATAGATCGTGCGAATGAATTAGAATAGATTGTACAAATGAATTAGATTGGATGGTACGAATGAATTAGATTGGATCGTGCGAATGAATTAGAATAGCTCGTACGAATGAATTAGAATAGATCGTGCTAATGAATTAGAATCGATCGTACGAATGAATTAGAATGGATACCTTCGCACAAATATATTCGTACGAATGAATTAGAATGGATCGTATGAAAGAATTAGAATGCATCGAACAAATGAATTAAATTGGATCGTACAAATGAAATAGATTGGATCGTAATAATGAATTAGAATGGATCATACGAATGAATTAGAATGGATCGTGTGAATGACTTAAAATGGATCGTGCGAATGAATTAGAATGGATCGTGCGAATGAATTAGAATGGATCGTGCGAATGAATTAGAATAGATTGTGACAATTAGAATGTATTAGAATGTATTAGAATGGATTAGAATGTATTAGAATGGATCGTGCGAATGAATTAGAATTGATCGTGCGAATGAATTAGGATGGATCGTACGAATGAATTAGAATCGATCATACGAATGAATTAGAATAGATCGTACGAATGAATTAGAATGGATCGTGCGAATGAATTAGAATAGCTCTTACGAATGAATTAGAATAGAACATACGAATGAATTACAATGGATACCTTCGTACGAATGAATTAGATTAGATCGTGCGAATAAATTAGAATGGATCGTACGAATGAATTAGAATTGATACCTTCGTACGAATGAATTAGAATCGATTGTGCGAATGAATTAGATTGGATCGTACGAATGAATTAGAATGGATCGTGTGAATGAATTAGAATAGCTCGTATGAATGAATTAGAATGGATCGTACGAATGAATTTGAATAGTTGGTACGAATGAATTAGAAAAGCTCGTACGAATGAATTAGAATAGAACGTGTGAATGAATTAGAAAGGATCATACCAATTAATTAAATAGCTCATGCGAATGAATTAGAATGAATCTTACGAATGAATTAGAATAGATCGTACGAATGAATTAGAGTAGCTCTTATGAATGAATTAGAATGGATATATTCGTACCAATGAATTAGAATGGATCGTACGAATGAATTAGATTAGATCGTGCGAATGAATTAGAATGGATCGTACGAATGAATTAGAATGGATCGTATGAATGAATTAGGAAGGAAACTTTCAGACAAATGAATTAGAATAGCTCGTACGAAAGAATTAGAATGGATCCTGCGAATGAATTAGGTTGGATCGTACGAATGAATTAGAATGGATCGTATGAATGAATTAGAATGGATCGTACGAATGAATTAGAATGGATCGTGCGAATGAATTAGGATGGTTACATTCGTACCAATGAATTAGAATAGATCGTATGAATAAATTAGAATGGATCGTGCGAATGAATTAAAATGGATCGTACGAATAAATTAGAATTGAAACATTCGTACGAATGAATTAGAATAGCTCGTACGAATGAATTAGAATAGATCGTGTGAATGAATTAGAATGGATCGTGCGAATGAATTAGAATGGTTCTTGAGAATAAATTAGTATAAATCGTATGAATGAATTAGAATGGATCGTGCGAATGAGTTAGAATGGATCGTACGAATGAATTAGAATGGATTGTGTGAATGAATTAAAATAGATCGTACGAATGAATTAGAATGGATCGTACGAATGAATTAGAATAGATCGTGCGAATGAATTAGAATTTATCGTGCGAATGAATTAGAATGGATCGTGCGAATGAATTAGAATGGATCGTGCGAATGAATTAGAATAGATCGTGCGAATGAATTAGAATAGATCGTACGAATGAATTAGAATAGATCGTGCGAATGAATTAGAATGGATCGTGACATTCTAATTCATTCGTACGTACCATTCTAATATATTCGTACGATCCATTCTAATTTATTCGCACGATCTATTCTAATTCATTCGTACGAGCTATTCTAAATCATTGGTACGAATATATCCATTCTAATTCATTGACATGAACCATCCTATTTCATTCGTACGATCCATTCTAATTCATTCGCACGATCCATTCTAATTCATTCCTACGATCCATTCTGTTACATTTGCATGATCCATTCTAATTCATTCGTATGAATAGCTCGTACGAATGAATTAGATTAGATCGTGCGAATGAATTAGAATTGATCGTGCGAATGAATTAGAATGGATTGTGCGAATGAATTAGAATGGATACATTCGTACCAATGATTTAGAATAGCTAGTATGAATGAATTAGAATAGATCGTGTGAATGTATCGGAATGGATCATACGAATGAATTAGAATAGCTCGTACGAATGAATTAGAATAGATCGTGCGAATGACTTAGAATGGATCGTATAAATGAATTAGAATGGATCGTGCAAATGAATTAGAATGGATCGTGCGAATGAATAAGAATGGATCGTGCAAATGAATTAGATTGGATCGTATGAAGAATTAGAATGGATCGTGCGAATGAATTAGAATGGATCATGCGAATGACTCAGAATGGATCGTGCGAATGTATTAGATTGGATCGTGCTAACGAATTTGAATGGATACATTCGTACCAATGATTTAGAATAGCTCGTACGAATGAATTAGAATAGATCGTGCGAATGTATTAGAATGGATCGTACGAATGAATTAGAATAGCTCGTACGAATGAACTAGAATAGATTGTGCGAATGAATTAGAATGGATCGTATGAATGAATTAGAATGGATCGTGCGAATAAATTGGAATAAAACGAATTAAAATGGATCGTGCGAATGAATTCGAATGTCATGATCAATTCTAATTCATTCGCATGATCCATTCTAATTCATTCGCATGATCCATTCTAATTCATTCATACGATCCAATCTAATTCATTCGCATGATCCATTTTAATTCATTCGCACGATCTATTCTAATTCTTTCGTATGATCCATTCTAATACATTCGCACTATCTATTCTAATTCATTCGCACGATCCATTCTAATTCATTCGCACGATCCATTCTAATTCATTCGCGTGATCCATTCTAATTCATTTGTACAAATGAATTAGAATGGATATATTCGTACCAATGAATTAAAATAGCTCATACGAATGAATTAGAATAGATCGTAGGAATGAATTAGAATGGATACATTCATACCAATGAATTAGAATAGCTCGTACGAAAGAATTAGAATAGATCGTGCGAATGAATTAGAATGGATCGTAAGAATGAATTAGAATAGATCGTACGAATGAATTAGAATGGATTCACTCGATCTATTCTAATTCATTCATATGATCCAGTCTAATTCATTCGCATGATCCATTCTAATTCATTTGTACGAGCTATTCTAATTCATTCGTCCGAGCTATTCTAACTCATTCGCACGATCCATTCTAATTCATTCGCACGATCTATTCTAATTCATTCGTACGATCCATTCTAATTCTTTGGTACGATCCATTCTAATTCATTCATACGATCCAATCTAATTCATTCGCACGATCTATACTAATTCATTCATACATGCTAATCTAATTCATTTACACGAAGGTATCAATTCTAATTCATTCACACGATCTATTCTAATTCATTCGTAATTAAAATGGATCGTACATATAAATTAGAGCGGATCGTGCGAATGAATTATAATGGTTCGTGCGAATGAATTATAATCGTACGAATGAATTAGAATAGATCGTTCAAATGAATTAGAATGGATCATGCGAATGAATTAGAATGGATCGTACGAATGAATTAGAATAGATCATACGAATGAATTAGAATGGATCGTGTGAATGAATTAGAATGGATCGTGCGAATGAATTAGATTGGATCGTGCGAATGAATTAGAATGAATCGTACGAATGAATTAGAATGGATCATACGAATGAATTAGAATAGCTCGTACGAATGAATTAGAATAGATTATGTGAATGTATTAGAAGGGATTGTACGAATGAATTAGAATAGATCATACGAATGAATTAGAATGGATACCTTCGTACGAATGAATTAGATTAAATCATGCGAATGATTTAGAATGGATCGTACGAATGAATTAGAATGGATCGTACGAATGAATTAGAATAGCTTGTACGAATGAATTAGAATAGATCGTGCAAATGAATTAGAATAGATCGTGCGAATGAATTAGAATAGATCGTACGAATGAAATAGAATAGGTCGTACGAATAAATAAGAATAGATTGTGCGAATGTATTAGAATGGATCGTACGAATGAATTAAATTGGAAACATTCGTATGAATGAATTAGAATAGCTCGTACGAATGAATTAGAATAGATCGTGCGAATGAATTAGAATAGATCGTGCGAATGAATTAGAATGGATCGTATGAATGAATTAAAATGGATCTTGCGAATGAATTAGAATAGATCTTGCGAATGAATTAGAATGGATCGTATGAATGAATTAGAATGGACCGTGCGAATGAATTAGAATGTGATGATCAATTCTAATTCATTCGCACGATCCATTCTAATTCATTCGCATGATCCATTCTAATTCATTCATATGATCCAATCTAATTCATTTGCACGATCCATTTTAATTCATTCGCACGATCCATTCTAATTCTTTCATACGATCCATTCTAATATATTCGCACTATCTATTCTAATTCATTCGCACGATCCATTCTAATTCATTCGCACGATCCATTCTAATTCATTCGCATGATCCATTTGTGGGGGAAAATCTTCGTGCCGACCCGAAGACCTCGCCTCACCAGTCAATTGAGGTTTCGAGTCGAAGAGATCGTTGTTCGATCTGTTGATTGAAGTAGCTGCTTTAGATATGCAAACAGAGAGGGAGATACAATCAGAGAGTTGACACAAGAGATGTGATTTCGGAGTTCAGCCGAAGCCTACGTCTCCGTGCTATAGGGAGCAACCCGAATTCACTAACACTTTTATCGAAGTGATCTCGACAGGCCGAGTCTCACTGAAGACACACTGATCTCTTCGAAGGAGAGAAGAAGATCAAGAAGAGTCGAAGATTGAGAGGGTTGGAACTTCCAGAACTCTGATTTCTGAAATCAGATATCAGATGATGATGGCACTGATCTTCCTTTCTGGATTCTCTCTGGATTTTCTCTCTGGATTTGAAATCGGATCCTTTTACATTCGAAGGCTCTGCTATTTATAGGATTCTCTGGTGGTAAATGGCGGTTTCTGCTACAGCATCTGGGAATCCTCCAGGTAAAGCTGGTGGGCCCCGCTACTGTCTCCTGGAGGATTCCACAGGCTATTGGGCCCACCAGGCAGGGCCGGTGGGTCCCGTTGTAGTCTTCGTGGGCCCACCAGGCAGGGCCGGTGGGTCCCGCTGTAGTCTTCGTGGGCCCACCAGGCAGGGCCGGTGGGTCCCGCTGTAGTCTTCGTGGGCCCACCAGGCAGGGCCGGTGGGTCCCGCTGCTTGCAAACTTCTTGCCAAAATTTGCACCCACAGTTACCCCCTCCAAGTTAGCTAAGAGGCCTCCTTGGCTGACTTGGACTCGTGGTGCAAAGCTAACGACCCCCTGTTACATATGCAGAGGAGCTTTAGCCGTGTGTCAGCGTTTCTCGAAAGTAAAACTTCCATCGGTCGAATTTGATCGATCGGTCGAATTTGACGATCGGTCGAATTTGACCGATCGATCGAATTTCACCGATCGGTCAAATTTGATCGATCGGTTAAATTCAACCGGTCAAGGTTGGAGTGATCGGTCAGAAAACACAATTTTCTGACCGATCTAGTAGAAATTCGACCGATCGGTTGAATTTGACCGATCGGTCAAGTTTGACTGATCGGTTAAATTCAACCGATCAAGGTTGGAGTGATCGATCAGAAAACATAGTTTTCTGACTGATCTAGTAGAAATTCGACCGATCGGTTGAATTTGACCGATCGGTCAAGTTTGACCGATCGGTTAAATTCAACCGATCAAGATTGGAGTGATCGGTCAGAAAACATAGTTTTCTGACTGATCTAGTAGAAATTCGACCGATCGGTTGAATTTGACCGATCGGTTAAATTCAATCGATCAAGGTTGGAGTGATCGGTCAGAAAACATAGTTTTCTGACTAATCTAGTAGAAATTCGACCGATCGGTTGAATTTGACCGATCGGTCAAGTTTGACCGATCAGTTAAATTCAACCGATCAAGGTTGGAGTGATCGGTCAGAAAACATAGTTTTCTGACTGATCTAGTAGAAATTTGACCGATCGGTTGAATTTGACCGATCGGTCAAGTTTAACCGATCGGTTAAATTCAACCGATCAAGGTTGGAGTGATCGGTCAGAAAACATAGTTTTCTGACTGATCTAGTAGAAATTCGACCGATCGGTTGAATTTGACCGATCGGTCAAGTTTGACCGATCGGTTAAATTCAACCGATCAAGGTTGGAGTGATCGGTCAGAAAACATAGTTTTCTGACTGATCTAGTAGAAATTCGACCGATCGAATGAATTTGACCGATCGGTCATGTTTGACCGATCGGTTAAATTCAGTCGATCAGGGATTGGGTGATCGGGCAAAAAACTAAGTTTTTCGCCTGATCCAGTAAAAAATCGACCGATCGAATGAATTTGACCGATCGGTCATGTTTGACCGATCAGTTAAAATTAGCCGGTCAGGGATTGAGTGATCGGGCAAAAAACTAAGTTTTTCGCCTGATCCAGTAGAAAATCGACCGATCGAATGAATTTAACCGATCGGTCATGTTTGACCGATCGGTTAAAATCAGTCGATCAGGGATTGAGTGATCTGGCAAAAAACTAAGTTTTTTGCCTGATCCAGTCGAAAATCGACCGATCGAATGAATTTAACCGATCGGTCATGTTTGACCGATCGGTTAAAATCAGTAGGTCAGGGATTGAGTGATCTGGCAAAAAACTAAGTTTTTCGCCTGATCCAGTAGAAAATCGACCGATCGAATGAATTTAACCGATCGGTCATGTTTGACCGATCGGTTAAAATCAGCCGGTCAGGGATTGAGTGATCTGGCAAAAAACTAAGTTTTTCGCCTGATCCAATAGAAAATCGACCGATCGAATGAATTTAACCGATCGGTCATGTTTGACCGATCGGTTAAAATCAGCCGGTCAGGGATTGAGTGATCTGGTAAAAAACTAAGTTTTTCGCCTGATCCAGTAGAAAATCGACCGATCGAATGAATTTGACCGATCGGTCATGTTTGATCGATCGGTTAAAATCAGCCAGTCAGGGATTGAGTGATCTGGCAAAAAACTAAGTTTTTTGCCTGATCCAGTAGAAAATCGACCGATCGAATGAATTTGACCGATCGGTTAAAATCAGCCGGTCAGGGATTGAGTGATCTGGCAAAAAACTAAGTTTTTCGCCTGATCCAGTAGAAAATCGACCGATCGAATGAATTTGACCGATCGGTCATGTTTGATCGATCGGTTAAAATCAGCCGGTCAGGGATTGAGTGATCTGGCAAAAAACTAAGTTTTTCACCTAATCTAGTAAAAAATCGACCGATCAGATGAATTTACCCGATCGGTCAAGTTTGACCGATCGGTTAAATCCAGCTGATCAAATCTAAGTCTTGAACCTGCTCTTTTGAGGAAGTAGTATAGCTTGTTCTCCTCCTTTGATCTTCGGCAGAGTTTTGAATATTGATGGAGTTCGATTTTTTCTACTTTGAATCTTCGGTTTGCCTGAATGCGGTTTTGAACCGGCGGTCCGGTTCACTCAGACCGGTGGTTTGCTTGGACCGTTGGTTTACGTGGATCGGTCGGTCTGACGCTTCGTCTGGTCCGACGGTTCGCCTGGTTTTGCGCTTGCTACGGATAGATGCCACATGTACCTGCAAAAATACACGATTTGATATGGTGATGACACGTGTCATCTCGATTTGTGCGCCTAATTCCCTCAGGATACTTAAGCTTCTCTGGTTGTCATTTTCGCCTCATGCTTTCAGAAAATTTTCAAAGTCCAGAGCTTTTGCTTCCGATCTCCCTTTCTCTGTTCCCTCTCGATCGATCGAATGGCATCCTCCGGCAGTTTGAAGAAGGTCGCGGTTCCTTCCAAGAGGAAGGGGAAGGAAATCTCTGAAGAATCATCCCCCCCCAAAGGTCGCGGCAAGGGCAAGGCAGTGCTGGTGGAGTTGGGCCAACTGGGCAAGAGGCATGCTGGAGTTGGATTCGCTTCTGCTCCATCAAGGCCGGAGCACATCCCGAAGGTGAAGTTCGTCTTGGGCCCTATGCTACCTCTGGCGGAGGAGCCTTCCTATGCTTACAACACAGGCGGCCAGCTTACCGACAAAAAGAGGGCTAAGTGGCAAAGGCTGTTGGCATGCTGCTCAGAGGGGAAGATCCGACCTTCATTGCCTGGAATTCAATCAGGCTTCGGCATCGACAAGCAGACTGTGTTTGTGAACGTTGCCAGCAATGAGCAGGTGATGGGGACAATGGTCTCCTTGGGTCAGTTGAACTGTGGACTTCGCCTTCCGCTGCTACTATTTGTCGCGAGGTTGCTAAACACCTCCGGCCTTTGCCCAGGACAGATCACCGGCAACGCATGGAGGATAATCTACACCTTCTGCCGCATAGAGTCAGATTTCCAGAAGGAGCTGAGAGAGTGCTACTCCAGCCTTCCTGACGACGAAGAGGCCCGGATCGAATTGGGTTACTTCTTCTATCACTACCGATGGGCCTCGAGCAAAGATAGCCCTTTCTTCAACCTCACAGGGATTTCCGCTCTACGCCCCCTCACCGACACATTGGCCTCCGATAAGCTGTACACGGAGTGGCCGCTCTCAGTAGCTGGTGCCTGGATGCCACTTTCAGTGCCAGAGACTCCTCGCGTTGAGGTAAACAAAGAGATCAAAATGTATTACGCAGGAGGAGAGCTAGCTTGGCCTTCTGAGAGGGTTGGGGCTATTGACAACCTGTTTTTGGAGTTGACCTGTGGGACCAGGTCATGGAAGCAGTTTTCAAACTGCCCAGTTAGGTATGGCAACGCCAACCTCCTCCACCGATCGCAGGCCGGATATGAAGATAATGAAGTCTTGTACTCAGACTACGAGGAGGATCCTCAGTCTGGCAAGATTATCAGAAAGGTCAGAATCGAGAAGAAGGCCTACGGTGCGAGGCGCCGATTGCCAACCGCTGAGGAAAAGCTGGTGATACAGAGGGGCCCAGCGAAGAAGAAAAGGAAAATCCTCGTCCAACAGAATGAGGAAGAGGACCAAGCAAAGAAAAAGGAGGATGATGAAGAAGAAGAAGAAGAAAAGAAGAAGGAAAGCGAGGAAGAAGAAGAAGAAACCGAGAACGGTAGCAATGGCAACGACGGCGACGATGATGACGATGAGGATGGGGGTGGTGAGGATGATCTTCCTCCCACCCCCACTGGTGGAGATGGTGGAAACGGGGGTGGTGAGGAAGAAATTCCTCCCACCCCCACTGGTAGCGACCAAAGGCAGGGGGGTGGTGGGGATGATCTTCCTCCCACCCCCACTGGTGGCTTGGAAGAAGAAGATTCCCAGCCTATCCCAATCGATGAGGCGAAGGCCCGTCGTATGGAAGGGGTGATGGATGTAGAGGGCGAAGGCCGCAAGGTGGTTCCCGCCTATCATTTCGATGAGCTGAAGAAGCGCCTGGTGCGTTTCAAGATAAAATTCTCAGGGAGTGGTGGGGTTGGAAGCAACCCCACGCCCCTTGATCAAATCCCTCCTGAAGTTCCTCGTCTCGAAGGAACAACTACGAGTGGGGGTTTGGAGGTTGAGCAACCTCCACCCCCCTCGCACTCTCTGGCTGAGGAGGTAGCTGCTATCGTGGCGGGGCTCACTCAGCCAAGCGGGCCACAAGAGGAAGGGGGAGTCTCACCTCCTCAGGGTGCTCCCTCTCCTCACTTGGAGAGGGAGAGCCGTGTGGGTGATGGGGCTCCTCAACCCCAACTAGAGCCAACTTCCACCAAGGAGAAATCGACCCCTCGGGGTAAGAGCTCCGATCGTGGGAAGGGAAAGGCTCCTCGAGTCGATGTCTCAGGTATCTGCAGTAAATTGCCTTGATTATCTTGCCTTTGAAGTTTGAAGATATTCTAACTCTTTTGAACTTCTGTTTGATTTGCAGGGACTCCTGCAGGCATGGCTTCAATTTTGAAAGATTGGGTGAGGTTGACATCAACCACCCAACTCCCGTGATCCGGAAGCTCTGCAACCTTTCGGGGGCCCCGATCGAGGAAGCCTTTCATAGGCTTGAAGTGGTGGTAAGTGCACCAGCTTGAATTGTCTTTTGAGTTGAATCCTTCGATATACTCATCATTTCTTGTTTGTTCGCAGAACTCAGCGGTTCTAAAATTCGGCACGAAGCTCTTCAAGAAGTACGGAGAGCGAGAGGCTTCATCTGAAGTTTCTTGCTTAACGGCTGAATTGGAAGCTGCCCATGAGGAAAAGGATAAGCTAAGGGAGCTTCTATCTTCCAAGAAGGAGGCCTTGAAGTCTAAGATTGAGGCCCTTCGCAAGGAGAAATTGGAGAGCCAGGGGTGGAAAAGTGGTTATGAAGCTCGGGGTCACGAGCTTGAAGAATTAAAGAATCGATTCTTCAGGATCGAAAACTTGGGCTTCGATCGTGTGGCTCGAATAAAGGAGCTGGAAGCTCAACTTGCTGCGAAGGATGCCGCTTCAGCAGCTAAGGAGGAAACCCTCAAGAAGGAGTTAGAGCATGCGCTGACCGAGTGCAAGAGCTACAGGGAAACAGCTGAGAAGGCGGCAGAAGCACTCAGGGTCCACGCTGCCAGCGTCCGATCTTCTAAGGCTTCAGTGGCGAGCAAAGCTCGTGGTGGATCCGAAGGAGAGAAGTCGCGCGCGCCAAGTGTGGCTAAACCCTGATGTACTTCTACCTTTTTTCTTTGCTGTACTTTGTAAACTCGTGATATGAAAAGGCTCAATCTTGTACTTGGCAATTTTTTTTTTGATAATAGAAATATTTTTGGTGTTTGAAAGTTGGATGTCTCTTGAGTTGAATGTCTTCGAATATCATGTTCTGGATAGCATTGGAATAGATACAATCTTTTGAATGTAAGGGGTCGAGTCGCAACTCGATTACCCAAACTTGTTGTAACTTTGAAAATTGAATTTGAATTCGTATAACATTCGTATGTGAGGGGTTGAGTCGCAACTCAAGCACCCAAACCTGTTAGACGATATCAAAATTGATTGAAATTGAATATTGAAATTGAAGGTCAGTTTAACATTTGTAAGTAAGGGGTAGTGTCGCAACACAAACTCCCCAACTTGTTAAACCGACCAGTGACTTGAAGGTTGCTTGGAATGACAACCTGAAATAGTTTTAACATTTGCCAGTAAGGGGTTGAGTCGCAAGTCTAACACCCAAACTTGTTAAAAGACCTGGTAACTTGAATATGGATAATTTGAAACTGCTTCAGAACTTGAATTGAAAAGCTGAACACTTGCACATTTGAACATTTGAAAGAGAACTTTATTCATCATGGAATTTACATCATGGATAGAACAGTTTGAGGTGTCTAGAATTCCAAGCTCGTGGCAATCTATCTCCTTCTGGTGAGATCAGTCGATAAGAGCCTTTGCCTCCCACTGATTCGATAATATATGGACCTTCCCAGTTGGGAGCAAGCTTCCCACTGCCGTGTTCCTTCGTGTTGTAGAAGACTACTCTAAGGACCAGACTGGCAATAGGGAATTGCCGTTTGTAGACTTTCTTATCATAGGCTCGTTTGATCTTCTGCTGATACTTGGCCACACGAAGGAGGCTTGGTCTCGTAGTTCTTCAGAGAAGTCTAGATCATTAATTCGAAGCTCTTCGTTGATCCCTTCTTCAACTGCCCTGGTCTTGAGAGTATTTGATATGTTTTCTGTTGGGAGTACTGCTTTCGATCCATATGTCAAACGAAAGGGTGAGAACCCTGTTGACCTTCTCGGGGTTGTGCGATACCCCCAAAGAACTTCAGGTAGGACTTTTTCCCACAATCATTTCTTGTCATTGAGCTTCTTCTTGAGTATACCAAGAATAGCTCTATTGGAGGCTTCAGTTTGACCATTGCATTGAGGGTATCTTGGAGTTGAGTAGAAGAGCTTGATTCCGTTGTTCAGACAGAACTCACGGAACTTGTTAGAGTCGAATTAAGCTCCTTTGTCAGTAACAAGAACTTGAGGTGTACCAAATCTTGAGAAGATGTTGTGCCGAATGAATTTGATCACTTCATCGTCGGTCTCTCGGAAGAGTGGCACAGCTTCAACCCATTTGGTGAAGTAATCCGTGGCCAACAGTAGATAGTTTTTCTTGCACGGAGTTGGTGGGAAGGGACCCAAGAAATCCAACCCCCATTGATGGAAAGGCCACAGACTCGACAATTGGTGAAGCTCATTGTGGGGGAAAATCTTCGTGCCGACCCGAAGACCTCGCCTCACCAGTCAATTGAGGTTTCGAGTCGAAGAGATCGTTGTTCGATCTGTTGATTGATGTAGCTGCTTTAGATATGCAAACAGAGAGGGAGATACAATCAGAGAGTTGACACGAGAGATGTGATCTCGGAGTTCAGCCGAAGCCTACGTCTCCGTGCTATAGGGAGCAACCCGAATTCACTAACACTTTTATCGAAGTGATCTCGACAGGCCGAGTCTCACTGAAGACACACTGATCTCTTCGAAGGAGAGAAGAAGATCAAGAAGAGTCAAAAATTGAGAGGGTTAGAACTTCCAGAACTCTGATTTCTGAAATCAGATATCAGATGATGATGGCACTGATCTTCCTTTCTGGATTCTCTCTGGATTTTCTCTCTGGATTTGAAATCGGATCCTTTTACATTCGAAGGCTCTGCTATTTATAGGATTATCTGGTGGTAAATGGCGGTTTATACTGCAGCATCCGGGGATCCTCCAGGTAAAGCTAGTGGGCCCCTCTACCGTCTTCTGGGGGATTCCACAGACTATTGGGCCCACCAGGCAGGGCCGGTGGGTCCTGCGATAGTCTTCGTGGGCCCACCAGGCAGGGCCGGTGGGTCCTGCTATAGTCCGCATGGGCCCACCAGGCAGGGCCGGTGGGTCCTGCTGTAGTCCGCGTGGGCCCACCAGGCAGGGCCGGTGGGTCCTGCTGTAGTCCGTGTGGGCCCACCAGGCAGGACCGGTGGGTCCCGCTGTAGTCTACGTGGGCCAACCAGGCAGGGCCGGTGGGTCCCGCTGCTTGCAGATTTCTTACCAAAATTTGCATCCACAGTTACCCCCTCCAAGTCAGCTAAGAGTCCGCCTTGGCTGGCTTGGATTATTGGTGCAAAGCTATCGATCCCCTGTCAAAAGGAGCTCTATCGAAATGTTAGCGAAAAAATAGACTGATCGGTTAAATTTGACCGATCGGCCAAACTTAACCGATCGGCCAAACTTGACCGATCGGTCAAATTTGACCGATCGGTCGAATTCAGCCGGTCAAGGTTGTAGTAATCGATCAAAAAACATAGTTTTTTGACCGATCCAGTAGAAAATCGATCGATCGGTTGATTTTGACCGATCGATCAAGTTTGACCGATCGGTTAAAATCAGCCGGTCAAGATTTGGTTGATCGGCAAAATACACAAGTTTCTTCCCTGATCCAGTAGAAAATCGACCGATCGGTTGATTTTGACCGATCGGTCAAGTTTGACCGATCGGCTAAAATCAGTTGGTCAAGGATTGGGTGATCGGCAAAAAATACAAGTTTTTGCCTGATCCAGTAGAAAATCGACCGATCGATTGATTTTGACCGATCGGTCAAGTTTGACCGATCGACTAAAATCAGCCGGTCAAGGATTGGGTGATCGGTAAAAAACACAAGTTTTTTGCCTGATCTAGTAGAAAATCGACCGATCGGTTGATTTTGACCGATCGGTCAAGTTTGACCGATCGGCTAAAATCAGCCAGTCAAGGATTGGGTGATCGGCAAAAAACACAAGTTTTTTGCCTGATCCAGTAGAAAATCGACCGATCGGTTGATTTTGACCGATCGGTCAAGTTTGACCGATCGGCTAAAATCAGCCGGTCAAGGATTGGGTGATCGGCAAAAAACACAAGTTTTTGCCTGTCCAGTAGAAAATCGACCGATCGGTTGATTTTGACCGATCGGTCAAGTTTGACTGATCGGCTAAAATCAGCCGGTCAAGGATTGGGTGATCTAGTAGAAAATCGACCGATCGATTGATTTTGACCGATCGATCAAGTTTGACCGATCGGCTAAAATCAACCGGTCAAAGATTGGGTGATCGGCAAAAAACACAAGTTTTTTGCCTGATCCAGTAGAAAATCGATCGATCGGTTGATTTTGACCGATCGGTCAAGTTTGATCGATCGGCTAAAATCAGCCGGTCAAGGATTGGGTGATCGGCAAAAAACACAAGTTTTTTGCCTGATCCAGTAGAAAATCGACCGATCGGTTGATTTTGACCGATCGGTCAAGTTTGACCGATCGGCTAAAATCAGCCGGTCAAGGATTGGGTGATCGGCAAAAAAGACAAGTTTTTTGCCTGATCCAGTAAAAAATCGACCGATCGACTGATTTTGACCGATCGGTCAAGTTTGACCGATCGGCTAAAATCAGCCGGTTAAGGATTGGGTGATCAGCAAAAAACACAAGTTTTTTACCTGATCCAGTAGAAAATCGACCGATCGGTTGATTTTGACCGATCGGTGAAGTTTGACCGATCGGCTAAAATCAGTCGGTCAAGGATTGGGTGATCGGCAAAAAACACAAGTTTTTTGCCTAATCCAGTAGAAAATCGACCGATCGGTTGATTTTGACCGATCGGTCAAGTTTGACCGATCGGCTAAAATCAGCCGGTCAAGGATTGGGTGATCGACAAAAAACACAAGTTTTTTGCCTGATCCAGTAGAAAATCGACCGATCGGTTGATTTTGATCGATCGATCAAGTTTGACCGATAGGGTAAAATCAGCCGGTCAAGGATTGGGTGATCGGAAAAAAACATAAGTTTTTTGCCTGATCCAGTAGAAAATTGACCGATCGGTTGATTTTGATCGATCGGTCAAGTTTGACCGATCGGCTAAAATCAGCCGGTCAAGGATTGGGTGATCGACAAAAAACACTAGTTTTTTGCCTGATCCAGTAGAAAATCGACCGATCGGTTGATTTTGACCGATCGGTCAAGTTTGACCGATCGGCTAAAATCAGCCGGTCAAGGATTGGGTGATCGGTAAAAAACACAAGTTTTTTGCCTGATCTAGTAGAAAATCGACCGATCGGTTGATTTTGACCGATCGGTCAAGTTTGACTGATCGGCTAAAATCAGCCGGTTAAGGATTGGGTGATCGGCAAAAAACACAAGTTTTTTGCCTGATCCAGTAGAAAATCGACCGATCGGTTGAGTTTGACCGATCGGTCAAGTTTGACCGATTGGCTAAAATCAGCCGGTCAAGGATTGGGTGATCGGCAAAAAACATAAGTTTTTTGCCTGATCCAGTAGAAAATCGACCGATCGGTTGATTTTGACCGATCGGTCAAGTTTGATCGATCGGCTAAAATCAGTCGGTCAAGGATTGGGTGATCGGCAAAAAACACAAGTTTTTTGCTTGATCCAGTAGAAAATCGACCGATCAGTTGATTTTGACCGATCGGTCAAGTTTGATCGATCGGCTAAAATCAGCCGGTCAAGGATTGGGTGATCGGCAAAAAACACAAGTTTTTTGCCTGATCCAGTAGAAAATCGACCGATCGGTTGATTTTGACCGATCGGTTAAAATCAGCCGATCAAGGTTTGGGTGATCGGCAAAAAACACAAGTTTTTTGCCTGATCCAGTAGAAAATCGACCGATCGGTTGATTTTGACCGATAGGTTAAGTTTGACCGATCGGTTAAAATCAGCCGATCAAGTTTTGAGGGTTAAGGCGAAAGAGCCTGTTGTTTCGTCTGATCCTCTGGTAAATTACCCACCATCCCGCCGGTTGATCGGACAAAATACTTGTGCAACGAGGTGAATCTTCAGGCCCAGTGGTTTGGTAGAGCCAGTGGTTCACTTGAACCGGTGGTTCATTTGAACCGGTGATCCGGCCGGTTTGACGTTTCGTCTGGTCCCGACTGTTCGCCTGATTTTGCGCTTGCTATGGATAGATGCCACGTGTACCTACAAAAACACACGATTTGATATGGTGATGGCACGTGTCATCTCGATTTCTGCACTTAATTCCCTCAGGATACTTAAGCTTCTTTGGCTGTCATTTTCGCCCCACGCTTTCAGAAAATTTTCGAAGTCCAGAGCTTTTGCTTTCAATCTCTCGTTCTTTGTTTCCCTGTCCTTCTCTTTTCTCGATCGATCGAATGGCCTCCTCCGGTAATTCGAAGAAGAGTGCAGTTCCTCCTAAGAGGAAGGGGAAGGAAATTGTTGAAGTCTCATCTGTCCCGAAGGGCCGTGGCAAAGGCAAGGCTGAGTTGATCGAGCTTGGTCAATTGGGCAAGAGGCACCAGGGAGTGGGGTTTGCCTCTGCACCTTCCCGTCCGGAGCACATCCCCAAAGCAAGATTTGTTCTTTGCCTGTAGCTGCCTCTGTCGGCAGAACCGGAGTTTGGGTATAATATTGGTAGCAAACTTACTGACATGAAGAGGGAGAAGCTGCAGAAGTTGTTAGCATGTTTCACAGAGGGGAAGTCTCGACCAGCGCTTCTGAGAGTTCTATCTGCTTTTGGTATCGACAGGCGGACAATCTTCGTCACGTATGCGAGCAAGGAGCAAGTGATGGGAACCATCGTCACCATTGGCCAGCTCAACTGTGGACTGCGCCTTCCATTGCCGCCTTTTGCCGCGAGGTTGCTGAACACCTCCGGTCTTTGTCCCGGGCAGGTAACTGGAAACGCCTGGAGGATCATCTACGCTTTCTGTCGCGTAGAGTCTGACTTCCAGAAGGAACTCAGGGAATGGTATTCCAGCCTCCCTGATAGTGAAGTAGCCCGGATCGAGCTGGGGTATTTCTTCTATCATTATCGATGGGCTTGGAGGAAAGATAGTCCATTCTACAATCTGACGGGTGTCTCCGCCCTTCGCTCGATTATTGACACCATCGGCTCGGACAAGCTCTACACCGACTGGCCGCTATCGGTGTCCGGTGTATGGACTCCTCTGTCGGTACCTGAGACTCCCTGGTACAAGGTGCACAAAGAGGTAGATATGTACTGTGCAGGAGGAGCTCTCTCATGGTCTTCGGAGCGAGTGGGGGCTATTGACAATCTTTTCCTGGAGCTGACATGCGGGACTCGATCATGGAAGCAATTCTCGAATTGCCCGGTTCGACACGGCAATGCCAACCTCCTCCATCGATCGAAGGTTCGTTATGAAGATAACGAGGCCATCTATTCCGATTATGAGGAGGACCCTCAATTCGGCAAAATTGTTAGAAACATCCGGGTCGAGAAGAAGGCGTACGGAGCCAGGCGTACCTTACCCTCAGAGGAGAAACTGGTGATCCGTCGCCAAGGCCAGACAAAGAAGAAAAGGAAGGTCTATGTTGAGGAGGAGGAGAAGAAAGATGAAGAGAAAAAGGGGGAAGAAGAAGAAGTGGAAGAAGAGAGAGAGGAGGAAGGTGGAGGTGAAGAGGATGAGGGTGGCGATGATGATAACAATGATGATGCTGATGACAGTAATGGCAGCGACGAAGGAGGAAATGAAGATAATGAAGATGATGAAGATGGGGGTGATGGGGATACTCATCCCACCCCCCTTGGAGGAGATAGTGGAAATGGGGGTGGTAAGGGAGAAATTCCTCCCACCCCCACTGATGGTGGCCAAGGACATGGGGGTGGCGAGGAAGAAATTCCTCCCACCCCCACTGGTGGGGATGATGTGGACTCACAACCCATCCTTATTGACGAGGCTAAAGCCCGTCGTATGGAGGAGGTTATGGATGTGGAGGGCGACGGCAAGAAAGCACAGCCCATCTTCCACTTCGAGGAGTTGAAGAAGCGACCAGTTCGCTTCAAGATCAAGTTTTCGGGGAGCGGTGGGGTTGGAAGCAACCCTACGCCCCTCGACCAGATACCCCCAGATGTGTCTCGTCTTGAAGGCCCGACTGCAAGCGGTGGTTTGGAGGTTGAGCAGCCTCCTCCTCCCTCACGCTCTCTAGCTGAGGAAATGACAGCCCTTGTGGCTGGGCTCGAGCCGCCACAAGGTGAAGAGGGGATCTTACCTCTTCGGGGCATTCCCTCTCCAGCCCACATAGAGAGAGGAAGTCGTGTTGGGGATGAGACTCCCCAACTTCAGAAGAAGCCGACCCCCTCTAAGGAGAAATCTACCTCAAAGGGTAAGAGCTCTGGCCATGGGAAGGGAAAAGAGCCTAGGGTCGATGCCTCAGGTATTCGGAATGATTCACCATCTTGATTGCTTTGTCTTTGAAGTTTGAAAATATTCTAACTCTTTGAACTCTTGTGTTGATTGCAGGTACGCCTGTTGGCTCGACTCAGAAGATAAAGAATTTGGGTGATGTTGACATCAACCACCCCACGGCTGTAATCCGGAAGCTCTGCAACCTTCCGGGGGCTACTCTGGATGAAGCCTTCGACAGGCTTGAACTGGTGGTAGGTGCATCTGCTTGATCGATCATTTGAGTTGTATCTTCAAAATAATTCTAACTCTTTTGTACTTTTGCAGAACTCAGCAGTTTTGAAAGTCGCAAGCAAGCTCTCCAAGAAGGCGGGAGAAAGGGAAGCTTCAGCTGAAGTATCCCGTTTGACAGCTGAACTGAAGGCTGCCTGTGAGGAGAGGGACAAGCTGAGGGAGGTGCTGTCCTCAAAGAAGGAGTTTCTCAAGGCCAAGATCGAGGAGCTTCGCAAAGAGAAACTGGAGAGCAAGGGGTTGCAGAACCGTAACGAGGCATAGGGTCATGAACTTGAATCCTTGAAGAATCAGCTCCGCAAGGTTGAGACCGTGTCCAGTGATCGTGTAACTGAAATTAAGGAGCTGAAGGAACAACTTGCTGCCTAGCATGCTGCCTTTGCTGCCCGAGAGGAGACCTCCAAGAAGGAGTTAGAGTATGCGCTATCTGAAGTCAAGAGCTACCGGGAAATAGCCGAGAAGGCGATGGAGGCACTTAGGGCCAATGCCAGCAGTGTCCGATCTTCAAAGGCTTCGGTTCCGAGCAAAGCTCGCGCTGGATCCGAGGGAAAGAAGTCGCGTGCGCAAAGTGTGGCAAAACCTTGAGATCTCCCATCTTCTTTTTTGTTGTTTACACTTGTAAGCTCTTGATATAAAAAAGCTCACTCCTATACTTGACAATTTTTGATAATAGAAATCTTTTTGGTGTTTGAAAATTGGATGTCTCTTGAGTTGAATGTCTTTGAATATCATGTTCTGGATAGCATTAGAATAGATACAATCTTTTGAATGTAAGGGGTCGAGTTGCAACTCGATTACTCAAAATTGTTGTAACTTTGAAAATTGAATTTGAATTCGTGTAACACTTGTATGTGAGGGGCTGAGTCGCAACTCAAGCACCCAAACCTGTTAGACGATATCGAAATTGATTGAAATTGAATATGGAAATTGAAGGTTGTGGGGGAAAATCTTCGTGCCGACCCGAAGACCTCGCCTCACCAGTCAATTGAAGTGGAAGTTGAAGATCGTTGTTTGATCTGTTGTTGAGGATGTCGTTCTCAATACTTAAACAGAGAAATGCATTCAGAGAGTAGACACGAGAGGTGATCTCGGAGTTCAGTCGAAGCCTACGTCTCCGTGCTATAGGGAGCAACCCAAATTCACTAACACTTATGTCAAAGTGATCTCGACAGGCCGAGTATCACTAGAAACACTCTGATCTCTTCGAAGGAGGGAAGAAGATCAAAGAGAGATGGTAGATGGGGAGCTGAGAGATTCCAGAGCTCTGGATTCTGAAAATCAGATCTCGGAAGTGGAAAATGGATTTTGGATCCTTTTACATTCGAAGGCTCTGCTATTTATAGGATTCTCTGGTGGTAAATGGCGGTTTTCTGCTGTCGTATCTGGGGATCCTCCAGGTAAGGCTGGTGGGCTCTGCTACCGTCTTAGGGGGCCCACCAGGCAGGGTCGGTGGGTCCCGTTGTGGTACTCGGGGGCCCACCAGGCAGGGCCGGTGGGTCCCGCTGTTGCCTTCGGGGGCCCACCAGGCAGGGCCGGTGGGTCCCGCTATGGTACTCGGGGGCCCACCAGGCAGGGCCGGTGGGTCCCGCTGTTGTCTTCGGGGGCCCACCAGGCAGGGCCGGTGGGTCCCGCCGTTTGCAGACTTCTTGCCAAAAATTTGCACCCACAGTTACCCCCTCCAAGTTAGCTAAGAGGCCACCTTGGCTGGCTTGGATTCGTGGTGCATAGCTAACGACCCCCTCTCACACATGTAGAGGAGCGTTGTCGAGTGTTAGTGTTTGAAAATAGACCGATCAGTCAATTTTGACTGATCGGTCAAATTTGACCGATCGGTTAAATTTGACTGATCGGTCAATTTTGACCGATCGGTCGAATTCAACCGGTCAAGGTTGGAGTGATTGGTCAAAAAACAGAGTTTTTTGACCGATCTAGTAGAAAATTGACCGATCGGTTGATTTTGACTGATCGGTCAAATTTGACCGATCGGTTGATTTTGACTGATCGATCAAATTTGACCGATCGGTCAAATTTGACTGATCGGTCAAATTTGACCGATCGGTCGAATTCAACCGGTCAAGGTTGGAGTGATCGGTCAAAAAATAGAGTTTTTTGACCGATCTAGTAGAAAATCGACCGATCGGTTGATTTTGACCGATCGGTCAAGTTTGACCGATCGGCTAAAATCAGCCGGTCAAGGTTTAGGTGATCGACAAAAAACACAAGTTTTTTGCCTGATCCAGTAGAACATCGACCGATCGGTTGATTTTGACCGATCGGTCAAGTTTGACCGATCGGCTAAAATCAGCCGGTAAAGGTTTGGGTGATCGGCAAAAAACACAAGTTTTTTGCCTGATCCAGTAGAAAATCGACCGATCGGTTGATTTTGACCGATCGGTCAAGTTTGACCGATCGGCTAAAATCAGCCGGTCAAGGTTTGGGTGATCGGCAAAAAACACAAGTTTTTTGCCTGATCCAGTAAAAAATCGACCGATCGGTTGATTTTGACCGATCGGTCAAGTTTGACCGATCGGCTAAAATCAGCCGGTCAAGGTTTGGGTGATCGGCAAAAAACACACGTTTTTTGCTTGATCCAGTAGAAAATCGACCGATCGATTGATTTTGACCGATCGGTAAAGTTTGACCGATCGGCTAAAATCAGCCGGTCAAGGTTTTGGTGATCGGCAAAAAACACAAGTTTTTTGCCTGATCCAGTAGAAAATCGACCGATCGGTTGATTTTGACCGATCGATCAAGTTTGACCGATCGGCTAAAATCAGCCGGTCAAGGTTTGGGTGATCGGCAAAAAACACAAGTTTTTTGCCTAATCCAGTAGAAAATCGACCGATCGGTTGATTTTGACCGATCGGTCAAGTTTGACCGATCGGCTAAAATCAGCCGGTCAAGGTTTGGGTGATCGGCAAAAAACACAAGTTTTTTGCCTGATCCAGTAGAAAATCGACCGATCGGTTGATTTTGACCGATCGGTCAAGTTTGACCGATCGGCTAAAATCAGCCGATCAAGGTTTGGGTGATCGACAAAAAACACAAGTTTTTTGCCTGATCCAGTAGAAAATCGACCGATCGGTTGATTTTGACCGATCGGTCAAGTTTGACCGATCTGCCAAAATCAGCCGGTCAAGGTTTTGGTGATCGGCAAAAAACACAAGTTTTTTGCCTGATCCAGTAGAAAATCGACCGATCGGTTGATTTTGATCGATCGGTCAAGTTTGACCGATCGGCTAAAATCAGCCGGTCAAGGTTGGGGTGATCGGCAAAAAACACAAGTTTTTTGCCCGATCCAGTAGAAAATCGACCGATCGGTTGATTTTGACCGATCGGTCAAGTTTGACCAATCGGCTAAAATCAGCCGGTCAAGGTTTTGGTGATCGGCAAAAAACACAATTTTTTTGCCTGATCCAGTAGAAAATTGACCGATCGGTTGATTTTGACCGATCGGTCGAGTTTGACAGATTGGTTAAATCCAACCGATCAGGTCTAAGTTTCGAACCTGTACTTTTGAGGAAGTGGTATAGCTTGTTCTCCTCTTTTGATCTTCGGTAGAGTCTTGAACATTGATGGAGTTCGATTTTTTCTGCTTCGAATCTTTGGCTTGCCTGAATGCGGTTTTGAACTGGCGGTCCGGTTCACTCAGACCGGTGGTTTGCTCGGACTGGTGGCTTGTCTGGACCGGTGGTCTGACGCTTCGTCTGGTCCCGACTGTTCGCCTGGTTTTGCGCTTGCTACGGATGGATGCCACGTGTATCTGCAAAAAACACGCAATTTGATATGGTGAAGATACGTGTCTTTTCGATCTGTGCGCCGGTTTACCCTGGGTATATAAGTTTTTCTCGCTGTCATTTTTGCCTCACGCTTTCAAAATTTTTTTCGAAGTCCAGAGCTTTTGCTTCCGATCTCTCGTTCTCTGCTTCCTTGTTCTCTTTTTTCCGATCAATCGAATAGCGTCTTCGGGTAGTTCGAATAAGAGTGCAGTTCCTTCCAAGAGGAAGGGCAAGGAAATTGTTGAAGAAACATCTGTCTCGAAGGGCCGTGGCAAAGGCAGGGCCGAGTTGATCGAGCTTGGCCAACTGGGCAAGAGGCACCAAGGAGTGGGGTTCGCTTCTGCACCCTCCCGTCCGGAGCATATCCCCAAAGCGAGATTCGTTCTCTGCCCGCAGCTGCCTCTGTCGGCGGAACCGGAGTTTGGATATAATATTGGCGGTAAACTTACAGGCGTGAAGAGGGAGAAGCTGCAGAAGTTGCTGGCATGTTTCACAGAGGGAAAGGCTCGCCCAGCGCTTCCGGGAGTTTTATCAGCTTTTGGTATCGATATGCGGACAATCTTTGTTTCGTACGCGAGCAAGGAGCAAGTGATGGGAACCATCGTCATGATTGGCCAGCTCAACTGTGGACTGCGCCTTCCATTGCCATCTTTTGCCGCGAGGTTACTGAACACCTCTGGTCTTTGTCCCGGGCAGGTTACTGGAAACGCCTGGAGGATCATCTACGCTTTTTATCGCGTGGAGTCTGACTTCCAGAAGGAGCTCAGGGAATGTTATTCCAGTCTCCCTGAAGGTGAAGAAGCCCGGATCAAGCTAGGGTATTTCTTCTATCATTATCGATGGGCCTGGAGGAAAGATAGTCCATTCTTTAATCTGACGGGTGTCTCCGCTCTTCGGCCGATCATTGACACTATCGGCTCGGACAAGCTCTACACTGACTGGCCGCTATCGGTGTCCGGCGCATGGACTCCTCTGTCTGTACCTGAGGTTCCCCGGTACAAGGTGCACGAAGAGGTAGATATGTACAGTACAGGAGGAGCTCTCTCGTGGCCTTCGGAACGAGTGGGGGCTGTTGACAATCTCTTTTTGGAGCTGACATGTGGGACTCGATCTTGGAAGCAATTCTCGAATTGCCCGGTCCGACATGGCAATGCCAACCTCCTCCACCGATCGAAACTTCGTTATGAAGATAACGAGGTCATCTACTCGGATTATGAGGAGGACCCCCAGTCAGAAAAAATTGTTAGAAAACTTCGATTTAAGAAGAAGGCTTACGGAGCTAGGCGCAGCTTGCCCACGGAGGAGAAATTGGTGATACAGAGGGGCCCGGCGAAGAAGAAGAGAAAAATTCCCATCAAGTAGGTGGAGGATGAGGAGAAAAAGAAAGAGGAAGATGGAGAAGAGGAAAAAGAGAAAGAGGAGGAAGGTGGAGGCGAAGAAGATGAGGGTGGCGATGATGATGATGACGATGCTGATGACAGCACTGGCAGCGACAGGGGAGAAAATGGAGACGATGAGGATGATGAAGATGAAGATGATGAAGATGGGGATGGTGGGAATACTCCTCCCACCCCCACTGATGGTGGCCAAGGACATGGGGGTGGTGAGGAAGAAATTCCTCCCACCCCCACTGGTGGTGCTGATGAGGACTCGCAGCCGATCCTCATAGACGAGGCTAGGGCTCGCAAGATGGAGGGGGTTATGGATGCAACGGGCGATGGCCCTAAAGTGATTCCTGCTTATCACTTTGGGGATTTGAAGAAGAACCCACTGCGCTTCAAAATTAAGCTATCGGGGAGTGGTGGGGTTGGAAGCAACCCCACACCCCTCGATCAGATACCTCCCGAGGTCCCTCGTCTCGAAGGAGCGACTACGAGCGGGGGTATGGAGGTTGAACAACCCCCACCCCCTTCGCGCTCCTTGGCTGAAGAGGCGGCTGCTCTCATGGCGAGGCTCGATAATTCGAGCGGGCACGAAGATGAAGGGGGAGCCTCACCTCCTCGAGATGTTCCCTCTCCCGCTCACTTGGAGAGAGGAAGCCGGGTGGGTGATGCTACTCCCCAACCCCTGCCAGAGCCAACCCCCATCAAGGAGAAAGCGACCCCCAAGGGTAAGAGCTCCGACCGTGGGAAGGGCAAGGCTCCTTAGGTCGATGCTTCAGGTATCGGTACTAACTTGCCTTGATTGTCTTGCCTTTGAAGCTTAAAAATATTCTAACACTTTGAACTCTTGTGTCGATTGCAGGTACGCCTGTTGGCTTGACTCAGAAGATAAAGAACTTGGGTGATGTTGATATCAACCACCCTACTAGCGTGATCCGGAAGCTTTGCAATCTTCCGGAAGCTACTTTTGAAGAAGCCTTTGATCGGCTAGATGTAGTGGTATGTGCATCTGATTGATCCACTATTCGAGTTGTATCTTCGGAATAATTCTGACTCTCTATCCATCTGCAGAGCTCAGCAGTTTTGAGAATCACAAGCACTCTCTCCAGGAGGGCAGGAGAACGGGAGGCTGCATCTGAGGTATCCCGTTTGAAAGCTGAACTGGAGGCTGCCCATGAGGAGAGAGATAAGTTGAGGGAACTTTTGACTTCAAAGAAAAACTCTCTCAAGGCCAAGATCGAGGATCTTCGCAAAGAGAAAGAGGAGAGCAAGGTGTTGAAGAACCGTTGCGAGGCGCAAGGTCACGAACTTGAATCCTTGATGAATCGGATCACCAAGATTGAGACCGTGTCTTGTGATCGTGCAATCGAGATCAAGGGGTTGAAAAAACAACTTGCGACCCAGCACGTTGCCTTTTCTGCTAAAGAGGAGACCTCCAAGAAGGAGCTAGAGAATGCGCTATCGGAAGTCAAGAGCTACAGAGACACAGCCGAGAAGGCGGTGGAGGCACTCAGGGTACATGCCAGCAGTGTCCGATCTTCCAAGGCTTCGGCTGCGAGCAAGGCTCGTGGCGGATCTGAAGGGGAGAGGTCACGTGCTCCAAGTGTAGCCAAACCCTGATGTATTTCTACCTTTCCTCTTTGCTGCACTTTGTAAACTTGTGATGAAAAGGGCTTACCCTTGTACTTGACAATTTTTTGATAATAGAAGATATCCTTTTGGTTACCTGAAATTGAATGTTCCTTACATCAAATGTCTTTGAATGTTGTTCTGGAATGTTTGAATATATACACACTTCGAATGTAAGGGGCCAAGTCGCAACTTGATCACCCAAACGTGTACTTGAAAATTGAATTTGAATTCGTTTAACACTTGTATGTGAGGGGTCGAGTCGCAACTCAAACACCCAAACCTGTTAAAACGATATCGAAATTGATTGAAATTGAATATCATTTAACGTTTGTAAGTAAGGGGCAGTGTCGCAACACAAACTCCCAAACTTGTTAAACAACCTTTGTAACTTGAATATGGATTGAACGTAGATAATTTGAAACTGCTCCATAACTTGAATTGGAAAAGACTGAGCATTCGAACATTTGAAAGGGAACTTTATTTATTACTGAATTTACATCATGGATAGAACAATTTGAGATGTCTGGCATTCCAAGCTCGTGGTAGTCTATCTCCTTCTGGCGAGATCAGTCGATAAGAGCCTTTGCCTCCCACTGATTCGACAATGTATGGACCTTCCCAGTTGGGAGCTAGTTTTCCACTGCTATGCTCCTTGGTGTTGTAGAAAACAGCTCTGAGGACCAGACTGCCGATTGGGAATTGTCTCTTGTAAACCTTTTGATCGTATGCTCGTTTGATCTTCTGTTGGTATTTAGCAATACGAAGGGTTGCTCGATCTCATAGCTCTTCAGTGGAATCTAGATCATTGATTCGGAGTTCTTCGTTTATTCCTTCTTTGATTGCTCTGGTCTTCAAAGTACTTGATATGTTCTCTGTTGGAAGTACTGCTTCTGATCCCTACGTTAGGCGAAAGGGCGAGAACCCAGTTGATCTTCTCGGAGTTGTGCGATAACCCCAAAGAACCTCAGGTAGGACTTGTTCCCACAATCCCTTCTTGTTATTGAGCTTCTTCTTGAGTATACCCAGAATAGCTCTATTCGAAGCTTCAGCTTGACCATTACACTGAGGGTATCTTGGAGTTGAATAAAAGAGTTTGATTCCGTTGTTCAGGCAGAACTCTCGGAATTTGTCGGAGTCAAATTGAGCTCCATTGTCAGCAACAAGTACTTGGGGTGTACCAAACCTTGAGAAAATGTTATGTCGAATGAACTTGATCACTTCATCATCGGTCTCTCGGAAGAGCGGCACAGCTTCGACCCATTTGGTGAAGTAATCTGTGGCTAACAACAGATACTTCTTCTTACTGGGAGTTGGTGGGAAAGGACCTAAGAAGTCCAACCCCCACTGATGGAAAGGCCATGGACTTGACAGTTGGTGAAGCTCATCTGCAGGGAGATGAATTGCCCGAGCGTGTCGTTGACATAGCTCGCACCTTTGGACAACTTGATGGGCATCTTTTGCCATTGTTGGCCAGTAGTAACCTTGTAACTTTGCCTTGGCTTCCAGAGACCTTCCTCCTGAATGATTTCCGCAGGCTCCAGAATGGATGTTGATTAGAATCTCCTTCGCTAGCAATGGATTAATGCATTTGAGTAACATCCCATTGTGAGATTTGAAGTATAGATCTTCCCCTTGAAGACTATAGCTTGGAAGTTTTCTTTGAAGTCTTCGAGCTTGCATCGAGTCTTTGGGCATCTTGCCTTGTTTAAAGAAGTCGAAGATGGGCTGTCTCCAATCTTCGGGCTCGTTTGTGGTTGTCGAGTTAAATCTCATTTGACCTCCACCCCCAGATCTCTTTGTAGTAGCAATGATCTGTTGTTCGGGGATGGTCTTGGGCACTTCTTGATAATCGATTTGTATTTGCCTTCCTCCGAGTGAGTCTCCAAGAACTGAGGCAGCATTGGCTAAGGCGTCTGCTTCTCGATTCTCCGCTCTCGGAATTTGAACGAATTCAGTACTAGTAAAACGCTGTTGAAGAAGTCGTACTAGGGCCAAATAATGTTGCATTCTTTTTTCTCTTGCTGTATACTCCCCGTTGATCTGCCTTATGACTAGTTGGGAGTCGCTGTAGATAATGAGTCGATCTACCCCCAGAGATTCAGCAATTTCAACTCCCGAAAGGAGTGCTTCGTACTCGGCTTCGTTGTTGGTGGCATTGAATCCAAGGAGGACAGCCTTTTGCAGATGATCGAGTTCGGGGGATACTAAGACTATCCCAATGCCCGAACCGATCGCGCTCGAAGCTCCATCAGTGTAAAGTTTCCATTGAGTTGGAGTAGTGGCAGGAGCCTCAAGGCTTGGATCTATTTTAGCAGTTGTATTAGATAGAGGCTCGTCTTCATCTTCAAGACGCATATCGATATCTTCCTCCCATGTTATGGGGTCTTCTACTGGGAAGTCAGCTAGAAAATCAGCGATTGCTTGACCTTTGATCGATGTGCGAGATTCAAATTGGATCCCAAGAGCACTCATCTCGATCACCCATTTGGTCATACGACCCGCTCGACCAGCTTTGTCAACGATATCTTTGAGTGGGTGTTCGGAGATGACAGTGATCTGGTGGGAGACGAAATAAGGTTGCAGACGACGTGATGCAGTGAGTAAAGCCAGTATGACCTTCTCAGTTTTTAAATAGCGAGTCTCAGCTGGAAGAAGAGTATGGCTAATGTAATAGACTGGATGTTCGATGCCACCTCTTCTACTAACTAGGACTGCGCTGATTGCTTGACTGGTGACGGCGAGATAAAGCCATAAGTCTTCTTTTGGAAGTGGAGCCGTCAAGATAGGAGCTTGCACCAGATATTTCTTGATGCTTTGAAATGCTTCTTCACAGATCAGACTCCAACCGGAGGTATCCGCCTTTCGTAGTTTGTCGAAGAGGGGTTTGCACTTGTCGGAAGATTTTGAGATGAATCGATTGAGTGCTGCTAACCTTCCAGTGAGGCGTTGAACTTCTTTTCGATTTGTAGGTGAAGGCATATCCAGAACTGCTCGGATTTGGTTGGGATTAGCTTCGATGCCTCTCCTGGTCACAAGGTGACCCAGGAATTTGCCCGATTGAACTCCGAAAGCGCACTTAGCTGGATTAAGCTTCATACGATATTTTCGAAGGATTTGGAAGGTTTCTGCCAGATCAGACAGATGACCCCCTCGACTGGAGCTCTTGGTAAGCAGATCGTCTACATAGACTTCGACGTTGCGACCGATCTGGTCTTCGAACATCTTGGTGACTAGCCTTTGATAGGTAGATCCAGCATTTTTGAGGCCGAATGACATTACATTGTAGCAGTAGAGACCTCGGCTAGTCACGAAGCAAGTCTTCTTTTGATCGTCTGGATGAAGTGGAATTTGATTGTACCCAGAGTATCCATCCATGAAAGATAATAGCTCGTGTCCAGCAGTGGCATCGACGAGCCTATCTATCCTTGGCATGGGGAATGGATCCTTGGGACAGGCCTTGTTGAGATTGGTGAAGTCGATGCATACTCGGACCTTTCCGTTCTTTTTTGGTACAGCTACTATGTTGGAGATCCACGTAGGATACTCTACTTCACGAATGAAGCCTGCTACGAGTAACTTACTGATTTCCTCTTGAACAGCAACTTGTAGTTCTGGTCGGATGGTGCGTGGCTTTTGCTTGATAGGTTTCACTGCATCTCTGATCGCAAGCCGATGACAAGCGTCATCTGGATTGATGCCAGGCATGTCTTCGAAGCACCAAGCGAAGACGTCGATGTTGGACTGTAGGAAGGACACCATGTCTCGCGCTTCTGCGTCGCTAAGACCGGCACCGATAAATGTTTGTCGAGGGAGATCTCCACTGCCGATATTGATAGGGATGATTTCTTCAATTGAAGGTGAGGCTTCCCATTCGATTGGTGGGGGCTCGATCAGTGGAATCTCCTTTGATTGCTATTTAGAAGAGGGACCAGCTTCATCTCGTGGCCGCTTTGGAGGAGCGATGTTGATCTTGCGATCTGTTTTTGCAGCAGTAGCTTCGCAAGATCTCCCAGCTTGCTGATCACCTCGAATGCAGACAATGCCTTCTCCCGATGCAAACTTGAGTAGTTGGTGGTATGAAGAAGAGATGGCATTGATCTGGTGGAGGAATGGTCGTCCGAGAATGGCGTTGTAGCTGGACGTTCCCTCGACGATCGCAAACCTCACCGAGACTCGAGTCTCTTGGCTGAGGTCGATGGTGAATCTCGATTCACCCACCGTGATGCTTTGTTCGCCGTTAAAACCAGTGATCACAGTTGGAACGACGTCAAGGCTTTGATATTTATGTCCCAGACATTTGAAGCAGTCTGAGAACATAATGTCGATGGAACTCCCGGTGTCGATGAGGATCCGATTGACGGTGCTTCCGTCGATGATGAGTTTCAAAACCAGGGGGTCTCGATGTGGAGTATGAACTCCTTGAAGATCAGTGTCGTTGAAGATGATGGACGGCCAAGCAAGACCTTCGATGGGCTTCTCGATCTAGGTCTCTTCTTTGTTTGCAGTAGATCGAACATGGAAGATGCGTCGAATCTGCCGATCGACTTCCTTCCTGGTCACTGATTGATTGTGCAATGATCCATGAATGCCAAAGATATTGGCATTCACGGTGAGAGGTGATGGGTTGGAAGAGATCTGATGAATCTAGCAAACCTCTTTCCCCTTTGCAGAGGATCGACGTTGATCTTGTCCCTCTCTGGTGAATTCATGGAGATGGCCTTCTCTTAGCAAGTCTTCGAGATGAAACTTTAGCCGATAGCACCGATCGGTGGTTTGGCCATGGCTTTGATGGAAATCGCAATAGACAGTTTTGTCGGCCGTGAACTTTGTGTTCGGCTGAAGTGGATTGGGCCTTCGAAGGAATTCTTCGTGTTGAATGCGGTCAAGGATCTGTTCGACAGGTAAATTCCACTCGGTGAAAGTGGTCTTCGTCGAAGATCGACGTCCATCATTCTTTGATCGTTTGTTCGCTGGAGGGGCTGCTGCCTCAGCGTTGTGAGCTTTGGCAGCATACTTTGGAGCTTCTCTTTCAGTAGGCCTTCTCTTCGACTCTCACCCTTTTCGAGCGACTTGATCGTCTTCCACCTCAATCTCTCTCTGGACTCGATCAAATATTGCACCCAGAGAGGGAGGGGGATTGCGAATGAAATCGTTGTAGATATGTTGTTCGAAACGGAGTGCATTCTGGAAAGCTAACATAATAGCTTCATCATTCAGATGTCTTCCGGAGAGGGCAGCGTGCTCGTTGCGGAACCGCCTTGTGAAGCTGCGGAGGCTCTCGTCGACACCCATCCTCAACCGATAGAGGGAGTCGAGCTTCTTCTCCGGCTTCATGTTTAACTGATAATGCTGCACGAAGATATTGGCCAATACGTTGAACTGGGTGATGGACCCAGCTCGCAGATTGTGATACCAATCGAGGGATGGTTCATCGAGACTTCCCGCGAAGGTGTGGCAAAGTACGTTGTTTTCTTCTTCGTGCGGCGTTAGGGCTTGCTTGAAGGCAAGTATATGGAGAGTGGGATCTCCTTTGATACAATTGAATTTGGGGAAAGTGGGTGTTCTCCATCCCCTTGGAAATATGGACTCAAAGAGGCTTCGATGGAGAGGTCCCGCTGATGAATACCCATCTCTACGACCATGCCCTCGGTTTGGATGTAGATCGAGTGGCAAGATCGAGAGGTCTTGTTCGGGCCTTTGAGTCTCAGCAGGTTGGAGCCGGTAGCGAAGGCCTGCTCCGAGCCCTCGTTGAAGTGGAATGGGCGAAGAAACTCTGCACTTTGAGGGAGCTTCCTTCATCCCATGTCTCCTTGAGATGTTAGGCTTTGAAGAAGTCTTCTTGGTGCGGTTGCGACCAGAAGAGGATTGAGAAGACTCGTCATCGAGGCGATCCCGAACACTCTGCTTCCATGGAGCGGCAGAGGGGGTCGGGTCGCGACGAATTCTCTCGTGGGCATCAGTGCCCATTGACCTCCATTGCTCGGAATGGATTGATTGTCTTGGTTGATCGACCCTCTCATTAGTCGAGGGAATAGGAAGAACAATTCCAGCGTCGGAGGCAGCCTTCTTGAGTGCATCTCTCTCAGCAGTGAGAGTAGCATTTTGCTTTGCCAGTTAAAGCAATTGGAAGTCGACCGCTGAGACTTGATAGGTTGAGGGAAGATCCTCAGCAGGAGTACGGTTTGTATGCCCTATTGATGGATGAGGAGGTGGGACGATTGGTCGATCGACCGATCTCCCACTACCTGATCTAGCATCGATGTTGGGGACAGCAAGGGGCTGCCCGAAATTGAGCCTTTGACTCATTAAACGAGTCTCAGGACGAGGTTGTCGAGTGTTACTTTCCTCTGGTTGACCCTGGTGCTTCATCCTCGCCATTCAGAGAGCGAAGGGTGCAACAAGAATACCGATGTCCAAACGGTTGTTTGATCAACCGAAGGTGCGAGGAAGTTTTGGCTATTGATCTGGTAGTCGAAGTAGAGAGGACACGGCTTCTTGCTCGATCCCACAGACGGTGCCAAACTGTGGGGGAAAATCTTCGTGCCGACCCGAAGACCTCGCCTCACCAGTCAATTGAAGTGGAAGTTGAAGATCGTTGTTTGATCTGTTGTTGAGGATGTCGTTCTCAATACTTAAACAGAGAAATGCATTCAGATAGTAGACACGAGAGGTGATCTCGGAGTTCAGCCGAAGCCTACGTCTCCGTGCTATAGGGAGCAACCCAAATTCACTAACACTTATGTCAAAGTGATCTCGACAGGCCGAGTATCACTAGAAACACTCTGATCTCTTTGAAGGAGGGAAGAAGATCAAAGAGAGATGGTAGATGGGGAGCTGAGAGATTCCAGAGCTCTGGATTCTGAAAATCAGATCTCGGAAGTGGAAAATGGATTTTGGATCCTTTTACATTCGAAGGCTTTGCTATTTATAGGATTCTCTGGTGGTAAATGGCGGTTTTCTACTGTCGTATCTGGGGATCCTCCAGGTAAGGCTGGTGGGCTCTGCTGCCGTCTTAGGGGGCCCACCAGGCAGGGCCGGTGGGTCCTGCCGTTGTCTTCGGGGGCCTACCAGGCAGGGCCGGTGGGTCCCGTTGTGGTACTCAGGGGCCCACCAGGCAGGGCCGGTGGGTCCCGCTGTTGCCTTCGGGGGCCCACCAGGCAGGGCCGGTGGGTCCCGCTGTGGTACTCGGGGGCCCACCAGGCAGGGCCGGTGGGTCCCGCTATTGTCTTCGGGGGCCCACAAGGCAGGGCCGGTGGGTCCCGCCGTTTGCAGACTTCTTGCCAAAATTTGCACCCACAAAGGTCAGTTTAACATTTGTAAGTAAGGGGTAGTGCGCAATACAAACTCCCCAACTTGTTAAACCGACTAGTGACTTGAAGGTTGCTTTGAATGACAACCTGAAAAAGTTTTAACATTAGCAGTAAGGGGTTGAGTCGCAACTCTAACACTCAAACTTGTTAAAAGACCTGGTAACTTGAATATGGATAATTTGAAACTGCTTCAGAACTTGAATTGAAAAGCTGAACACTTGCACATTTGAACATTTGGAAAAGAACTTTATTCATCATGGCCTTTACATCATGGATAGAACAGTTTAAGGTACGTGTCTAGAATTCCAAGCTCGTGGCAATCTATCTTCTTCTGGTGAGATTAGTCGATAAGAGCCTTTGCCTCCAATTGATTCGACAATATATGGATCTTCCCAGTTGGGAGCAAGCTTCCCACTGCTGTGTTCCTTTGTGTTGTAGAAGACTGCTCTTAGGACCAGACTGCCGATTGGGAATTGCTGTTTGTAGACTTTCTCATCATAGGCTCATTTGATCTTCTGCTGATACTTGGCCACACGAAGGGAGGCTTGGTCTCGTAGTTCTTCAGAGAAGTCCAGATCATTGACTCGAAGCTCTTCATTGATTCCTTCTTCAACTGCCCTGGTCTTGAGAGTATTTGATATATTTTCTGTTGGGAGTACTGCTTCCGATCCATACGTCAGACGAAAGGGTGAGAACCCTGTTGACCTTCTCGGGGTTGTGCGATACCCCCAAAGAACTTCAAGTAGGACTTGTTCCCATAATCCTTTCTTGTCGTTGAGTTTCTTCTTGAGTATACCAAGAATAGCTCTATTTAAGGCTTCGGCTTGACCATTGCATTGAGGGTACCTTGGAGTTGAGTAGAAGAGCTTGATTCCGTTGTTCAGACAGAATTCGCGAAACTTGTCAGAGTCGAATTGAGCTCCATTGTCAGCAACAAGAACTTGAGGTGTACCGAATCTTGAGAAGATGTTATGCCGAATGAAATTGATCACTTCATCATCGGTCTCCCTGAAGAGTGGTATAGCTTCAACCCATTTGGTGAAGTAATCTGTGGCCAGCAGTAGATATTTCTTCTTGCTTGGAGTTAGTGGGAAAGGACCCAAGAAGTCTAACCCCCACTGATGGAAAGGCCATGGACTTGATAGTTGGTGAAGCTCATCTGCAGGGAGATGGATAGCTCGGGCGTGTCGTTGGCATGGCTCGCATCGTTGAACAACTTGCTGGGCATCCCTTGCCATTGTTGGCCAGTAGTAACCTTGTAGCTTCGTTTTGGCTTCAAGAGATCTTCCTCCTGAATGATTTCCACAAGCTCCAGAGTGGATATCAATCAGGATCGCCTTTGCTTGTTCGGGACCAAGGCACTTGAGTATCACCCCGTTGTGAAATTTGAAGTATAGATCTTCTCCTTGAATGGTAAAGCATGGGAGCTTCCTTTGAAGTCTTCGGGCTTGATTGGGATCTTCTGGTACTTTGACATATTTGAAGAAGTCAAAAATTGACTGTCTCCAGTCTTCAAGTTCATTTGCAGTAGCAAGATTCACCATCAATTGATCTCCACCCCCAGGTCTCTTTGTAGTAGCAAGGATCTGTTGATCGGGGATGGTCTTGGGCACTTCTTGATAATCGATCTGTATTTGCCTTCCTCCGAGTGAGTCTCTGAGAACTAAGGCAGCATTGGCTAAGGCATCTGCCTCTCGGTTTTCTGCTCTTGGGATTTGAATGAATTCGGCATTAGTAAACCGTTGTTGAAGATGTCGTACTAAGGCCAAATAGAGTTGCATTCTTTCTTCTCGAGCTGTATACTCTCCATTGATTTGCCTTATGATCAGTTGGGAATCGCTGTAGGCGATGATTCGATTTACCCCCAGGGATTTTGCCATTTCGAGTCCAGAAATGAGTGCTTCGTATTCGGCTTCGTTGTTGGTGGCATTGAATCCGAGGAGAGTGACCTTCTGGAGATGATCGAGTTCAGGGGATACCAAGACTATCCCAGTTCCCGAACCGATCGCACTTGAAGCTCCATCGGTGTAAAGCTTCCATGGAGGAGTTGTAGCAATAGCCTCGATACTTGGATCAATTTTTGTTGCAAGATTGATTGGAGGATTATCCTCATCTTCTAAACGCATGTCGATATCTTCTTCCCAAGTGATGGGGTCTTCAACTGGAAAGTCAGCTAGAAAATCAGCAACAACTTGACCTTTGATAGAAGTGCGAGATTCGAACTGAATCCCCAAAGCACTCATTTCGATCACCCATTTGGTCATTCGACCAGCTCGACCAGCTTTGTCAACGATATCTTTGAGCGGGTGTCCTGAAATGACAGTGATCTGGTGGGAGACGAAGTAAGGTTGGAGACGACGCGATGCAGTGAGCAAGGCCAGGATGACCTTCTCAGTTTTTGAGTAGCGAGTTTCAGCCGGAAGAAGAGTGTGGCTGATATAATAGACTGGATGCTCGATGCCATCTCTTCTACTGACTAGGACCGCACTGATTGCTTGATCGGTCACGGCGAGATAGAACCACAAGTCTTCTTTTGGAAGTGGAGCAGTCAGGATAGGAGCTTGCACCAGATATTTCTTGATGCCTTGAAAAGCTTCTTCATAAACAGGACTCCATCCCGATGTATCTGCCTTTCGTAGCTTGTCGAAAAGAGGCTTACACTTGTAGGAGGACTTTGAGATGAACCGATTGAGGGCAGCAAGTCTTCCAGTGAGGCGTTGTACTTCCTTCCGATTGGTAGGCAATGGCATGTCGAGGATAGCTCGAATTTGGTCTGGGTTAGCCTCAATACCTCTTCTGGTCACAAGGTGACCCAGAAATTTGCCCGATTGAACTCCAAAAGCGCACTTGGCAGGATTGAGCTTCATGCGATACTTTTGGAGGACTTGAAAGGTTTCTGCTAGATCGGATAAATGTTTTCCTCGAGTGGAACTCTTGGTGAGGAGATCATCGACGTAGACTTCGACGTTGCGACCGATCTGATCTTCGAACATCTTTGTGACTAACCTTTGATAGGTGGATCCAGCATTTTTGAGGCCGAATGGCATTACATTGTAGCAGTAGAGAGCTCGGTTAGTCACAAAACATGTCTTCTCTTGATCATCCGGATGAAGCGGAATTTGATTGTATCCAGAGTACCCATCCATGAAAGACAAGAGCTCGTGGCCAGCAGTGGCATCGACGAGTCTATCAATCCTTGGCAAGGGGAATGGGTCTTTGGGGCAAGCCTTATTGAGATTGGTAAAGTCGATGCAGACTCTGACCTTCCCATTCTTCTTTGGAACAGCAACTATGTTGGAGATCCAAGTAGGATACTCTACTTCACGAATGAAGCCTGCTGCGAGTAACTTACTGATCTCCTCTTGAACAGCAACTTGTAGCTCTGGTCGGATGGTGCGTGGCTTTTGCTTGATAGGCTTCACTTCTTCTTGGATCGTAAGTCGGTGACAAGCGTCATTTGGATTGATTCCAGGCATGTCTTCGAAACCCCAAGCGAAGACGTCGATATTGGACTGGAGGAAGGATACCATGTCTCGCGCTTCTGCGTCGCTAAGACCGGTACCAATAAACGTTTGTCGAGGGAGACCTCCACCGCCGATGTTGATTGGGATGATCTCTTCAATTGAAGGTGAGGCTTCCCATTCGATTGGTGGGGGTTCGGTCAGCGGAATCTCCTTTGATTGCTATTTGGAAGAGGGACCAGCTTCATCTTGTGGCCGCTTTGGAGGAGCAATATTGATCTTTCGATTTGTTTTAGCCGCAGTAGCCTCATAAGACCTCCCAGCTTGCTGATCGCCTCGAATGCAGACGATGCCTTCTCCCGTTGCCAACTTGAGAAGTTGGTGATAAGAAGAGGAGATGGCATTGATCTGGTGGAGGAATGGTCGCCCGAGAATGGCGTTGTAGCTAGACACTCCTTCGACTATTGCGAATCTCACCGAGACTCGAGTCTCTCGGCTAAGATCGAGTGTGAATCTCGATTCTCCCACCATGATGCTTTGTTCGCCGTTGAAGCCGGTGATTACGGTCGGGACGACATCGAGGCTTGAGTATCTATGTCCCAGACGCTTGAAGCAATCCGAGAACATAATGTCGATGGAACTCCCAGTGTCGATGAGGATCCGGTTGACGGTGCTTCCGTCGATGAGGAGTTTCAAGACCAGAGGGTCTCGGTGGGGAGTATAAACTCCTTGAAGGTCGGAGTCGTTGAAAACAATGGATGGCCAAGCCAAACCTTCGATAGGCTTCTCGATCCAGGTATCCTCCTTGTTCGCAGCAGAACGAACGTAGAAGATGCGTCGAACTTGCCGATCCACTTCCTTCCCGATCAAAGTTTGATTGTGTAATGTTCCATGAATACCAAAGACATTGGCATTCACAGAGATAGGTTGTCGGTTGGAGGAGACTTGATGGACCCAACACACCTCTTTCCCCTTTGCAGAGGCTCGACGTTGATCTTGTCCGCCTTTGACGAACTCTTGAAGATGGCTTTCTCGCAATAAGTCTTCAAGATGGAATTTCAGCCGATAGCATCGGTCGGTTGAGTGGCCGTGACTTCGATGGAATTCGCAGTAGACCGTTTTGTCCGCTGTGAATTTGGAGTTTGGCAGAAGAGGATTGGGCCTTCGAAGGAATTCCTCGTGTTGAATGCGGTCGAGTATCTGCTCGGTTGGTAAATTCCACTCGGTGAAAGTGGTCTTCGTTGGAGATCGGCGTCCGTCATTCTTTGATCGCTTGTTGGTTGGAGGAGCTACTGCTTCAGCATTGTGGGCTTTGGCAGCGTACTTGGGAGCTTCTCTTACCGCCGGTCTTCGCTTCGTTTCTCGCCCTTTGCGAGCAACTTGATCATCTTCAACCTCAATCTCCCTCTGGATTCGATCGAACATAGCACCCAGAGAAGGAGGGGGATTGCGGATGAAGTCGTTGTAGATGTGTAGATCGAAGCGGAGGGCGTTCTGGAAAGCCAACATGATGGCTTCATCATCCAGATGTCTTCTAGAGAGAGCAGCATGCTCGTTGCGAAATCTCCTTGTGAAATTACGGAGAGTCTCGTCAGCACCCATCCTTAGCCGATAGAGGGAGTCGAGCTTCTTCTCTGGCTTTAGATTGAGTTGATAGTGCTGCACAAAGAGGTTAGCCAAAACACCGAACTGGGTGATGGATCCAGCTCGGAGATTGTGATACCAGTCGAGTGACGGCTCATCGAGACTTCCGGCAAAAGTGCGACAAAGTACGTTGTTTTCTTCTTCGTGTGGTGTCAGGGCTTGCTTGAAGGCAATTATATGGAGAGTTGGATCTCCTCTGATGCAATTGAATTTGGGGAGAGTGGGAGTTCTCCATCCCCTTGGAAATGTTGATTCGAATAGACTCCGGTGGAGAGGCCCGGCAGAGGAGTACCCATCTCTACGACCATGCCCCCGAGCTGGATGTAGATCGAGAGGTAGAATCGAGAGGTCTTGTTCAGGCCTCTGAATATCAGCAGGTTGGAGTCGGTGGCGAAGGTCCGATCTGAGTCCGCGTTGGAGTGGAATTGAAGGGGAGACTCTACTCTTGGAAGGAGCGCTTTTCATCTGGTGTCTCCTTGGTATATCGGGCTTTGAAGGAGCCTTCCTATCGCAGTTGCGACCAGAAGATGATTGGGAGGACTCATCGTCGAGGCGGTCCCAAACACTCTGCTTCCAGGGGGCAACAGAGGGAGTTGGGTCGCGTTGAATCCTCTCGAGGGCAGCAGTGCCCATTGACCTCCGTTGCTCGGAGTGGATTGAATGTCGAGGAAGATTGACCCTCTCACTTGTAGAGGGGATTGGAAGAGCGATCCCAGCCTCGGAAGCTGCTTTCTTAAGAGCATCCCTCTCAGCGGTGAGGGTGGCATTTTGCTTCGTCAATTGGAGCAGTTGGAAGTCGACCGCAGAGATTTGGTTGGTCGATGGAGGGTTTTCAGCAGGAGCGGGGGCCGTTTGCCCAATTGACTGTCGTGCGGGATGGGCGATCGGTCGATCGACAGATCTCCCACTCCCTGAGCGAACCCCCATCTCGGGGACAGCAAGGGGCTGCCCGAAGTTGAGCCTTTGACTCATTGAATGAGTCTCAGGACGAGCTGGTTATTGAGTGTTACTTCCTTCTGGTTGACCCTGGTACTTAGTTTTTTCCATTCAGAGAGCGAAGGGTGCAACAAGAGTGCCAACGTCCGATCAGTTGTTTGATCAACCGAGAGGGCAAGGAAGTTTGGCTATCAAGATCGGTTGTATGCTTAACCGATCTAGTAGTAGTGGAGAGAGCTTGACCTTTCGCTCGGATCCCACAGACGGCGCCAAACTGTGGGGGAAAATCTTCGTGCCGACCCGAAGACCTCGCCTCACCAGTCAATTGAGGTTTCAAGTCGAAGAGATCGTTGTTCAATCTGTTGATTGAAGTAGCTGCTTTAGATATGCAAACAGAGAGGGAGATACAATCAGAGAGTTGACACGAGAGATATGATTTCAGAGTTCAGCCGAAGCCTACGTCTCCGTGCTATAGGGAGCAACCCGAATTCACTAACACTTTTATCGAAGTGATCTCGACAGGCCGAGTCTCACTGAAGACACACTGATCTCTTCGAAGGAGAGAAGAAGATTAAGAAGAGTCGAAGATTGAGAGGGTTGGAACTTCCAGAACTCTGATTTCTGAAATCAGATATCAGATGATGATGGCACTGATCTTCCTTTCTGGATTCTCTCTGGATTTTCTCTCTGGATTTGAAATCGGATCCTTTTACATTCGAAGGCTCTGTTATTTATAGGATTCTCTGGTGCCAAATGGCGGTTTCTGCTGCAGCATCTGGGGATCCTCCAGGTAAAGCTGGAGGGCCCCGCTACCGTCTCCTTGAGGATTCCACAGGCTATTGGGCCCACCAGGCAGGGCCGGTGGGTCACGTTGTAGTCTTCGTGGGTCCACCAGGCAGGGCCGGTGGGTCCCGCTGTAGTCTTCGTGGGCCCACCAGGCAGGGCCGGTAGGTCCCGCTGTAGTCTTCGTGGGCCCACCAGGCAGGGCCGGTGGGTCCCACTGCTTGCAAACTTCTTGCCAAAATTTGCACCCACACCATTCTAGTTCATTTGTACAAATGAATTAGAATGGATATATTCGTACCAATGAATTAAAATAGCACATACGAATGAATTAGAATAGATCGTAGGAATGAATTAGAATGGATACATTCATACCAATGAATTAGAATAGCTCGTACGAATGAATTAGAATAGATCGTGCGAATGAATTAGAATGGATCGTACGAATGAATTAGAATAGATCGTACGAAAGAATTAGAATGGATTCGCTCGATCCATTCTAATTCATTCATATGATCCATTCTAATTCATTCGTATGATCCATTCTAATTTATTCGTACGAGCTATTCTAATTCATTCGTCCGAGCTATTCTAATTCATTCGCACGATCCATTCTAATTCATTCGCACGATCTATTCTAATTCATTCGTACGATCCATTCTAACTCTTTGGTACGATCCATTCTAATTCATTCATACGATCCAATCTAATTCATTCGCACGATCTATACTAATTCATTCATTCGTGCTAATCTAATTCATTCGTACGAAGGTATCAATTCTAATTCATTCGCACGATCTATTCTAATTCATTCGTAATTAGAATGGATCGTACATATAAATTAGAGTGGATCGTGCGAATGAATTAGAATGGTTCGTGCGAATGAATTATAATCGTACGAATAAATTAGAATAGATCGTTCAAATGAATTAGAATGGATCATGCGAATGAATTAGAATGGATCATACGAATGAATTAGAATAGATCATACGAATGAATTAGAATGGATCGTGTGAATGAATTAGAATAGATCGTGAGAATGTATTAGAATGGATCGTGCGAATAAATTAGAACGGATCGTTTGAATGAATTAGAATAGATCGTACAAATGAATTAGAATAGATCAAACGAATGAATTAGAATAGATCATACGAATGAATTACAATAGATACCTTCGTACGAATGAATTAGATTAGATCGTATGAATGAATTAGAATGGATCGTACGAATGAATTAGAACAGCTCGTACAAATAAATTAGAATAGATCTTGCAAATGAATTAGAATGGATCGTACGAATGAATTAGAATGGTTCGTGCGAATGAATTATAATCGTACGAATAAATTAGAATAGATCGTTCAAATGAATTAGAATAGATCATGCGAATGAATTAGAATGGATCATACGAATGAATTAGAATAGATCATACGAATGAATTAGAATGGATCGTGTGAATGAATTACAATAGATCGTGCGAATGTATTAGAATGGATCGTGCGAATAAATTAGAACGGATCGTTTGAATGAATTAGAATAGATCGTACAAATGAATTAGAATAGATCAAACGAATGAATTAGAATAGATCATACGAATGAATTACAATGGATACCTTCGTACGAATGAATTAGATTAGATCGTATGAATGAATTAGAATGGATCGTACGAATGAATTAGAACAGCTCGTACAAATAAATTAGAATAGATCGTGCAAATGAATTAGAATGGATCATACGAATGAATTAGAATGGTTCGTGCGAATGAATTATAATCGTACGAATAAATTAGAATAGATCGTTCAAATGAATTAGAATGGATCATGCGAATGAATTAGAATGGATCATACGAATGAATTAGAATAGATCATACGAATGAATTAGAATGGATCGTGCGAATGAATTAGAATGGATCGTGCGAATGAATTAGAATGGATCGTGCGAATGAATTAGAATGGATCGTACGAATGAATTAGAATGGATCATACGAATGAATTAGAATAGCTCGTACGAATGAATTAGAATAGATTATGTGAATGTATTAGAAGGGATCGTACAAATGAATTAGAATAGATCATACGAATGAAGATACCTTCGTATGAATGAATTAGATTAAATCATGCGAATGATTTAGAATGGATCGTACGAATGAATTAGAATGGATCGTACGAATGAATTAGAATAGCTTGTACGAATGAATTAGAATAGATCGTGGAAATGAATTAGAATAGATCGTGCGAATGAATTAGAATAGATCGTACGAATGAATTAGAATAGATCGTACGAATAAATAAGAATAGATTGTGCGAATGTATTAGAATGGATCGTACGAATGAATTAAATTGGAAACATTCGTATGAATGAATTAGAATAGCTCGTACGAATGAATTAGAATAGATCGTGCGAATGAATTAGAATAGATCGTGCGAATGAATTAGAATGGATTGTATGAATGAATTAAAATAGATCTTGCGAATGAATTAGAATAGATCTTGCGAATGAATTAGAATGGATCGTACGAATGAATTAGAATGGATCGTACGAATGTATTAGAATAGCTCGTACGAATGAATTAGATTAGATCGCACGAATGAATTAGAATGGATCGTACAAATGAATTAGAATGGATCGTACGAATGAATTAGAATGGATCGTACAAAAGAATTAGATTAGAATAGCTCGTACAAATGAATTAGATTGGGTCATACGAATGAATTAGAATAGATCGTGCGAATGAATTAGAACGCACGATCCATTCTAAGTCATTCGCACGATCCATTCTAAGTCATTCGCACGATCTATTCTAACTCATTCGTACGAGCTATTCTAATTCATTCATACGAGCTATTCTAATTCATTGGTATGAATATATACATTCTAATTCATTTGTACGATCCAATCTAATTCATTCGTATGATCTATTCTAATTCATTCACATGTATCCATTCTAATTCGTTCGCACGATCCATTCTAAGTCATTCGCATGATCCATTCTAATTTATTCATACGATCTATTTTTATTCATTCGCACGATCTATTCTAATTCATGTGAATGAATAAAATCATGCGAATGAATTAGATTGGATCGTACGAATGAATTAGAATAGATCATGCGAATGAATTAGAATAGCTCGTACAAAGGAATTAGAATAGCTGATACGAATGAATTAGAATAGATCGTACGAATAAATTAGAATGGATTGTACGAATGACTTAGAATAGATCTATTCTAATTCATTCGTATGATCTTTATAATTCATTCGTACGATTCATTCTAATTCATTCGCACGATCCATTCTAACACATTCGTACGAGCTATTCTAATTCATTCGCACGATCTATTCTAATTCATTCGTATGGTCCAATCTAATTCATTTGTACGATCCATTCTAATTCATTTGTACGAATAGCTCGTACGTATGAATTAGATTAGATCGTGCTAATGAATTAGAACAGATCATACGAATAAATTAAAATGGATCCTGCTAATGCCTTAGAAGCGATCGTGCGAATGAATTAGAATGGATACATGCGAATGAATTAGAATAGATCATAAGAATTAATTAGATTGGATAGTATAAATGAATTAGAATGGATATATTTGTACCAATAAATTAGAATAGCTAGTATGAATGAATTAGAAGAGCTCGTACGAATGAATTAGATTAGATCATGCGAATGAATTAGATTGGATCATACGAATGAATTAGAATGGATCGTATGAATAAATTAGAATGGATCGTGCGAATGAATAAGAATGGATCGTGCGAATGAATTAGAATAGATCATACTAATGAATTATAATGGATCGTATGAATGAATTAGAATGGATCGTGCGAATAAATTAGAATAAATCGTGCGAATAAATTAGAAAGGATCGTACGAATGAATTAAAAAGAATGGATTGTACGAATGGATTAGAATAGATTGTGCGAATGAATTAGAATGGATCATACGAATGAATTAGAATGGATCATACAAATGTATTAGAATAGATCGTACGAATGAATTAAAATGGATACCTTCGTTCGAATGAATTAGATTAGATCGTGCGAATGAATTAGAATGGATCATACAAAAGAATTATAATGGATCGTACGAATGAATTATAATGGAAACACTCATATGAATAAATTAGAATAGCTCGTACGAATGAATTAGAATAGATCGTGCGAATGAATTAGAATATATTATGTGAATGATTTAGAATAGCTCGTACGAATGAATTAGCTAGAATGGATATATTCGTACCAATGATTTAGAATAGCTCGTAAGAATGAATTAGAATAGCTCGTATGAATGAATTAGAATAGATCGTATGAATAAATTAGAATGGATCGTACGAATGAATTAGAATAGGTCTATTCTAATTCATTCGTATGATCTATTCTAATTCATTCGTACGATCCATTCTAATTCATTCGCACTATCCATTTTGATACATTCGCACGATCCATTCTAATTCATTCGCACGATCTATTCTATTTTATTCGTACGATCCATTCTAATTCATTCGTATGATCCATTCTAATTCATTCGTACGATCCATAATAATTCATTCACACAATCTATTCTAATTCATTCATACGAGCTATTCTAATTCATTTATACGATCCAATCTAAGTCATTCGCACGATCCAATCAAATTCATTCGCACGATCTAATCATTCGCACGATCTATTCTAATTCATTCGTACGATCCATTCTAATTCATTCGCACGATCTATTCTAATTCATTCACATGATCTATTCTAATTCTTTCGTATGATCCATTCTAATTCATTCGTATGAGCTATTCTAATTTATTCACACGATCTATTCTAAGTCACTCGCACGATCTATTTTAATTCATTCGTATGAGCCATTCTAATACATTCGCACAATCTATTCTAATTCATTCGTACGAGCCATTCTAATTCATTCATACGATCCAATCTAATTCATTTGTACGATCCAATCTAATTCATTCGTATGCTAATCTAATTCATTCGCACGATCTAATCATTCCCAACATCTATTCTAATTCATTCGCAATATCTATTCGAATTCAGTCATACGATCCATTCTAATTCATTCATACGATCCATTCTAATTCATTCAGATGATCCATTCTAATTCATTCGCACAATCTAATCTAATTAATTCGTACGAGCTATTCTAATTCATTGGTAAATATGTATCCATTCTAATTCATTCGCACGATCTATTCAAGGTCATTCACACGATCCATTCTAATTCATTCACACGATCCATTCTAAGTGATTTGTACGATCCAATCTAATTCATTCGCACGATCTATTCTAATTCATTTGCACGATCTTTTCTAATTCATTCACATGATCCATTCTAATTCATTCGCACGATCTAATCTAATTCATTCGTATGAAGGTATCCATTCTAATTCATTCGTATGACTATTCTAGTTTATTCGCACGATCCATTCTAAGTCATTTGCACGATCCATTCTAATTTATTCGCACGATCTAATCTAATTCATTCGTATGAAGGTATCCAATCTAATTCATTTGTACAATCCATTCTAATTCGTTCGCATGATCCATTTATATTCATTCGTATATTCCATTCTAATACATTCGCACGATCCATTCTAAGTCATTCGCATGATCCATTCTAATTCATTCGTACGATCCATTCTAATTCATTCGTACGATCCATTCTAATTCATTCGCACAATCTATTCTAATTCATTCACACAATCCATTCTAATTCATTCGTTCGAGCTATTCTAATTCATTCACACAATCCATTCTAATTCATTCGTTTGAGCTATTCTAATTCATTCGCATGATCCATTCTAATTCATTTGTACGATCCATTCTAATTCATTCGCATGATCTATTCTAATTCATTCGCACGATCCATTCAAATTCATTCATACGACCCATTCTAATTCATTCGTATGATCTATTCTAATTCATTCCCACGATCCAATCTAATTCATTTGCACGATCTATTCTAATTCATTCATATGATCGATTCTAATTCATTCCTATGATCCAATCTAATTCATTCGCATGATCTAATCTAATTCATTCGTACGAGTTATTCAATTTGATTCGTACAAGCTATTCTAATTCATTGGTACGAATATATCAATTCTAATTCATTTGTACGATCCAATCTAATTCATTCATATGATCTATTCTAATTCATTCGTACGAGCTATTCTAATTCATTCGTACGATCCATTCTAATACATTTGCACAATCTATTCTAATTCATTCTCACGATCTATTCTATTTCATTTGTATGATCCAATCTAGTTCATTCGTACGAAGGTATCCATTCTAATTCATTCGTATGATCTATTCTAATTTATTCGTACGAGCAATTCTAATTCATTCCTACGATCCATTCTAATACATTCGCACAATCTATTCTAATTCATTCGTACGATCTATTCTAATTCATTCGTACAAGCTATTCTAATTCATTGCACAATCCAATCAAATTCATTCGCACGATCCATTATAATTCATTCGCACAATCCATTCTAATTCATTTTGCACAATCTATTCTAATTCATTCGCACGATCCAATCTAATTTATTCGCATGATCCATTCTAAGTCTTTCGCACGATCCATTCTAATTATTTTATACGAGCTATTCTAATTCATTTGTACGAATGTTTCTATTCTAATTCATTCGTATGATCCATTCTAATTCATTCGCATAATCTATTCTAATAAATTCGCAAGATCTATTCTAATTCATTCTTACGATCGTACGAATGAATTAGAATAGATCGTGCGAATGAATTAGAATGGATCGTATAAATGAATTAGAATAGCTCGTACGAATGACTTAGAATAGATCATATGAATGAATTAGAATGGATACTTTCGTATGAATGAATTAGAATGGATCTTGCAAATGAATTAGAATGGATCATACTAATGAATTAGAATAGATCGTACGAATGAATTAGAATAGATCGAGCAAATGAATTCGAATAGATCGTACGAATAAATTAGAATAGATCGTGCGAATGAATTAAAATGGATCGTACGAATAAATTAGAATGGATCGTACGAATGAATTAGAATTGCTGGTATGAATGAATTAGAATAGCTCATATTAGAATGGATCGTGCGAATGACTTAGAATAGATCGTGCGAATGAATTAGAATGGATCGTACGAATTAATTAGAATGGATCGTATGAATGAATTAGAATGGATCTTATAAATAAATTAGAATAGATCGTATGAATGAATTAGAATAGATCGTGCGAATGAATTAGAATGGATCGTACGAATGAATTAGAATGGATCGTGCGAATCAATTATAATGGATCATGCGAATGAATTAGAATGGATCATACGAATGAATTAGAATAGATTGCACGAATGAATTAGAATAGCTCGTGCGAATAGATTGTGCGAATGGATCATACGAATGAATTAGAATGGAAACGTTCATACGAATGAATTAGAATGGATCGTACCAATGAATTAGAATAGCTCGTACGAATGAATTAGAATAGAATGTGCGAATGAATTAGAATGGATCGTACGAATTTATTTGAATGGAAACATTCGTACGAATGAATTAGAATAGCTCGTACGAATAAATTAGAATAGATCATGCGAATGAATTAGAATGGATCGTACCAATGAATTAGAATAGCTCGTACGAATGAATTACAATGGATTGTATGAATGAATTAGAATGGATCGTGTGAATGAATTAGAATGGATCGTGCGAATATATTAGAATGGATCATAGAATGACTTAGAATGGATCATGCGAATGAATTAGAATGGATCGTATGAATGAATTAGAATAGATTGTGCGAATAAATTAGAATGGATCGTGCGAATGAATTAGAATGGATCGTACGAATGAATTAGAATAGATCGTGCAAATGAAATAGTTCATTCGTATGATCAATTCTAATTTATTCATACGATCCATTCTAATTCATTTGCACGATCCATTCAAATACATTCGCACAATCTATTCTAATTCATTCGCACGATCCATTCTAATTCATTCGCACGATCCATTCTAATTCATTCGTACGAGCTATTTCAATAAATTCGCATGAGCAATTCTAATTAATTCGTACGATCCATTCTAATTCATTCGTACGATCCATCCTAATTCATTCGCATGATCTATTCTAATTCATTCGTACAAGCTATTCTAATTCATTCGTATGGATGTATCCATTCTAATTTATTCATATGATCCATTCTAATTCATTTGCACAATCTATTCTAATTCATTCATTTCTAATTCATTCGTACGAGCTATTCTAATTCATTCGTACGAACCATTCTAATTCATTTGCATGATCTATTCTAATTCATTCGTATGAGCTATTCTAATTCATTCGTATGAATGTATCCATTCTAATTCATTCATCTGATCCATTCTAATTCATTCGCACAATCTATTCTAATTCATTCATACGATCCTTTCTAATTCATTCGTACGAGCTATTCTAATTCATTCGTACGATCCATTCTAATTCATTCGCATGATCCATTCTAATTCATTTGCACGATCTATTCTAATTCATTCGTACGATCCATTCTAATTCATTCACACGATCCATTCTAATTCATTTGTACGAGCTATTCTAATACATTCGCACAATCTTTTCTAATTAATTCGTATGATCTATTCTAATTCATTCGTACGAATGTTTCCATTCTAATTCATTCGTACGATCCATTCTAATTCATTTATACAAATGTTTTCAGTCTAATTCATTCGTATAATCCATTATAATTCATTCATACGAGCTATTCTAATTCATTCGCACGATCCATTCTAATTCATTTATACGATCCATTCTAATTCATTCGCACGATCTATTCTAATTCATTCATAGGAGCTATTCTAATTCATTGGTACGAATGTATCCATTCTAATTCATTCATACGATCCATTCTAATTCATTCGTATGATCCATTCTAATTCATTCATACGATCCATTCTATTTCATTCGCACGACCCATTCTAATTCATTCGTATGAGCTATTCTAATACATTCGCACAATATATTCTAATTCATTCGTACGATCAATTCTAATTCATTCGTACGAATGTTTCCATTCTAATTCATTCGTACGATCCATTCTAATTCATTCGTACGAATGTTTATATTCTGATTCATTCGTACAATCCATTCTAATTCATTTGTACGAGCTATTCTAATTCATTCGCATGATCTATTCTAATTCATTCCTATGATCCATTCTAATTCATTCGCACGATCCATTCTAAGTCATTCGCACGATTCATTCTAATTCATTCGTATGATCTATTCTAATTCATTCGTACGAGCTATTCTAATTCATTCGTACGGGCTATTCTAATTCAATCGCACGATCCATTCTAATTCAATCGCACGATCTATTCTAATTCATTCGTACGAGCAATTCTAATTCATTCGTATGAGCTATTCTAATTGATTCGCACGATCCATTCTAATTCATTCGTACGATCCACTCTAATTCATTCGCACGATCCATTCTAAGTCATTCGCATGATCCATTCTAATTCATTCGCACGATCTATTCTAATTCATTCGTACGAGCTATTCTAATTCATTCGTACGAGCTATTCTAATTCATTCGCACGAACCATTCTAATTCATTCGCACAATCTATTCTAATTCATTCGCACGATCCATTCTAATTCATTCGCACGATCCATTCTAATTCAATCGTACGATCCATTCTAATACATTGGCACAATCTATTCTAATTCATTTGTACGAATGTTTACATTCTAATTCATTCGCACGATCTATTCTAATTCATTCGTATAATCCATTCTAATTCATTTGCACGATTTATTCTAATTCATTCGTATAAGCTATTCTAATTCATTCGTACGATCCATTCTAATTCATTCGCACGATCTAATCAAATTCATTTGTACGATCCATTCTAATACATTCGTAGAATCCATTCTAATTCATTCATACGATCCATTCTAATTCATTCGCACGATCCATTCTAATTCATTCATACGATCCAGTCTAATACATTCGCACGATCCATTCTAATTCATTCATATGATCAATTCTAATACATTCGCACAATCTATTCTAATTCATTTGTACGATCCATTCTAAGTCATTCGTACGAGCTATATTCTAATTCATTCGTACGAATGTTTCCATTCTAAATCATTCATACGATCCATTCTAATTCATTCGCTCGATCTAATGTATTAGAATGGATCGCACAAATGAATTAGATTAGATCGTGCGAATGAATTAGAATGGATCGTACGAATGAATTAGAATAGATCGTGCGAATGAATTAGAATGGATCGTATGAATGAATTAGAATGGATTGGTACGAATTAGAATAGCTCGTACGAATATATTAGAATGGATCGTACGAATGAATTAGAATGGAAACATTCGTACGAATGAATTAGAATAGCTTACACGAATGTATTAGAATTGATCGTACAAATGTATTAGAATGGATCATACGAATGAATTAGAATGGATCGTACGAATAAAATAGAATAGATCGTGCGAATGAATTAGAATGGATCCATTCGTACGAATGAATTAGAATAGATCATACGAATGAATTAGAATAGATACCTTCGTACGAATGAATTAGATTAGATCATACGAATGAATTAGAGTGGATTGTACGAATGAATTAGAATGGATTGTGCGAATGTATTAGAATAGATCGTACGAATGAATTAGAATGTATCATGTGAATGAATTAAAATGGATCGTACGAATAAATTAGAATGAATCGTGCAAATGAATTAGAATGGATCGAGCGAATGAATTAGATTGGATCGTACGAAATAATTAGAATGGATCGTGTGAATGAATTAGATTGGATCGTACGATTGAATTAGAATGGATCATGATATTCTAATTCATTCGTACGATCCATTCTAATTTATTTGCATGAATGAATCTAGTCTAATTCATTCGCTCGATCTATTCTAATTCATTCGTACGATCCATTCTAATTCATTCGTACTATCCATTCTGATACATTCGCACAATCTATTCTAATTCATTCATAAGATCCATTCTAATTTATTCATTCTAATTTACTTGCATGAATAAATTAGAATGGATCGTACGAATGAATTAGAACATCTCGTACTAATGAATTAGAATAGATCGTGCGAATGAATTAGAATGGATCGTGCGAATGAATTAGAATAGCTCGTATGATCCAATCTAATTCATTCGCACGATCCATTCTAATTCATTCGCACGGTCTATTCTAATTCATTCGTATGATCCATTCAAATGCATTCGCACAATCTATTCTAATTCATTCGTACGAGTTATTCTAATTCATTCGTACGATCCATTCTAATTCATTCGCACGACCTATTCTAATTCAATCGCACGAGCTATTCTAATTCATTCGTACGAGCTATTCTAAATCATTGGTACGAATGTATACATTCTAATTCATTCGCACGATCCATTCTAAGTCATTCGCATGATCCATTCTAATTCATTCGTATGATCCATTCTAATTCATTCGCACGATCTATTCTAATTCATCCGTATGATCCAATCTAATTCATTTGTACGATCCAATCAAATTCATTCGCATGATCCATTCTAATTCATTCGTATGAATATTTCTAATTCATTTGCACGATCCATTCTAATTCATTCGTACAATCCATTCTAATTCATTCACATGATCCATTCTATTCTAATTTTTTTATACGAGCTATTCTAATTCATTCCTACGAATGCATCCATTTTAATACATTTGTACGATCCATTCTAATTCATTCGCACGATCTATTATAATTCATTCGTACGAATGTATCCATTCTAATTGATTCATACAATCCATTTTACTTCATTCGCACGATCCAATCTAATTCTTTCGCACGATCCATTCTAATTCATTTGTACGATACATTCTAATTCATTCGTATGATCCATTCTAATTCATTTGTACAAATGAATTAGAATAGATATATTCATACCAATGAATTAGAATAGCTCGTACGAATGAATTAGAATAGATCATGCAAATGAATGAGAATGGATCGTGCGAATGACTAAGAGTGGATCGTACGAATGAATTAGAATAGACACATTCATACCAATTATTTAGAATAGCTCGTACGAATGAATTAAATTGGATCGTACGAATGTTTTAAAATTGATACATTCGTACGAATGAATTAGAATGGATCGTGCGAATGAATTAGATTGGATCGTACAAATGAATTAGAATAGCTCGTATGAATGAATTAGAATAGATCGTGCGAATGAATTAGAATGGATCGTGGAATGAATTAGAATGGATCGTGCGAATGAATGAGAATGGATCGTACGAATGAATTAGAATAGGTCATACGAATGAATTAGAATGGATCATACGAATGAATTAGAATAGATCATACGAATGAATTAGAATAGATTATGCGAATAAATTAGAATAGATCATTCGAATGAATTAGAATGGATCGTACGAATGAATTATAATGGAAACATTCGTACTTATGAATTAGAATAGCTCGTACGAATGAATTAGAATAGATTATGTGAATGAATTAGAATAGATCATACGAATGAATTAGAATGGATACCTTCCTACGAATGAATTAGATTAGATCGTGTGAATGAATTAGAATGGATCGTGCGAATGAATTAGAATAGATTGTATGAATGAATTAGAATGGATCGTGCGAATGTATTTGAATGGATCGTATGAATGCATTAGAATGGATCGTGCGAATGAATTAGAATGAATTAGAATGGATCATGCGAATGAATTAAATTGGATCTTAAAATGATTTAGAATGGATCGTGACATTCAAATTCATTCGCACGATCCATTCAAATTCATTCGCACGATCCATTCTAATTCGTTCACGCGATCCATTCTAATACATTCATATGATCCATTCTAATTCATTCGTATGATCTATTCTAATTCATTCGCACGATCTATTCAAATTCATTCATACGATCCATTCTAATTCATTCGTACGATCTTTTCTAATTCATTTGCATAATCTATTTTAATTCATTCATACGATCCTTTCTAATTCATTCGTACGATCCATTCTAATACACTGGCATAATCTATTCTAATTCACTCGCACGATCCAATCTAATTCATTCGCATGATCTATTCTAATTCATTCGTACGAGCTATTCTAATTCATTCGAATGATCTATTCTAATACATTCGCATAATCTATTCTAATTCATTCGTACGATCCATTCTAATTCATTCGCACGATCCATTCTAAGCCATTCGCACAATCTATTCTAATTCATTCGCACGATCCATTCTAATACATTCGGACAATCTATTCTAATTCATTCGCACGAGCTCTTCTAATTCATTCGTACGAATGTTTCCGTTCTTATTCATTCATACGATCTTTTCTAATTCATTCATACGATCCATTCTAAGTCATTCGCACGATCTATTCTAATTCATTCGCACGAGCTATTCTAATTCATTCACACGATCCCTTCTAATTTATTGGTACGAAGGTATCCATTCTAATTCATTAGTACGATCTATTCTAATTCATTCGCACGATCTATTCTAATTCATTCGTACGAGCTATTCTAATTCATTCATACGATCCATTCTAATTCATTCGTACGAGCTATTCTAATTCATTCGTACGAGCTATTCTAATTCATTCGCACGATCTATTCTAAGTCATTCGTACGAGCTATTCTAATTCATTCATACGATCCATTCTAATTCACTCCTACGAGCTATTCTAATTCATTCATACGAGCTATTCTAATTCATTTGCATGATCCATTCTAATTCATTCGCACGATCTATTCTAATTCATTCGTACGATCCAATCTAATTCATTGGTACGATCCAATCTAATTCATTCATACGATCCAATCTAATTCATTCGCACGATCTATTCTAATTCATTCGTACGAGCTAATCTAATTCATTCGTACGAAGGTATCCATTCTAATTTATTCGCACGATCTATTTTAATTTATTCGTACAAGCTATTCTAATTCATTCGTATAAGCTATTTTAATTCATTCGTACGATCAATTCTAATTCATTCGTACGATCCATTATAATTCATTCGTACGATCTAGTCTAATTCATTTGCACGATCCATTCTAATTCATTCGTACGATCCATTATAATACATTTGCACAATCCATTCTAATTCATTCGCACGATCCATTCTATTCTAATTCTTTTATACGAGCTATTCTAATTCATTCGTACGAATGTATCCATTTTAATACATTCGTACGATCCATTCTAATTCATTCGCACGATATATTCTAATTCATTCGTACGAATGTATCCATTCTAATTGATTCATACGATCCATTCTAATTCATTCGCACGATCCATTCTAATTCATTCACATGATCCATTCCAATTCATTTGTACGATCCATTATAATTCATTTGCACGATCCATTCTAATTCATTTGTACAAATGAATTAGAATGGATATATTCGTACCAATGAATTATAATAGCTCGTACGAATGAATTAGAATAGATCGTGCAAATGAATTAGAATGGATTGTGCGAATGACTTAGAATAGATCGTGCGAATGAATTAGAATGGATATATTCGTACCAATGATTTAGAATAGCTCGTACGAATGAATTAGAATGGATCATACAATTGTACTAAAATGGTTACATTAGTACAAATGAGTTAGAATGGATCATGGGAATGAATTTGATTGGATCGTACAAATGAATTAGAATAGCTCATACGAATGAATTAGAATATATCATGCGAATAAATTAAAATAGATCGTATGAATGAATTAGAATGGATCGTGCGAATGAATTAGAATGGATCGTACGAATGAATTAGAATAGATTGTGCGGATGAATTAGAATGGATCGTACGAATGAATTAGAATAGATTGTACGAATGAATTAGAATAGATTGTGCGAATGAATTAAAATAGATCATTCGAATGAATTAGAATAGCTCATACGAATGAATTAGAATAGCTCATACGAATGAATCGTGCGAATGAATTAGAATAGCTCATACGAATGAATTAGAATAGCTCATACGAATGAATTAGAATAGCTCGTATGAATGAATTAGAATAGATTATACGAACGAATTAGATTAGATCGTACGAATGAATTAGAATGGATCATACGAATGAATTAGAATGGATCGTGCGAATGTATTAGAATGGATCGTACGAATGAATTAGAAGGGAACGTGCGAATTAATTAGAATGGATCGTACGAATGAATTTGTATAGATCGTACGAATGAATTAGAGTCGATCGTATGAATGAATTAGAATGGATCGTGCGAATGAATTAGAATGGATCGTGCGAATGAATTAGATTAGATCGTACGAATGAATTAGAATGGATCGTGCGAATGAATTAGAATAGCTTGTACGAATAAATTAGAATGGCTTGAATGAATGAATTAACTCGTACGAATGAATTAGAATAGATCGTACGAATGAATTAGAATAAATCGTGTGAATGAATTAGAATGGATCATATGAATGAATTAGAATAGATCGTGCAAATGAATTAGAATGGATCGTGCGAATGACTTAGAATGGATCGTGCGAATGAATTAGAATTGATACATTCGTACCAATGAATTAGAATAGCTCGTACGAATGAATTAGAATAGATCGTGCAAATAAATTAGAATAGATCATACGAATGAATTAGAATATATTATGTGAATGTATGAGAATGGATCGTATGAATGAATTAGAATGGATCGTGCGAATGAATTAGAATGGATAGTACGAATGAATTAGAATGGAAACATTCGTACAAATGAATTAGAATAGCTTGTACGAATGAATTTGAATAGATCGTGCGAATGAACTAGAATGGATTGTGCGAATGACTTATAATAGATCGTGCAAATGAATTAGAATGGATCGTACAAATGAATTAGAATGGGTCGTATGAATGTATTGTTGGAAATTAATCCATGGTAGAGGCTCGCAGCAGAAATGATTTTGCGATCGAAAGACCGTTCATGGTGCACGTTACACGATTTAAACTTTCATCGAAACTAATCTACATATGTGTGCATGCGTATGCACGTGAATCGAACACCCTAACGGCAATCTAGCGTACTGATTAACTAGCATGCATGCAAATCATATGGCCGGCCCTATAGATGAGGGATTCTCATCCCTACAACATAGGGCTGGCCCTAGCAAGGTCTCCCACTGCTAGGGTCAGCCAAGAGTGAGGTCCGGCAGAGTGAGATTTTTACCAAAACGCATTGTCGCCTCATTTTGACCATTTCTAGTGTGCAATACCTAGCGGCCATTTCTTAAGTGATTTGTACTAGTTACCTACTATTAACTGAGGCCACCGAAGGGTGCCTCTAGCAAAGTCAACTAGTCAACTCACAGCACATCCCGGTGCATTGCACCTATGCAGCAAAGTTCACTTATGGCTAGGGATTACTATGTGCGCCTCTGTACTAGTCTCGTGCATAACCCTTAGTACTCGCATGTAGTTACACATCTACCGTGCTCTAGTGCCAAGCACACACGGAGCGTATTCTTCTTTCTTCCTCTTAGTTCTTATGGTGTTCCGAGGAGATGGTTCAAGAACCGTACATAATGTTGATAAGGTGGAACCTTCAGGGATCGGGGTTCATGGCTTCCAACTCAAGCTCGATCGACACTCTACCCGAGTGTACCATCGATCCTCTGAGCTCGAGTTAACCTACGTAGCCACCCAGAGTGCGACGCAGGTTGCACTCCAATTCACCCAGACTTACTATGTTCTCCATCATACCCCTGCTCTCCGGTTAGTAGTGGTAAACCCGCTGTCCCTCCACTTGATGTCCTGATTCAGTTCGAGCGGTGGAGACTACCGTCAGACTCGAGTGATCATATGACTTGGTTCCTTCCAGGTTGACCTATACATCATACCTTTGATTACCCCGTCGAGTAACCGAACCCGGTCAACAGTCAAACTGGTGAACACCAGGCCTGGGTTTGGTACAGTGTAAGTCACACTAAGGAATGCACCTCCCTTCAGGGGTGTGGATGGCCTGCAGGAGTGACACGCTAATGCAACGCCAGCCGGGTAACCCAGTACACCGTGGTTTTGGATCACTGCATACGGATCCTCACATATTGGTATGCCAAAGCACCACGCAACTGGTTAGTCCATCAGACGTGGTTCCTCAGGGTTTAGGACCGTTTTACCCTAAGCAGAAACACGGCTTAGTGTACAAGTGTCTGCTCACTGATCTGTATACCGTGTTAGTTCCGTTCAGCCACAAACACTGTGCATGGTGATGACCATTGTGAAGACAACCCATGAACTGTCATCGCCAACAGCTTAACATAATGAGGCGACCAACCTGATCATAGCTGCGAACTGATTTAGATTATATGAGACCAATCCACTCAGTTTTCAACTCAGTGGACTACCATATAACCATGGCTCTCTGTTCTTAAAAGAACACGTAACTATGTTACACACCTATATGCATCTTATATAATAATAACTATCAATCTTTATTAGACCAAAACATAAAGTTTTACAAGCTTAGAACACATCAATCCTAATAATCTCCCACTTGGTCTAGCGTAGCAAAACGGTTTTGACTCCCATCGCGTCCACATGTTGCTCGAATGCCTTGGTAGGTATTGCCTTTGTGAAAGGATCAGCAACATTATCTGTAGATGCAATCTGTGTCACAGCTACTCGCCCTTACTTTTGAAACTGCTGAATCAAGTGGAACTTGCGCTCGATAGGCTTCCCCTTTTGGTGATGTCTTGGCTCCTTTGCTTGTGCTACCGCCCCACTATTGTCGCAATAAAGCACAATAGGTAACTGGGCCTCTGGTACGCACCCCAAATCCGTAAGGAATTTCTTAAGCCATACTGCCTCTTTGGCTGCCTCGCACGCTGCAACGTACTCAGCCTCTGTGGTAGAGTCTGCGATGCATTTCTACTTCATACTCTTCCAACTAACCGCTGCTCCTCCTAACATAAACACAAAACCTGATATCGATTTTCTGGATTCCAAATCTGATATAAATTCAGAATCTGTGTATCCAATCGGCGTCAGTTCATGTGCAGTGTAAACCAACTCATAGTCCCTTGTTCTACGAAGGTACTTGAGTATACACTTCACTGCTGTCCAGTGATCTGGACCCGGATTTGACTGAAACCGATCCATCATGCCTACTGCGAAACAGATATCTAGCCTTGTACAATGTATAGCATACATTAGACTACCTAATGCCAAAGCATAAGGTATCTTCTGTATTTCTGCTCTCTCCTTAGGTGTCTTAGGACATTGATCCTTAAACAGTTTTACACCATGTTTAAATGGTACAAAACCCTTCTTGGAGTTTTGCATGTCAAACCTAGCCATAACCTTATCTATATACGCGGCCTGTGATAGCGAGAGAATCCTGTTTTTGCGATCACGTGTTACCTTGATCCCCAAAACATAACTCGCTTCACCTAGGTCTTTCATATCGAACTATATTGACAACCAGACCTTTACCGTTGACAATGTTGCAACATCATTTCCAATGAGTAGAATATCGTCTACATAAAGTATCAAATATACCACTGTAGTCTTATCACTCCTCTTGTATACACATGGTTCATCCTCGTTTTGAGTAAATCCATATGACTGGATTGCCTGATCAAAACGGATGTTCCAACTTCTAGATACTTGCTTTAGTCCATAAATGGACTTCTGCAACTTGCAAACTAGATGTTCCTGACCCTCTGACTCAAACCCTGGTGCATGCATCATATAAATATCTTCTTCCAAATTTCAATTGAGGAATGCTGTCTTGACATCCATTTGCCAGATCTCCCAGTTGTAATGGGCTGTAATGGATAGGAGGATCCGAATAGACGTTATCATAGCTACCGGCAAGAAGGTTTCGTCAAAGTCGATTCCTTCTCTCTGGGTATAATACTTGGCAACTAATCTAGCTTTATAAGTCTCAATTGTACTATCGGATCCTCTCTTCTTCTTATACACCCACTTGCACCCAATAGGTTTAATATTGGATGACGGTGTAACAAGAGTCCAGACAGCGTTATGGGACATTGATGTAATTTCTGCCTCCATAGCCTTTTGCCAGTCAGAGCCGTCAGAAGCTCCCACTGCTTTATCCTAGCTCAGTGGGTCATCCTCCTGACCCTCTGGATCAACCAATAAGGTTTCTCCATAGTATCTGTCAGGAGCTCTGATATTCCTCCCACTGCGACAAGGTGGTGGTTGTGTTATAGGATTAATAGGTTATATAGTATCTAGTATATTAGTGTCTGTGATGTCAGCTCCCACTATGCTTTCGGATGCGCTCTCTAAAGTAGTACCTAGTAGCTCATCCAGAACTACCTTACTAGTAGGTTTGTGGTCCAGAATATAATCCCGTTCTAGGAAATAGGTGTTCGTAGAAACGATCACCTTCTTTTCCTCAGGATCATAAAATAGACCACCTTTAGTCTTCTTAGAATACCCTACAAACAAACATACTTTGGACTTCAGTTCCATCTTATCCCTCTTATCCTTCCGCACATGTGCAGGACATCTCCATATTCTGAAATGCTATAGTTTTGGTTTGTTCCTTGACCACAGCTCTCTAGGGGTCTGAGGTACTGGCTTAGACGGAACATGGTTCAGAATATAAACTGCTATTTGTAGGGCATATCCCCAAAAGGTCATTGGTAAACTGGCATAACTCATCATGCTACGAACCATGTCTAACAAGGTTCGATTCCTTCTCTCGGAAACTCCATTCTGTTGTGGGGTTCCTGGAGCAGTAAATTGAGATTTAATCTCATGCTACACCATATACCCAAGGAACTCGTTAGATAGGTACTCACCTCCTCGATCAGATCGAAGGGTTTTTTTATATTTGCCTGTCTGCTTTTTTACTTCAGCCCTGAACTCTTTGAATATGTCAAAGGATTCCGACTTCCGTTGCATCAGGTAAATATAACCATATCTTGAGTAATCATCAATAAAAGTGATAAAGTACTCATGGCCTTCTATCGCCTTGACGCTCATGGGTTCACACACATCTAAATGGATTAACTCCAATACCTCAGTAGCTCTTACTCCTTTGCCTTTGAAGGCCCTCTTGGTCATCTTTCCTTCCAGGCAGGATTCACAGGTGGGAAGGATCTTCGTAGGATCTGTTTCCAGAAGCCCGGCCTTCACCATCCTATGGATCCAGTCTAAGCCAATATGCCCAAGTCGTAAGTGCCATAGTTGGGTTAAATTTTCCGAAGGTTTCTTACGCTTAGATGAATTAACATTAAATGCTGAAGTTATTATGTTATCTTTTTCAAATTTAGGACTGACACCATAGAGATGATTATGAACCTTTTATCTTATTATAAAAGTTCCATTCAGCTTAAACGACATATCAGAAGCATCAAAATAAACTAAATAACCTTCATTAACTAAAGAAGAAACAGAAATTAAGTTACGTCTCAAGGACGGTACATAAAAAATATCTCTAAGAGTCAAAGTCTGATTATTCGAAAAACTAAGATTAACGTCTCCAATAGCTTCAGCAGCAGCCACAACCTCAGTTCCCATGCTCAAGGTCACCTCTCCATCAAGCAATCTTCTACTTTCCCGAAACCCCTGAAGAGAGTTACAGGCATGGTTAGTGGATCCTGAATCCACAATCCAACTAGCAAAAGTACTATTACTTGAAAGAAATGATTCAACAACAAAAAGTTGTAGATTACCTTCACCAGTATTCTGAGGCTTCTTGTAGTCCTTCTTCCAATGACCCTTCTGGCCACACCGGAAATACGTCGTTCCTGGTTTCTTTGATTCTCCAGACCCAGAGGCCCCAACAGAGTCCTACACAGGTGCTGACTTAGGTTTCTTCTTATGTTTCTTGCCCTGAGGTTTACCAGACTTCTTGAAGGATCTGTGTTGCACGTGAAGTGTTTCGCCCTTCTGCTTAAAGCCATCCTCAGGTACCTGGGGAGCTCCCAGAAGCTCTGCATTTATCATAGCCACCTTGTTCAAATTGAAGTTGGTGACAAAGCCTTCAAAGGCTCCAGACAGTGACGAGAGGAAGATGTTTGTCATCACCTCGCCATCTAGCACAATGTCCATGGTTGCTAGTTTGTTCTGGAACCCAAGCATTTTCATCATGTGTTCCCGAACCAGCGTCCCATTGGACATCTTAGTGCCGACGAGTTTCTTGATGGTAAGGTATCGCGTAACGCGATTGTGACCTTCAAACATCTCCTTCAGATACAACATTATGTCAGAAGCGTCAGGCATCTCCTCGACTTGCTTCTGCAGAGTTGTTTGCAAGGATGCAATTATATAGCATTTACATATTTCATTAGATTCCTTCCAGTCAGTGAAAGCCTTTAGCTGTGCCTCTGTGGCATCGGGTCCTGACAAATCTGGCTTAGGGTCATTCAGGGCTATCATATGTTTACCAATCCTCAAGACCAGGTACAGGTTGCGCTTCCAATCCTCATAGTTGGGACCGGTATGTTTCTGGTCATTTAGGATAGCAGACAGGGGGTCTAACATAGTCATCTGAAAATAAAATATTGAATAATGAGAATGCATGAAAACTCATTTTATGGATTTTTAAAACAAGCTAATTATATCCATATGTCAACGCTACCCTCAAGCGAAGCCATTTCCATGGATTAATTAAATATGTATGTAAGATCTCGGAGTCGACTGTACCTGCACTAGGGGGCATCATACAGCGTCAATCCGCTTACATGGGCCTTTTCCTTGACCCTATCCAAATCTGCCAACTAAGGACTTTGATGGACCATGGTTATCTTTCGGCCAGTACCACGTGATCCCCATTGTCTGAGCAATGAATGCCTCATGTGTACTTTGGATGCTTACCCACGAGCCTAGGTAAATACGACATGAGAGTTCATGCGGCCCCCACTAGGGTGGGATAAAAAGCCCTTCTCTCCTCACCCCGTAATTACCATATCTTAAGAGAGATCACTAAGTGATTTGGCATGGAATGACACAACCCCCATACTAGGGGATGTTGAGTTACGCCTCTCCACCCTAACACGAAGCGATTGGTCGTGGAGGCCAGGGGATCTCAAAAGAGTCCTCTCTTGCATCCCTTATTATATATGAGGGTTATTTTGCGAGTATGAATTTATGCAAATGCAAAGGTAGCGACCTCCTATATACTAGACCCTGGTCACACCATGCTCCCACTAGCGTTCAAGCCCTTCGCCTAGCATTAATCATTCTCGGAATATCATAGTCCATGACTCAAGTGGATTTCTCCATTCAAGGGTCACATTACATATTCCGAGAATATCGATGCTCTGCAAAATTGGTTATCAAGCTAATGCTCTGGAGCTAATCCTAGAGTCAGACTCACTGGAAAGGACTCCCACTAGTCATGGCGCCTCGCTTATAAATTTGACAATTGATGTTCAATGGATCTCCATCTCATCTTTGATTTCGATGCTGGCCAAATAGGCACACCCGACTAGTCAGGTGCTAACCTAATGGTGGCATAACCATATGTGATGGGATCCCACTAACATTAAAAGTCAACTAAATAATAGGCGTCATCTAGTGGGATCCTATCCTCAAACAGTCGCTTGGACCGGAGGGGAAAGGCATCCCTCTGAAAACTGATAATCATATTATCTCATCGGGGTTCAATATGAAACATAAAGAACTAATAAAGAAAGCAACCATAAAGACTGAATTAAGTTCAGGGTCTGACCCTTGAACCTAATTTGCACAGCACAGGCCTCTAGCTTACTTCACAAGGTCCCTCGGTCCAGCTCCTCCGTCGCGCTCGCGAACACTTTGCCGGATCGTCTTCATCCTCCAGGGTTCCGCTCACGCTCCCGATGGTGGATTTCTTTGGCACATCTTTCTTCTCGATTTGTAGCTGAAAAAATCTAGTACGCTTCGAGCAAGTGCTCGCTCATACACAATTTCCTAGAAAGAAAAGAAAACACACCTAGGAAAAAGGCCATGGGAACCGACGATGGTTTACCCCCATCACTCGCCCAATCTACGGCTCAATTACGTATCCATACACAGAGAGCAAATCCAGACATTGGCTAACTCAGGGTCCGACCCCCGGTAGCAAGCACAAAACATAGATCTAGATTTTTTATAGCGGCGCCCTGCAAGAATGATTAATAGAACAAGCACAATCTATATATATGCATGATCTAAGCGTAGGAACCCCGATGAATTTGCGCATTCATCACGCGCACACATGTTGGTTTCATGAAAAACCGTGAAACGTACACCACTAATGCGGCTCTGATACCAATTGTTGGAAATTAATCCATGGTAGAGGCTCGCAGCAGAAACGATTTTGCGGTCGAAAGACCGTTTATGGTGCACATTACACGATTTAAACTTTCATCGAAACTAATCTATATATGTGTGCATACGTATGCATGTGAATCGAACACCCTAATGGCAATCTAGCGTAATGATTAACTAGCATGCATGCAAATCATAATGCTCGCTAGATCTACATGTTAGATTACACATACCTTTTGTACGGATCTTTTAACCGTGGAGAATTGTCTTCTTTGTCGATGGAGACGGAAGATCGTTCACGAAGATGCTGATGGTACAAATGGAGACGTTGCCTTCTTGTTTACCCGATCTCACACGATGCACGAAACGTCACTCTCGGATCTCTGAGTGCCTCCAAAGAATGACCCTTCTCCTTCTTCAGAACTCCACGCGAGGAAGACGAAGTTGCAAGTGGGAAATGGGAGATGGATTAGGGAGAGAACTAGAGAGATTAGAGGGGAGGGGGGTTCGGTTTTTGCCACACATATGGCTGGCCCCGTATGCCCCTTTATATAGGGCCAGCCTATCCCCTTGGATAAGGATCCAAGGGGATAAAGACCTCCCACAATTATCTCTCCAATCTCACCCTTTTATCTCTCCTTGTATTTATCCGTTTTCCCACTTTTTAGGGCTCGACTTTATCCGTTTCAAAGCCCTATCCCTATCTATATGGCTGGCCCAATAGATAAGGGATTCTCATCCCTACAATATAGGGCTGGCCCTAGCAAGATCTCCAACTGCAAGGGTCGGCCAAGAGTGAGGTCCGACAGAGTGAGGTTTTTACCAAAACGCCCTGACGCCTTATTTTGACCATTTCTAGCGTGCGATACCTAGCGGCCATTTCTTAAGTGATTTCTACTAGTTACCTACTATTAACTGAGGCCACCGAAGGGTGCCTCTAGCAAAGTCAACTAGTTAACTCGCAGTACATCCCGGTGCATTGCACCTATGCAGCGAAGTTCACTTATGGCTAGGGATTACTACGCGCGCCTCTGTACTAGTCTCGGGCATAACCCTTAGTACTCGCACGTAGTTACGCATCTACCGTGCTCTAGTGCCAAGCACACATGGAGCGTATTCTTCTTTCTTCCTCTTAGTGCTTATGGTGTTCATAGGAGATGGTTCAAGAACTATACATAATGTTGATAAGGTGGAACCTTCAGGGACCGGGGTTCATGGCTTCCAACTCAAGCTCAATCGACACACTACCCAAGTGTACCATCGATCCTCTGAGCTCGAGTTAACCTGCATAGCCACCCAGAGTGCGATGCAGGCTGCACTCCAATTCACCCAGACTTACTATGTTCTCATCATACCCCTGCTCTCCGCTTAGTAGTGGTAAACCCGCTGTCCCTCCACTTGATGCCATGATTCACTTCGAGCGGTGGAGACTACCGTCAGACTCGAATGATTATATGACTTGGTTCCTTCCAGGTTGACCTATACATCGTACCTCTGATTACCCCGTCGAGTAACCGAACCCGGTCAACAGTCAAACTTGTGACCACCAGGCCTGGGTTTGGTACAGTGTAAGTCACACCAAGGAACGCACCTCTCTTCAGGGGTGTGGATGGCCTGCAGAAGTGACACGCTAATGCAACGCCAGTCGGGTAACCCAGTACACCGTGGTTTTGGATCACTACATACGGATCCTCACACATTGGTGTGCCAAAGCACCACGCAACTGGTTAGTCCATCAGACGTGGTTCCTCAGGGTTTAGGACCGTTTTACCCTAAGCAGAAACACGGCTTAGTGTACCAGTGTCTGCTCACTGATTTGTACACCTAGGGATGGCAACGGGTCGGGTTTGGGGTGGGTCGGCCCTATCCCGAACCCGCCCCATTATATTTTATCCCGTCCATACCCGTCCCAAACCCGTGTCGGGTTTTGAGGGTAATTCCTAAACCCATCCCAATTAGCATTGAAAAAACTCGTGCCCGCCCCGCCCCGTCCCGTTTATGCATTGCGAATCGGGTCGGGTCGGCTTCACCAAAACTACATATTTAGCTTCACAACCGCACGATGCATGATTAGGAGTTCAGATCTTCTTCAATTGGTCGGCCCGGTCGGTAGACTCGGGTGCATCATAGCCACACGATGGCATAAGATTTGGAGTTCATATCTTCTCCAATTGGCAATTGATCGTATCCCAGTTTACCCGTGTGCATCACACCTATGGTCAGATCTTCTCCAATCAGTCGGCCTGATCAGTAAACCCGTGTGCTGCCGTCCGTGCACTTGTGCATTGTGGAGAATTCAAGAGTCAAGACTCATATGATAGCCTGATAGGTTATATACCCGGGTCGGGTCGGGGCGGGTTGGAGTAAAACCCGAACCCGACCCGAACCCGACCGGGTTTTAAATGCAATTCCCAAACCCGTCCCAATAGGGTCGGGTCAGGTCGGGTAGCCCGATAAACCCGAATAATTGCCATCCCTATGTACACCGTGTTAGTTCCGTTCAGCCACAGACACTGTGCTTGGTGATCACCATGGTGAAGACATCCCATGAACTGTCATCGCCAACAGCTTAACATGATGAGGCGACCAACCTGATTATAGCTGCGAACTGATTTAGATTATATGGGACTACCATATAACCATGGCACTCTGTTCTTAAAAGAACACGTAACTATGTTACGCACCTATATGCATCTCATATAATAATAACTATCAATCTTTATTAGACCAAAACATAAAGTTTTACAAGCTTAGAACACATCAATCCTAACATGTATGAGAATGGAAACATTCGTACGATCCAATCTAATTCATTTGTACGATCCAATCTAATTCATTCATATGATCCAATCTAATTCATTCGCACGATCCATTCTAATTCATTCGCACGATCCTTTCTAATTCATTCGCACGATTCATTATAATTCATTCGTACGATCCATTCTAATACATTCTCCCAATCTATTCTAATTCATTCGTACAAGCTATTCTAATTCATTCGTACGATCCATACGAATGAATTAGAATAGCTCGTGCGAATGAATTTGAATAGCTCGTACGAATGAATTAGAATGGATAGTGTGAATGAATTAGAATGTCGCATGAATGTATTAGAATGGAAACATTCGTACGAATGAATTAGAATAGCTCGTACGAATGAATTAGAATAGATTGTGTGAATAAATTAGATTAGATCGTGCGAATGAATTAGAATAGATCGTGCGAATGAATTAGATTGGATCGTACGTGCGAATGAATTAGAATGTCACGATCATGCGAATGAAATAGAATAGCTCGTAGAATGAATTAGAATAGATCGTGCGAATGAATTAGAATGGATCGTATGAATGAATTAGAATAGCTCGTACGAATGAATTAGAATGGATCATGCGAATGAATTAGATTGGATCGTGCGAATGAATTAGAATAGCTCGTACGAATGAATTAGAATGGATCGTACGAATGAATTAGAATGGGTCGTGCGAATGAATTAGAATGGATACCTTCGTACGAATTAATTAGATTAAATTCGTACAAATGAATTAGATTGGATCGTCCGAATGAATTAGAATGGATCGTGCGAATGAATTAGAATAGATCATACGAATGAATTAGAATGGATACCTTCGTACGAATGAATTAGATTAGATTCGTACAAATGAATTGGATTGGATCATACGAAAGAATTAGAATGGATCGTGCGAAATTAAGATGGATCGCACGAATGAATTAGAATAGATTGTGCGAATGTATTAAAAAGGATCGTATGATTGAATTATAATGGATCTTACGAATGAATTAGAATAGATTGTGCGAATGTATTAGTATGGATCGTACGAATGAATTAGATTGGATCGTACGAATGAATTAGAATGGATCATACGAATGAATTAGAATGGATCGTGCGAATGAATTAGAATAGATCATACAAATGAATTAGAATGGATCGTACGAATGAATTAGAATAGATCGTGCTGATGAATTAGAATGGATTGTACGAATGAATTAGAATAGATCGTACGAATGAATTAGAACGGATCGAATGAATGAATTAGAATGGATCGTGCGAATGAATTAGAATGGATCGTACGAATGAATTAGAATGGATCGTACGAATGAATTAGAATAGATCGTGTAAATGAATTAGAATGGATCGCACGAAGAATTAGAATAGCTCGTATCAATGAATAAGAATGGATCGTACAAATCAATTAGAATGAATCATACGAATGAGTTAGAATAGCACGTACGAATGGATTAAAATAAATCGTGCGAATGAATTAGAATAGATCTTGCGAATGAATTAGAATGGATCGTGCAAATGAATTAGAATAGCTCGTACGAATGAATTAGAATAGATTGTACGAATGTATTAGAATGGATCGTACGAATGAATTAGAATGGATCGTACAAATGAATTAGAATTGCTCATGCGAATGACTTAGAATGGATCATACGAATGAATTAGAATGGATACCTTCGTACGAATGAATTAGATTAGATCGTATGAATGAATTAGAATGGATCGTACGAATGAATTAGAACAGCTCGTACAAATAAATTAGAATAGATTGTGCAAATGAATTAGAATGGATCGTACGAATGACTTAGAATGGCTACATTCATACCAATAAATTAGAATAGATATATTCGTATGAATGAATTAGATTAGATCGTCTGAATGAATTAGAATGAATCATGCGAATGAATTAGAATAGATCGTACAAATGATTAGATTGGATCGTACGAATGAATTAGAGTGGATTATGTGAATGAATTAGAATAGCTTGTACGAATGAATTCGAATCATACAATCTATTCTAAATTATTCGTATGATCTATTCTAATTCATTCGCACGATCCATTCTAATACATTTGTACGATCCATTCTAATTCATTCGTACGATTCATTCTAATACATTCACACAATCTTTTCTAATTCATTCGCACGATCCATTCTAATTCATTCGCACGATCCATTCTAATTCATTCTTATGATCCAATCTAATTCATTCGCATGATCTATTCTAATCCATTCGTACGAGCTATTCTAATTCATTCGCACGATCCATTCTAATTCATTCATACGATCCATTCTAATTCATTCGCACGATCCAATATAATTCTAATTCATTCGTACGATCCATTCTAATTTATACGTACGATCTAATCTAATTCATTCGCACGATCCATTCTAATTCATTCACACAATCCATTCTAATTCATTCGCACAATCCATTCTAATTCATTCGTACGAGCTATTCTAATTCATTCGTACGATCCATTCTAATTGATTCGCATGATCGATTCTAATTCATTCGCACAATCCATTCTAATTCATTCACACGATCCATTCTAATTCATTCGCACGATCTATTCAAATTTATTCATACGATCCATTCTAATTCATTCACACGATCTATTCTAATTCATTCATACGATCCATTCTAATTCATTCGTACGAGCTATTCTAATTCATTCGCACGATCCATTCTAATTCATTAATACGATCCATTCTAATTCATTCGCACGATCCATTCTAATTCATTCGCACGATCCATTCTAATTCATTCATACGATCCATTCTAATACATTCGCATGATCCATTCTAATACATTCATACGATCCATTATAATTCATTCGCACGATCTATTCAAATTTATTCGTATGATCCATTCTAATTCATTCGTACAATCTATTCTAATTCATTCATACGATCCATTCTAATTCATTCGTACGAGCTATTTTAATTCATTTGCACGATCCATTCTAATTCGTTCGTACGATCCATTCTATTACATTCGCAGAATCTATTCTAATTAATTCATACGATCCATTTTAATTCATTCGCACGATCTATTATAATTCATTCGTACAAGCTAGTCTAATTCATTCCCACGATCCATTCTAATTCATTCGCACGATCCATTCTAATTCATTTATCAGATCCTTTCTAATTCATTCGCACGATCTATTCTAATTCATTCGTACGAGCTATTCTAATTCATTCGTATGATCCACTCTAATTCATTCGTACGATCCATTCTAATTCATTCATACGAGCTATTCTAATATATTCGTACGATCCATTCTAATTCATTCATAAGATCTATTCTAATTCATTCGTACAATCCATTCTAATTCATTCGTACGAGCTATTCTAATTCATTCGTACGATCCATTCTAATTCATTCGCACGATCCATCCTAATTAATTCGTACGATCCATTCTAATTCATTCATACGATCCATTCTAATTCATTCGTCCGATCTATTCAAATTCATTCGTACGATCCATTCTAATTCATTCGTATGATTCATTCTAATTCATTCGTACAAGCTATTCTAATTCATTCGCACTATCCATTCTAATTCGTTCGTACGATCCATTCTAATTCATTCGCACGATCCATTCTAATTCATTCGCAGGTTCCATTCTAATTCATTCATACGATCCATTCTAACACATTCGCACAATCTATTCTAATTCATTCGAATGATCTATTCTAATTCTTTTGCACGATCCATTCTAATTCATTCGTACGATCCATTCTAATTCATTCGTACGATCCATTCAAATTCATTCGTATGAGCTATTTTAATTCATTCGCACGATCTATTCTAATTCATTCGTACGATCCATTCTAATACTGTGAGTGCAAATTTTGGCAAGAAGTCTGCAAACAGCGTGACCCACCGGCCCTGCCTGGTGGCCCACAAAGACAACAGCAGGACCCGCCGGCCCCGCCTGGTGGACCCACAAAGACTATCGCGGAGCCCACTAGCCCTGTCTGGTGATCCCAAGAGCCTGTGGAATTCCCCAGGAGACGGTAGCGGGGCCCACCAGCTTTACCTGGAGGATCCCCAGATACGACAGCAGAAACTGCCATTTACCCCGGAATTCCTCCATCGGGAATTCTATAAATAGCAGAGCCTTCGAATGTAAAAGGATCCGAAAATTCTGATTTCCACTGTGAGATCTGATTCTCAGAATCCAGAGCTCTGGAATTTCTCAGCTTCCCATCTTCCACCTCTCTTTGATCTTCTTCTGTCCTTCGAAGAGACCAGAGTGTTTTCAGTGATACTCGGCCTGTCGAGATCACTTCGATATAAGTGTTAGTGAATTCGGGTTGCTCCCTATAGCACGGAGACGTAGGCTTTGGCTGAACTCCGAGATCACACCTCTTGTGTCCCACTTTCTCTGCTTGTATATTGAGAGTTCGAATTCCAATCGACAGATCGAACAACAATCTTCGACTCAAAACTTCAACTGACTGGTGAGGAGAAGTCTTCGGGTCGGCACGAAGATTTTCCCCCAATAGTTTGGCGCCTTCTGTGGGATCGAACGAGAAGCTGTGTCCGCTCTATAACACTACTATTAGATCAGTTGAGCAGACAACTGATCAAATAGCCAAACTTCCTCGCCCCCTCGGTTGAACAGACAACCGCTCGGACACTGGCACTCACGTTGCACCCTTCGCTCTTTGAATGGCGAAGACGAAGCACCAGGGTCAACCAGAAGGAAGTAACACGCGTCAACCTCGCCCTGAGACTCGATCAATGAGTCAAAGGCTTAATTTCGGGCAGCCCCTTGCTGCCCCCAATATGGATACTCGATCAGGTAGTGGGAGATCGGTTGATCGACCGATAGCCCCACCTCCTCATCCATTAATAGGGCATACAACCCCTACTCCCGCTGAAGACCTTCCGCCAACTTATCAAATCTCGGTGGTTGATTTCCAACTACTTCAATTGGCAAAGCAGAATGCCACCCTCACTGCTGAGAGGGACGCACTCAAGAAGGAAGCCTCCGAGGCTGGAATTGCTCTTCCCATCCCCTCGACTAATGAGAGGGTCGATAGGCCACGACCATCAATCCACTCGGAGCAATGGAGGTCAATGGGCACTGTTGCCCCCGGAAGGATTCATCGTGACCCAACTCCCTCTGCTGCCCCATGGAAGCAGAGTGTGTGGGATCGCCTTGACGATGAGTCCTCCCAATCCTCTTCTGGTCGCAATTGCGACAGGAAGGCACCTTCAAAGCTCGATATACCAAGGAAGCATCAGATGAAAGGCGCTCCTTCCAAGAGTAGAGTCTCCCCTTCCATTCCACTTCAACGTGGACTTGGATCGGATCTTCGACACCGACTTCAACCGGCAAATACTTCAATGCCTGAGCAAGACCTTGCGATCTTGCCTCTTGACCCACATCTAGGTCGAGGACACGGTCGTAGGGATGGGTATTCCTCTGCCGGACCTCTCCATCGGAGCCTCTTCGAGTCAACATTTCCAAGGGGATGGAGAACTCCTATCCTCCTCAAATTCAACTGCGTCAAAGGAGATCTGACTCTCCATATACTTGCCTTCAAGCAAGCCTTAACACCGCACGAAGAAGAGAACAACGTGCTTTGTCGCACTTTCGCCGGGAGTCTCGATGAGCCCTCACTTGATTGGTATCATAATCTCTGAGCTGGGTCCATCACCCAGTTCGGTGTTTTGGCTAACCTTTTCATGCAGCATTATCAACTCAATCTGAAGCCAGAAAAGAAGCTCGACTCCCTATATCGGCTGAGGATGGGTGCTGATGAGACTCTCCACAATTTCACCAGGAGATTTCGCAACGAGCATGCTGCCCTCTCTGGAAGACATCTGGATGATGAAGCCATCATGTTGGCTTTCCAGAATGCCCTCCGATTCGATCTACACATCTACAACGACTTCATTCTCAATCCCCCTCCTTCCTTGGGTTCTATGTTCGATCGAATCTAGAGAGAGATCGAGGTTGAAGATGATCAAGTAGCTCGAAAAGGGCGAGAAACGAAGCGAAGACCCACGGAAAGAGAAGCTCCGAAGTATGCTGCCAAAGCTCATAACGCTGAGGCAGCAGCTCCCCCAGTCAACAAACGGCCAAGGAATGATGGACGTCGATCTCCTACGAAGACCACTTTCACCGAGTGGAATTTACCGGTCGAACAGGTCCTCGACTGCATTCAACACGAAGAATTCCTTCGAAGGCCCAATCCGCTTCAGCCAAACACTAAATTCACGGCGGACAAAATAATGTATTGCGACTTCCACCGAAGTCATGGCCATTCCACCGATCGGTGCTATCGGCTGAAATTCCATCTTGAAGACTTATTGCGAGAAGGCCATCTTCAAGAGTTCGTCAAAGGTGGACAAGATCAACGTCGAGCCTCTGCAAAGGGGAAAGAAGCATGTTGGGTCCATCAAATCTCCTCCAACTGGCAACCTATCTCTGTGAATGCCAACGTCTTTGGTATTCATGGAACATTGCACAATCAAACCTTGACCGGGAAGAAAGTGGATCGGCAATAAGATACCTGGATCGAGAAGCCTATTGAAGGTTTGGCTTGGCCATCCATTGTTTTCAATGACTCCGATCTTCAAGGAGTCCATACTCCCCATCGAGACCCCCTGGTCTTGAAACTCCTCATCGACGGTAGCACCGTCAATCGAATCCTCATCGACACCGGGAGCTCCATCGATATTATGTTCTCAGATTGTTTCAAACGTCTGGGGCATAAATACTCAAGCCTCGATGTCGTCCCGACTGTGATCACAGGCTTCAATGGTGAACAAAGCATTACGGTGGGCGAATCGAGATTCACTCTCGACCTTAGCCGAGAGACTCGAGTCTCGGTGAGGTTTGCAATTGTCGAAGGAGTGTCCAGCTACAACGCCATTCTCGGGCGACCATTCCTCCACCAGATCAATGCCATCTCCTCTTCTTACCACCAACTACTCAAGTTTGCAACAGGAGAAGGCATTGCCTGCATACGAGGCGATCAACAAGCTAGGAGGTCTTGTGAGGCTGCTGCAGCTAAAATAGATCGTAAGATCAATATTGCTCCTCCAAAGCGACCGCGAGACGAAACTGGTCCCTCCAAATAGCAATTAAAGGAGATTCCACTGGCCGATCCTCTACCAATCGAATGGGAAGCCTCACCTTCAATCAAAGAAATCATCTGTATCAATATCGGCAGAGGAGATCTCTATCGACAAACTTTCATTGGTACCGGTCTTAGCGATGCAGATGCGCAAGACATGGTATCCTTCCTCCAGTCCAATATCGATGTATTTGCTTGGTGCTTTGAAGACATGCCTGGGATCAATCCAGATGACGCTTGTCACAGGCTCGCTATCAAAGAAGAAGTGAAACCCGTCAAGCAAAAGCCACGCACAATCCGACCAGAATTACAAATTGCCATTCAAGAAGAAATCAGCAAACTACTCGCAGCAGGCTTCATCCGTGAAGTAGAGTATCCTACTTGGATCTCTAATATAGTTGCTGTACCAAAGAAGAACGGGAAGGTCAGAGTGTGCATCGATTTTACCAATCTCAACAAGGCTTGTCCTAAAGACCCATTCCCCATGCCAAGGATAGATAGACTCGTCGATGCCACTGCTGGCCACGAGCTATTGTCTTTTATGGATAGGTACTCTGGGTACAATCAAATTCCGCTTCACGCTGATGATCAAGAGAAGACATGTTTTGTGACTAGCCGAGGTCTCTACTGCTACAACGTAATGCCGTTCGGCCTCAAAAATGCTGGTTCTACCTATCAAAGGCTAGTCACAAAGATGTTTGAAGGTCAGATCAGTCGCAACGTCGAAGTCTACGTCGACGATCTCCTCACAAAGAGCTCCATTCGAGGAAATCATTTATCCGATCTGGCGGAAACCTTTTAAGTCCTTCGAAAGTATCGTATGAAGCTCAATCTGGCCAAGTGTGCTTTCAGAATTCAATCTGGCAAATTCCTGGGTCATCTTGTGACCAGGAGGGGCATTGAAGCCAATCCCGACCAAATTCGAGCCATCCTCGATATGCCATCACCTACTAATCGGAAGGAAGTGCAATGTCTCACTGGAAGACTTGCTGCCCTCAATCGGTTCATCTCAAAGTCTTCCGACAAGTGTAAGCCTCTTTTCGACAAGCTCCGAAAGGCAGATACATCGGGATGGAGTCTAATTTGTGAAGAAGCTTTCCAAGACATCAAGAAATATCTGGTGCAAGCTCCTATCCTGACTGCTCCTCTTCCCAAAGAAGATTTATGGCTCTATCTCGCCGTGACCAATCAAGCAATCAGTGCGGTCCTAATCAGCAGAAGAGAAGGCATCGAGTATCCAGTCTACTACATCAGCCATACTCTTCTTCCGGCTGAAACTCGCTACTCAAAAACTGAGAAAGTCATTCTGGCCTTGCTCACTTCATCACGTCACCTCCAACCCTACTTCATCTCTCATCAGATCACTGTCATTTCAGAACATCCACTCAAAGATATTGTTGACAAAGCTGGTCGAGCTGGTCGAATGACCAAATGCGTGATCGAAATGAGCTCTCTGGGGATTCAATTCGAATTTCGTACTTCCATCAAAGGTCAGGCCATTGCTAATTTTCTAGCTGACTTTCCGGTTGAAGACCCCATCTCTTGGGAAGAAGATGTCGATATTGTTGGAAGTTAATCCGGGTCAGAGGCTCGCAGCGGAAGCGATTTGGTGGTCGAAAGACCGTTCATGGTGCACGTTACACGATTTAAACTTTCTTTGAAACTAATCTACATATGTGTGCATGTGTATGCACGAGAATCGAAAACCCCTAACGGCAATCTAGCGTAATGATTAACTAGCATGCATGCAAATCATAATGCTCGCTAGATCTACATGTTAGATTACACATACCTTTCGTACGGATCTTTTAACCGCGGAGAATTGTCTTCTTTGTCGATGGAGACGGAAGATCGTTTGCGAAGATGCCGATGGTACGAATGGAGATGTTGCCTTCTTGTTCACCCGATCTCACACGATGCACGGAACGTCGCTCTCTGATCTCTGAGTGCCTCCGAAGAATGACCCTTCTCCTTCTTCAGAACTCCACGCGAGGAAGGCGAAGTAGCAAGCGGGAAACGGCAGACAAAACGGGAGAGAACTAGAGAGATGAGAGGAGGGGGGGTTCAGATTTTTCTAGCACATGGGGCCGGCGCCCCATAGGTCCTTTTATAGGGCCGGCCAACCCCCTTGGATAAGGATCCAAGGGGATAATGACCCCCTCTCATTATCTCTCCATTATCTCCTTTTTATCTCTCCGCGTATTTATCCGTTTTCCCACTTTTTAGGGCTCGACTTTATCCGTTTTTATCGCCCCATCCCTATCTATATGGCCGGCCCTATAGATGAGGGATTCTTATCCCTACATCATAGGGCCGGCCCTAGCAAGGTGCCTCACTACTAGGGTCGGCCAACAGTGAGGTCCGGCAGAGTGAGGTTTTTACCAAAACGCCCCGACGCCTCATTTTGACCATTTCTAGCGTGCGATACCTAGCGGCCACTTCTTAAGTGATCTTTACTATTTACCTACTATTAACTGAGGGCACCGGAGGGTGCCTCTAGCAAAGTCAACTAGTCAACTCGCAACATACTCCGATGCATCGCACCTATGCAGCGAAGTTCACTTATGGCTAGGGATTACTACATGCGACACTGCACTAGTCTCGGGCTCAACCCTTAGTACTCGTATGTAGTTACGCATCTACCGTGCTCTAGTGCTAAGCACACACGGAGCGTATACTTCTTTCTTCCTCCTAATGCTTATGGTGTTCCGAGGAGACGGTTCAAGAACCGTACATAATGTTGATAAGGTGGAACCATCAGGGACCGGGGTTCATGGCTTCCAACTCAAGCTCGATCGACACACTACCCGAGTATACCATCGATCCTTTGAGCTCGAGTTAACCTACGTAGCCACCCAGAGTGCGATGCAGGCTGCACTCCAATTCACCCAGACTTACTATGTTCTCCATTATACCCCTGCTCTCCGCTTAGTAGTGGTAAACCCGCTGTCCCTCCACTTGATGCCATGATTCACTTCGAGCGGTGAAGACTACCGTCATACTCGAATGATCATATGACTTGGTTCCTTCTAGGTTGACCTATACATCGTACCTCTGATTACCCCGTCGAGTAATCGAACCCGGTCAACAGTCAAACTGATGACCACCAGGCCTGGGTTTGGTACAGTGTAAGTCACACCAAGGAACGCACCTCCCATCAGGGGTGTGGATGGCCTGCAGGAGTGACACGCTAATGCAACGCCAGCCGGGTAACCCAGTACACCGTGGTTTTGGATCACTGCATATGGACCCTCACACATTGGTGCGCCAAAGCACCACGCAACTGGTTAGTCCATCAGTCGTGGTTCCTCAGGGTTTAGGACCGTTTTACCCTAAGCAGAAACACGGCTTAGTGTACCAGTGTCTGCTCACTGATCTGTAAACCGTGTTAGTTCCGTTCAGCCACAAACACTGTGCCTGGTGATGACCATGGTGAAGACATCCCATGAACTGTCATCGCCAACATCTTACCATGATGAGGCGACCAACCTGATCATAGCTGCGAACATATTTAGGTTATACGGGACCAATCCACTTAGTCTTCAACTCAGTGGACTACCATATAACCATGGCTCTCTGTTCTCTAAAGAACACGTAACTATGTTACGCACCTATATGCATCTCATATATATTGATAACTATCAATCTTTATTTGACCAAAACACAAAGTTTTACAAGCTTAGAACACATCAATCCTAACAATCTCCCACTTGGTCTAGCGAAGCAAAACGGTTTTGACTCCCATCGCGTCCACATGTCGCTCGAATGCCTTGGTAGGTATTGCCTTTGTGAAAGGATCAGCAACATTATCTGTAGATGCAATCTGTGTCACCGCTACTCGCCCTTGCTTTTGAAACTGCCGAATCAAGTGGAACTTGCGCTCGATGTGCTTCCCCTTTTGGTGATGTCTTGGCTCCTTTGCTTGTGCTACCGCCCCACTATTGTCGCAGTAAAGCACAATAGGTAACTGGGCCTCTGGTACGCACACCAAATCCGTAAGGAATTTCTTGAGCCATACCGCCTCTTTGGCTGCCTCGCACGCTGCAACGTACTCAGCCTCTGTGGTAGAGTCTGCGATGCATTTCTGCTTCACACTCTGCCAACTAACCACTGCTCCTCCTAGCATAAACACAAAACCTGATGTCGACTTCCTGGATTCCAAATCTGACATAAAGTCAGAATCTGTGTATCCAATCGGCGTCAGTTCTTGTCCAGTGTAAACCAACTCATAGTCCCTTGTTCTACGAAGGTACTTGAGTATACACTTCACAGCTGTCCAGTGATCTGGACCCGGATTCGACTGAAACCGACCCATCATTCCTATTGCGAAACAGATATCAGGCCTTGTACAATGCATAGCATACATTAGACTACCTAATGCCGAAGCATAACGTATCTTCTGCATTTCTGCTCTCTCCTCAGGTGTCTTAGGACATTAATCCTTAGACAGTTTTACGCCATGTCTAAATTGCACAAAACCCTTCTTGGAGTTTTGCATGTCAAATCTAGTCATAACCTTATCTATATACGCAGTCTGTGATAGCAAGAGAATCCTGTTCTGGCGATCACGTGTTACCTTGATCCCTAAAAATTAACTCGCTTCACCTAGGTCTTTCATATCGAACTGTGTTGACAACCAGACCTTTACCGTTGACAATGTTCCTACATCATTCCCAATGAGTAGAATATCGTCTACGTAAAGTATCAAATATATCAGTGTAGTCTTATCACTCCTCTTGTATACACATGGTTCATCCTCGTTTTGAGTAAATCCATATGACCGGATTGCCTGATCAAAACGGATGTTCCAACTTCTAGATGCTTGCTTTAGTCCATAAATGGACTTCTGCAACTTGCAAACTAGATGTTCCTGACCCTCTGACTCAAAATCTGGTGGCTGCATCATATAAATGTCTTCTTCCAAATTCCCGTTAAGGAATGTTGTCTTGACATCCATTTGCCAGATCTTCCAGTCATAATGGGCTGCAATGGATTGGAGGATCCGAATAGACTTTATCATAGCTACCGGCGAGAAGGTTTCGTCAAAGTCGATTCCTTCTCTCTGGGTATAACCCTTGGCAACTAATCTAGCTTTATAAGTCTCTATTGATCCAACAGATCCTCTCTTCCTTTTATACACCCACTTACACCCAATAGGTTTAATATTGGATGATGGTGTAACAAGAGTCCAGACAGCGTTATGGGACATTGATGTAATTTCTGCCTCCATAGCCTTTTGCCAGTCAGAGCTGTCAGAAGCTCCCACTGCCTCATCGTAGCTCAGTGGGTCATCCTCCTGACCCTCTGGATCAACCAATAAGGTTTCTCCATAGTATCTGTCAGAAGCTCTGATGTTTCTCCCACTGCGACGAGGTGGTGGTGGTGTTACAGGATTAACAGCTTCTACAGTATCTGGTATATTATTATCTGTAATGTCAGCTCCCACTATGCTTTCGGATGCGCTATCTGAACTAGTACCCAGCAGTTCATCCAGAACTACCTTACTAGTAGGTTTGTGGTCCATAATATAATCCTGTTCTAGGAAATAGGCGTTCGTAGAAACGATCACCTTCTTTTCCTCAGGATCATAAAATAGACCACCTTTGGTCTCCTTAGAATACCCTACAAATAAGCATACTTTTTAGATTCCATCTTTTCCCTCTTATCCCTTCGCACATGTGCAGGGTATCCCCATATTCTGAAATGCTGTATCAATGGCTTTCGCTTTGACCACAGTTCTCTAGGGGTCTGAGGCACTGACTTAGACGGAACGTGATTCAGAATATAAACTGCTGTTTGTAGGGCATATCCCCAAAAGGTCATTGGTAAACTGGCGTAACTCATCATGCTACGAACCATGTCCAACAAGGTTCGATTCCTTCTCTCGGAAACTCCATTCTGTTGTGGGGTACCTGGAGCAGTTAACTGGGATTTTATCCCATGCTCCACCAAATACCCTAGGAACTCGTCAGATAGGTATTCACCTCCTCGATCAGATCGAAGGGTTTTTATATATTTACCTGTCTGCTTTTCTACTTCAGCCCTGAACTCTTTGAACATGTCAAAGCATTCCGACTTCCGATGCATCAGGTAAATGTAACCATATCTTGAGTAATCATCAATGAATGTGATGAAATACTCATGGCCTCCTATCGCCTTGACGTTCATGGGTCCACACACATCCGAATGGATTAACTCTAACACCTCAGTAGCTCTTACTCCTTTGCCTTTAAAGGACCTCTTGGTCATCTTGCCTTCCAGGCAGGATTCACAGGTAGGAAGGATCTCCGTAGGATCTGTTTCCAGAAGCCCGGCCTTCACCATTCTATGGATCCTATCTAAGGCAATATGCCCAAGTCGTAAGTGCCACAGGTGGGTTAAATTTTCCGAAGGATACTTACGCTTAGATGAATTAACATTAAATGCTGAAGTTATTATGTTATCTTTTTCAAATTTAGGACTTACAACATAGAGATGATTCTGAACCATTCCTCTTATTATATAAGTTCCATTCAGTTTAAACGACACACCAGAAGCATCAAAATAAACTGAATAACCTTCATTAACTAAAGAAGAAACAGAAATTAAGTTACGTCTCAAGGACGGTACATAAAAGACATCTCTAAGAGTCAAAGTCTTATTATTCAAAAACTAAGATTAACGTCTCCAATAGCTTCAGCAGCAGCCACGGCCTCAGTTCCCATGCTCAAGGTCACCTCTCCATCAAGCAATCTTCTGCTTTCCCGAAACCCCTGAAGAGAGTTACAGGCATGGTTAGTGGATCCAGAATCCACAATCCAAATAGCAAAAGTACTATTACTTGAAAGAAATGATTCAACAACTAAGAGTTGTAGATTACCTTCACCAGCATTCTGAGGCTTCTTCCAGTCCTTCTTCCAATGACCCTTCTGGCCACACCGGAAGCACTTCATGCCCGGTTTCTTTGATTCTCCAGACCCAGAGGCTCCAGCAGAGTCCTGCATAGGCAGTGACTTAGGTTTCCTTTTATGTTTCTTGCCCTGAGGTTTACCAGGCTTCTTGAAGGATCTGCGTTGCACGTGAAGTGCTTCGCCCTTCTGCTTGAAGCCATCCTCAGCTGCCTGGAGAGCTCCCAGAAGCTCTGCATTTGTCATAGCCAACTTGTTCAAATTAAAGTTGGTGACAAAGCCTTCAAAGGCTCCAGACAGTGACGAGAGGAAGATGTCTGTCATCACCTTGCCTTCTAGCACAATGTCCATGGTAGCTAGTTCGTTCTGGAACCCAAACATTTTCATCATGTGTTTCCGAACCAGCATCCCATTGGACATCTTAGTGCCGACGAGTTTCTTGATGGTAAGGTATCGCGTAACGCGATTGTGACCTTCAAATATCTCCTTCAAATACAACATCATGTCAGAAGCGTCGGGCATCTCCTCGACTTGCTTCTGCAGAGTTGTTTGCAAGGATGCTATAATATAGCATTTACATATCTCATTAGATTCCTTCCAGTCAGTGAATGCCTTTAACTGTGCCTCTGTGGCATTGGGTCCTGGCAAATCTGGCTCAGGGTCATTCAGGGCTGCCATATATTTACCAACCCTTAGGACCAGGTACAGGTTGCGCTTCCAGTCCTCATAGTTGGGACCGGTAAGTTTGTGGTTATTTAGGATAGCGGACAGGGGGTCTAACTTAGTCATCTGAAAATAAAGATTGAATAATGAGTATGCATAAAAACTTATTTTATGGATTTTTAAAACAAGCTAATTATATCCATATGTCAATGCTACCTTCAAGCGAAGTCATTACCATGGATTAATTAACCATGTAAGTAAGATCTCGGAATCGACTGTACCTGCCCTAGGGGGCATCATACAGCGTCAATCTGCTTACAAGGGCCTTTTCCTTGACCCTATCCAAATCTGCCAACTAAGGGCTGTGATGGACCATGGTTATCTTTCGGCCAGTACCACATGATCACCATTGTCTTCGCAACGAATACCTCACGTGTACTTAGGATGCTTACCCACGAGCCTAAGCAATTACGACACGGGAGTTCATGCGGCCCCCACTAGGGTGGGATAAAAAGCCCTTCTCTCCTGGCCTCGTAATCGCCATATCCTCAGGGAGGTCATTAAGTAATTTGGCATGGAAACACACAGCTCCCACCCTTGGGGGTGTGAAGTTATGCATCCCCACCCAAACACAAAACGACTGGCCGTGGAGGCCAGAGGATCTTTATTAAAGTCCTCTCTTGCATCCCTTATTATTCTGAGGGTTATTTTGCGAGTATGAATTTATGCAAATGCAAAGGTAGCGACCTCCTAAATACTAGACCCTGGTCACACCATGCTCCCACTAGCGTTCAAGCCCTTCGCCTAGCATTAATCATTCTCGGAATATCATAGTCCCTGCCTCAAGTGGATTTCTCCATTCAAGGGTCACATTACATATTTCCAAGAATATCGATGCTTTGCAAAATTGGTTATCACGCTAATGCTCTGGAGCTAATCCTAGAGTCAGACTCACTGGAAAGGACTCCCACTAGTCATGGCACCTTGATTATAGATTTGACAATTGATGTTTAATGGATCTCCATCTCATCTTTGATTTCGATGCTGGCCAAATAGGCACACCCGACTAGTCGGGTGCTCTCCTAATGGTGGCATAACCATATGTGATGGGATCCCACTAACATCAAAAGTCAACTAAATAATAGGCGTCATCTAGCGGGATCCTAACCTCAAACAGTCGCTTGGACCGGAGGGAAAAGGCATCCCTCTGAAAACTGATAATCATATTATCTCATCGGGGTTCGATATGAAGCATAAAGAACTAATTAAAGAAAGCAACCATTAAAACTGAATTAAGTTCAGGGTCCGACCCCTGAACCTAATTAGCACAACGCAGGCCTCTAGCTTTCTTCGCAAGGTTCCTCGGTCCGGCTCCTCCGTCGCGCTCGCGAACACTTTGCCGGATCGTCTTCATCCTCCAGGGTTCCGCTTCCGTTCCCAGTGGTGGATTTCTTTGGCATAATTTTCTTCTCGATCTGTAACCGGAAAAGTCTAGTACGCTTTGAGCAAGTGCTCGCTCGTACACAATTTCCTAGAAAGAAAAGAAAACACACCTAGAAAAAAAGCCATGGGAAACCGAGGATGGTCAACCCCCATCACTCGCCCAATCTACGACTCAATTACATATCCACACACAGAAAGTAAATCCAGACAATTGCTAACTCGGGGTCCGACGCCCAGTAGCAAGCACAAAGCATAGATTTAGATTTTTTATAGCGGCGCCCTGCAAGAATGATTAATAGAACAAGCACAATCTATACATATGCATGATCTTAGCGTAAGAACCCCGATGATCTCACGCATTCATCATGCGCACACATGTTAGTTTCATGAAAAAACATGAAACACACACCACTAGTGCGGCTCTGATACCAATTGTTGGAAGTTAATCCGGGTCAGAGGCTCGCAGCGGAAGCGATTTGGCGGTCGAAAGACCGTTCATGGTGCACGTTACACGATTTAAACTTTCTTTGAAACTAATCTACATATGTGTGCATGTGTATGCACGAGAATCGAAAACCCCTAACGACAATCTAGCGTAATGATTAACTAGCATGCATGCAAATCATAATGCTCGCTAGATCTACATGTTAGATTACACATACCTTTTGTACGGATCTTTTAACCGCGGAAAATTGTCTTCTTTGTCGATGGAGACGGAAGATCGTTTGCGAAGATGCCGATGGTACGAATGGAGATGTTGCCTTCTTGTTCACCTGATCTCACACGATGCACGGAACGTCGCTCTCGGATCTCTGAGTGCCTCCGAAGAACGACCCTTCTCCTTCTTCAGAACTCCACGCGAGGAAGACGAAGTAGCAAGCGGGAAACGGGAGACAAAACGGGAGAGAACTAGAGAGATGAGAGGAGGGGGGGTTCGGATTTTTCTAGCACATGGGGCCGGCGCCCCATAGGTCCTTTTATAGGGCCGGCCAACCTCTTTGGATAAGGATCCAAGGGGATAATGACCCCCTCTAATTATCTCTCCATTATCTCCTTTTTATCTCTCCGCGTATTTATCCGTTTTCCCACTTTTTAGGGCTCGACTTTATCCGTTTTTATCGCCCCATCCCTATCTATATGGCCGGCCCTATAGATGAGGGATTCTTATCCCTACATCATAGGGCCGGCCCTAGCAAGGTGCCTCACTACTAGGGTCGGCCAACAGTGAGGTCCGGCAGAGTGAGGTTTTTACCAAAACGCCCCGACGCCTCATTTTGACCATTTCTAGCGTGCGATACCTAGCGGCCACTTCTTAAGTGATCTTTACTAGTTACCTACTATTAACTGAGGCCATCGGAGGGTGCCTCTAGCAAAGTCAACTAGTCAACTCGCAACATACCCCGGTGCATCGCACCTATGCAGCGAAGTTCACTTATGGCTAGGGATTACTACATGCGACTCTGCACTAGTCTCGGGCTCAACCCTTAGTACTCGTATGTAGTTACGCATCTACCATGCTCTAGTGCCAAGCACACACGGAGCATATACTTCTTTCTTCCTCCTAATGCTTATGGTGTTCCGAGGAGACGGTTCAAGAACCGTACATAATGTTGATAAGGTGGAACCATCAGGGACCGGGGTTCATGGCTTCCAACTCAAGCTCGATCGACACATTACCCGAGTGTACCATCGATCCTCTGAGCTCGAGTTAACCTACGTAGCCACCCAGAGTGCGACGCAGGCTGCACTCCAATTCACCCAGACTTACTATGTTCTCCATCATACCCCTGCTCTCCGCTTAGTAGTGGTAAACCCGCTGTCCCTCCACTTGATGCCATGATTCACTTCGAGCGGTGAAGACTACCGTCAGACTCGAATGATCATATGACTTGGTTCCTTCCAGGTTGACCTATACATCGTACCTCTGATTACCCCGTCGAGTAATCGAACCCGGTCAACAGTCAAACTGATGACCACCAGGCCTGGGTTTGGTACAGTGTAAGTCACACCAAGGAACGCACCTCCCATCAGGGGTGTGGATGCTTGCAGGAGTGACACGCTAATGCACCGCCAGCCGGGTAACTCAGTACACCGTGGTTTTGGATCACTGCATATGGACCCTCACACATTGGTGCGCCAAAGCACCACGCAACTGGTTAGTCCATCAGTCGTGGTTCCTCAGGGTTTAGGACCGTTTTACCCTAAGCAGAAACACGGCTTAGTGTACCAGTGTCTGCTCACTGATCTGTACACCGTGTTAGTTCCGTTCAGCCACAGACACTGTGCCTGGTGATGACCATGGTGAAGACATCCCATGAACTGTCATCGCCAACAGCTTACCATGATGAGGCGACCAACCTGATCATAGCTGCGAACATATTTAGGTTATACGGGACCAATCCACTTAGTCTTCAACTCAGTGGACTACCATATAACCATGGCTCTCTGTTCTCTAAAGAACACGTAACTATGTTGCGCACCTATATGTATCTCATATATATTAATAACTATCATTAGACCAAAACACAAAGTTTTACAAGCTTAGAATACATCAATCCTAACAGATATGCGCTTGGAAGATGAGGCTAATTCTCCGATCAATCTTGCAACGAAAACCGATCCAAGCCTCGAGGCTATTTCCACAACTCCTCTATGGAAGCTTTATACTGATGGAGCTTCAAGTGCGATCGGTTCGGGAACTGGGATAGTCTTGGTATCCCCCGAACTTGATCATCTCCAGAAGGCCACTCTCCTCGGGTTCAATGCCACCAACAACGAAGCCGAATACGAAGCACTCATTTCCGGACACGAAATGGCCGAATCCCTGGGGGTAGATCGAATCATCGTCTACAGCGATTCCCAGCTGATCATAAGGCAAATCAATGGGGAATACGCAGCTCGTGAAGAGAGAATGCAACTCTACTTAGCCTTAGTACGACGTCTTCAGCAACGTTTTACTAATACTGAATTCGTTCAAATCCCAAGAGCAGAGAATCGAGAAGCAGATGCCTTAGCCAATGCTGCCTCAGTTCTTGGAGACTCACTTGGTGGAAGACAAATACAAATCAGTTATCAAGAAGTACCCAAGACCACCCCCGAATAACAGATCCTTGATACTGCAAAAAGATCTAGGGGTGGAGACCAACTGACATTGAATCTCACTACTACAAGTGAGCTTGGAGATTGGAGGCAGTCAATTTTTGACTTCTTCAAAAACGACAAAATGCCAGAAGATCCAACTCAAGCCCGAAAACTTCAAAGAAAGTTTCCATGCTATACCATTCAAGGAGAAGATCTATACTTCAAATCTCATAACGGGGTGATGCTCAAGTGTATTGGTCCCGAACAAGCAAAGGCAATCCTGATTGATATCCACTCTAGAGCTTGTGGGAATCATTCGGGAGGAAGATCTCTTAAAGCCAAGACGAAGCTACAAGGTTACTACTGGCCAACAATGGCAAGGGATGCTCAGCAAGTTGTTCAAAGATGCGAGCCATGCCAACGACACGCTCGAGCTATCCATCTCCCTGCAGATGAGCTTCACCAATTGTCGAGTCCGTGGCCTTTCCACCAATGGGGGTTGGATTTCTTGGGTCCCTTCCCACCAACTCCAAGCAAGAAGAAGTATCTACTGCTGGCCACGGACTACTTCACCAAATGGGTTGAAGCTATGCCACTCTTCCGAGAGACCGATGATGAAGTGATCAAATTCATTCGGCATAACATTTTCTCAAGATTTGGTACACCTCAAGTTCTTGTTACTGACAATGGAGCTCAATTTGACTCTGACAAGTTTCGAGAGTTCTGCCTAAACAGCGGGATCAAACTCTTTTATTCAACTCCAAGATATCCTCAATGCAATGGTCAAGCTGAAGCCTCCAATAGAGCTATTCTTGGTATACTCAAGAAGAAGCTCAACGACAAGAAAGGATTGTGGGAACAAGTCCTACCTGAAGTTCTTTGGGGATATCGCACAACTCCAAGAAGATCCATAGGGTTCTCACCTTTCCGTTTGACGTACGGATCGGAAGCAGTACTCCCGATAGAGAATATATCAAATACTTTGAAGACCAGGGCAGTTGAAGAAGGAATCAATGAAGAGCTTCGCATCAATGATCTGGATTTCTCTGAAGAATTAAGAGATCAAGCATCCCTTCGCGTGGCCAAGTATCAACAAAAGATCAAGCAAGCCTACGATCTAAAAGTCTACAAAAGGCAATTCCCAATTGGCAGTCTGGTCCTCAGAGCAGTTTTCTACAACACGAAAGAACACAGCAGTGGGAAACTTGCTCCCAACTGGAAAGGTCCATATATCGTCGAATCAGTGGGAGGCAAAGACTCTTATCGATTGATCTCACCAGAAGGAGATAGATTGCCACGAGCTTGGAATTCTAGACACCTCAAATTGTTCTATCCATGATGTAAATTCTATGATGAATAAAGATCTCTTTCAATTGTTCAAGTGTCCTAGTTCTGGAGCAGTTTCAAATTATCTATATTCAAATTACAAGGTCTTTTAACAAGTTTGGGTGCTTGAGTTGTGACTCAACCCCTTACGGGCAAATGCTAAAAGGATTTCAGGTTGTCATACAAAGCAACCTTCAAGTCACTAGTCAGTTTAACAGGTTTGGGAGTATGTGTTGCGACACTACCCCTTACTTACAGATGTTAAACTGACCTTCAATTTCGACCTTCAATTTCAATCAATTTCGATATCGTCTAACAAGTTTGGGTGTATGAGTTGCGACTCGACCCCTCACGTACAAATGTTAAACGAATTCAAGTTCAATTTTCAAGATACTTAACAAGTTCGGGTGATTGAGTTGCGACTCAACCCCTTATTTACAAGTGTATGAATATGCAAACATTCCAATAACATTCCAGAACTCAACATTCAAAGAATTCAATACCAGAGACATTCAATTTTCAAACACCAAAAGGATTTCTATTATCAAAAATTTGCCAAGTACAGGAGTGAGCTGTTATATATCAAGAGTTTACAAGTGCAACAACAAAGAAGAAGGTAGAAATACATCAGGGTTTAGCCACACTGGGAGCGCGCGACTTCTCTCCTTCGGATCCGCCTCGAGCTTTACTCGCCACGGAAGCCTTAGAAGATCGTACACTGCTAGCATGGATCCTGAGTGCCTCCACCGCCTTCTCGGCCGTTTCCCTGTAACTCGCGCATTCAGTGCTCATATGCTCCAACTCCTTCTGAAGAGCCTCCTCCTTAGCAGAAGAAGCAGCCTCCTTAGCAGCTAGAGCAGCCTCTCTTGCATCAAGAGCAGCTTCCCTGCCGTCAAGTTTGCCCTTCAACTCCTGGAGCTCCACCCCTCGGTCGTGGGCCAGGGTCTCTATCCTGAAGAAACGTTTCTTCAACGATTCAAGTTCATGACCTCGAGCCTCGTAGCCGTTCTGCCAGGCCTTGCTTTCGAGTTTTTACTTGCGAAGGGCCTCAATCTTGGCCTTCAAGGCCTCCTTCTTGGAGGATAGAAGCTCCCTCAGCTTATCCTTTTCCTCGTGGGCAGCTTCCAATTCAGCCGTTAGGCGAGAGACTTCAGCTGAAGCCTCTCGCTCTCCGTACTTCTTGAAAAGCTTTGTGCCGAATTTCAGAACCGCTGAGTTCTGCGAACAAACAAGAAATGATAGAAGTGTATCGGAGGATTCAATTCGAAAGACAATTCAAGCTGGTGCACTTACCACCACTTCGAGCCTATGAAAGGCTTCCTCGATCGGGGCCCCCGGAAGGTTGCATAGCTTTCGGATCACGGGAGTTGGGTGGTTGATGTCAACCTCACCCAAATCTTTCAAAAGTGAAGCCATGCCAGCAGGAGTCCCTGCAAATCGAACAAAAGTTCAAAAGAGTTAGAATATTTTAAAACTTCAAAGGTAGTATGGTCAGAAGACATCGACCTGAGACGCCTTGCCCTTCCCACGGTCAGAGCTCTTACCCTTGGGAGTAGACTTCTCCTTGGTGGGAGTGGGCTCCAGCTGGGGTTGGGGAGTCTCATCACCCACCCGGCTTCCTCTCTCCAAGTGTGCGGGAGAGGGAACATCTCGAGGAGGGGAGACCCCTCCTTTATCTTGGTGCCCGCTCGAATGCTCGAGCCCGGCCATGATGAGTGCCATCTCATCGGCCAGAGAGCGCGAAGGGGGTGGGGGTTGTTCAACCTCCAAACCCCTGCTTGTAGTCATGCCTTCAAGACGGGGAGTGACTGGAGGTATTTGATCGAGAGGCGTGGGGTTGCTTCCAACCCCACCACTCCCTGAGAACTTGATTTTGAAACGCACCGGGCGCTTCTTCAATTCCTCGAAATGGTAGGCGGGAACCACCTTGTGGCCGTCGCCCTCCGCATCCATGACTCCCTCCATTCGACGGGCCTTAGCCTCATCGATGGGGATAGGAAGAGAATCTTCCTCTTCTGCACCACCAGTGGGGGTGGGAGGAAGTTCATCCCCACCACCCCCCTGTCCTTGGTCACCACCAATGGGGGTGGGAGGAATTTCTTCCTCACCACCCCTGTTTCCCTCATCTCCACCAGTGGGGGTGGGAGGAAGATCATCCTCACCACCCCCATCCTCCTCATCTTCATCGTCGCCGCCGTTGCCGTTGCTACCATTTTCAGTCTCTTCTTCTTCTTCTTCCTCATCTTCCTTCTTCTTTTCTTCTTCCTCTTCTTCTTCATCTTCCTCCTTCTTTTCTGGGTCCTCATCTTCATTCTGCTTGATGAGGATTTTTCTTTTCTTCTTTGCTGGGCCCCTCTGTATCACCAGCTTTTCCTCAGAGGTGGGCAACCGGTGCCTTGCACCGTAGGCCTTCTTCTCAATTCTAATCTTTATGATAATCTTGCCAGATTGAGGATCCTCCTCGTAGTCTGAGTACAAGATCTCGTTGTCTTCATATCTGGCCAGCGATCGGTGGAGGAGGTTGGCGTTTCCATACCTGACTGGGCAGTTTGAAAATTGTTTCCATGACCTGGTGCCACAGGTCAACTCCAGGAACAAGTTGTCGATGGCCCCAACTCTCTCCGAAGACCAAGCCAGCTCTTCTCCTGCGTAATACATTTTGATCTCCTTGTTTACCTCAATGCGAGGAGTCTCTGGCACTGAGAGTGGCGTCCAGGCACCAGCCACTGAGAGCGGCCACTCAGTATACAGCTTATCGGAGGCAACGGTGTCGGTGAGGGGGCATAGAGCAGAAACCCCTGTAAGGTTGAAGAAAGGGCTGTCTTTCCTCGAAGCCCATCGGTAATGGAAGAAGAAGTAGCCCAATTCGATCCGGGCCTCTTCGTCATCTGGAAGGCTGGAGTAGCATTCCCTCAACTCCTTCTGGAAATCTGACTCTACGCGGTAGAAGGCGTAGATTATCCTCCATGCGTTGTCGGTGATCTGTCCTGGGCAAAGGCCGGAGGTGTTTAGCAACCTCGCGGCAAACAGCAGCAGCGGAAGACGAAGTCCGCAGTTCAGCTGACCCACGGAGACCACTGTCCCCATCACCTGCTCCATGCTGGCAACGTTCACAAACACTATATGTTTGTCAATGCCAAAACCAGATTGAATCCCAGACAGCGAAGGCCGGATCTTCCCTTCGGTGAAGCATGCCAGCAGCTTTTGCCACTTTGCCTTCTTCTTGTCGGTAAGCTCGCCACCCGTATTGTAGACGTAGGCAGGCTCCTCTACCAGGGACATCATGGGGCCCAAAACAAACTTTGCCTTCGGGATATGCTCCGGCCTTGAGGGAGCGGAAGCGAATCCAACTCCAGCGTGCCTTTTGCCCAGTTGGCCCAACTCCACCAGCACCGCCTTGCCCTTGCCGCGACCTTTGGGGGGGGGATGATTCTTCAGCAATCTCCTTCCCCTTCCTCTTCAATGGGACCGCGCTCATCTTCTTCGAGTTACCTGAGGAGGCCATTCGATCGATCGAGAAAGGACAGAGAATGAGAGATCGGAAACAAAGGCTCTAGACTTCGAAAATTTTCTGAAAGCGTGAGGCGAAAATGACAGCCAGAGAAGCTTAAGTATCCTGAGGAAATTAGGCGCACAAATCGAGAGGACACGTGTCATCACCATATCAAATCGCGTGTTTTTGCAGGTACACGTGGCATCTATCCATAGCAAGCGCAAAACCAGGCGAACAGTCATGACCAGACGAAACGTCGAAACCAGCCGGACCACCGGTTCAAGCAAACCATCGGTTCAAGCGAACCACCGGTTCAAACCACTGGGTCAGAAGATTCAACTCGTTGCACAAATATATTATCCGATCAACCAGCAGGATGGTGGGTAATTTACCAGAGGATCGGACGAAAAGCAGGCTCTTTCGTCTTATCACTCGAACCTTGACCGGCTGATTTTAACCGATCGGTCAAACATGATCGATCGGTCAAAATCAATCGATCGATCAATTTTTTACTGGATCGGGTGAAAAACTTAGTTTTTTGCCTGATCACTCAAACCTTGACCGGCTGATTTTAACCGATCGGTTAAACATGACCGATCGGTCAAAATCAATCGATCGATCGATTTTCTACTAGATCGGGTGAAAAACTTAGTTTTTTGCCCGATCACTCGAACCTTGACCGGCTGATTTTAACCGATCGGTCAAACATGATCGATCGGTCAAAATCAACCGATCGGTCGATTTTCTACTGGATCGGGCGAAAAACTTAGTTGTTTGCCCAATCACTCGAACCTTGACCGGCTGATTTTAACCGATCGGTTAAACATGACCGATCGGTCGATTTTCTACTGGATCGGGCGAAAAACTTAGTTTTTTGCCCGATCACTGGAACCTTGACCGGCTGATTTTAACCGATCGGTCAAACATGACTGATCGGTCAAAATCAACCGATCGGTCGATTTTCTACTAGATCAGGCGAAAAACTTAGTTTTTTGCTCGATCACTCGAACCCTGACCGGCTGATTTTAACCGATCGATCAAACATGACCGATCGGTCAAAATCAACCGATCGATCAAATTTGACCGATCGGCTAAAATTGACTGATCGATCAACTTTGACCGATTAATCCTTTTTATGCTAAAAACTCGACGAGCTTCTTCATATTTTTTCGTGAACAGGGAGTTGATAGCTTTTGCACCAAGAATCCAAGCCAGCCAAGATGACCTCTTGCTAACTTGGAGGGGGTAACTGTGAGTGCAAATTTTGGCAAGAAGTCTGCAAACAGCGGGACCCACTGGCCCTGCGTGGTGGGCCCACAAAGACAACAGCAGGACCCGCCGGCCCAGTCTGGTGGACCCACAAAGACTATCGCAGAGCCCACCAGCCCTGCTTGGTGATCCCAAGAGCCTGTGGAATCCCCCAGGAGACGGTAGCGGGGCCCACCAGCTTTACCTGGAGGATCCCCAGATACGACAGCAGAAACCGCCATTTACCCCGAAATTCCTCCACCGGAAATTCTATAAATAGCAGAGCCTTCGAATGTAAAAGGATCCGAAAATTCTGATTTCCACTCTGAGATCTGATTCTCAGAATCCAGAGCTCTGGAATTTCTCAGCTTCCCATCTTCCACCTCTCTTTGATCTTCTTCTCTCCTTCGAAGAGACCAGAGTGTTTTCAGTGATACTCGGCCTGTCAAGATCACTTCGATATAAGTGTTAGTGAATTCGGGTTGCTCCCTATAACACGGAGACGTAGGCTTCGGCTGAACTCCGAGATCACACCTCTTGTGTCCCAATTTCTCTGCTTGTATATTGAGAGTTCGAATTCCAATCGACAGATCGAACAACAATCTTCGACTCAAAACTTCAACTGACTGGTGAGGAGAAGTCTTCGGGTCGGCACGAAGATTTTCCCCCTACAAATACATTCACACAATCTATTCTAATTCAATCGTACGATCCATTCTAATTCATTCGCATGATCTATTCTAATTCATTCGTACGAGCTATTCTAATTCATTCATACGATCCATTCTAATTCATTCGTACGATCTATTCTAATTCATTCGTACGAGCTATTCTAATTCATTTGTACGAACCATTCTAATTCATTCGCACGATCTATTCTAATTCATTCGCACGATTCATTCTAATTCATTTGCACGATCCATTCTAATTCAATCGCACGATCTATTCTAATTCATTCGTACGAGCTATTCTAATTCATACGTATGAATGTTTCCATTCTAATTCATTCGTACGATCCATTCTAATTCATTCGTACGATCCATTCTAATTCATTCGCATGATCCATTCTAATTCATTCGCATGAGCTATTCTAATTCATTCGTACGAGCTATTCTAAATCATTGGTACGAATGTATCCATTCTAATACATTCGTACGATCCAATCTAAGTCATTCGCACGATCCATTCTAATTCATTCGCATGATTTATTCAAATACATTTGCACAATCTAATCTAATTCATTCGTCTGATCTATTCTAATTCATTCGTATGATCTATTCTAATTCATTCGCACGATCCATTCTAATTCATTCGCACAATCCATTCTAATTCATTCGTACGAAGGTATCCATTCTAATTCATTCGCACGATCCATTCTAATTCATTCGCACGATCCATTCTAATTCATTGGTACGATCTATTCTAATGCATTCACACAATCTATTCTAATTCATTCGTATGAGCTATTCTAATTCATTCGCACGATCGATTCTAATTCATTCGCATTATCCATTCTAATTCGTTTGTACGATCCATTCTAATACATTCATACAATCTATTCTAATTCATTTCTACGAGCTATTCTAATTCATTCGTACGATCCATTCTAATTCATTCATACGATCGATTCTAATTCATTCGCACAATCCAATCTAATTCATTCGCACGATCCAGTCTAATTCATTCGCACGATCCATTCTAAATCATTCATATGATCCAATCTAATTCATTCGCACGATCCATTCTAATTCATTCGCATGATCCATTCTAATTCATTCGTACGATCCATTCTAATTCATTCATACGAACCAATCTAATTCATTCGCACGATCCATTCTAATTCATTTGCACATTCTTACGAGCTATTCTAATTTATTCTAACGAGCTATTCTAATTCATTCGCACTATCCATTCTAATTCATTCACACGGTCCATTCTACTTCATTCGTACGAAAGTATCCATTCTAATTCATTGGTATGATCCATTCTAATTCATTCACACGTTCCATTCTAATTCATTGGTATGATCCATTCTAATTAGAATAGATCGTACGAATGAATTAGAATAGATCGTACGAATGAATTAGATTAGATTTTGCGAATGTATTAGAGTGGATACATTTGTACCAATGATTTAGAATAGCTCGTACGAATGAATTAGAATAGCTCGTACGAATGAATTAGAATAGATCGTGCAAATGAATTAGAATGGATCGTACGAATGAATTAGATTGGATCGTACAAATGAATTAGAATGGATCGTGCGAATATATTAGAATAGATCGTGCGAATGAATTTGAATAGATTGTGCGAATGAATTAGAATAGATTATGCGAATGAATTAGAATGGATCGTGCGAATGAATTAGAATAGATCGTGCGAATGAATTAGAATGGTTCGTACGAATAAATTAGAATGGATCACACGAATGACTTAGAATGGATCGTGCGAATATAATAGAATATATCGTACGAATGAATTTGAACGGATCGTATGAATGAATTAGAATAGATCGTACAAATGACTTAGAATGGATCGTACGAATGTATTAGAATAGATACATTCGTCCAAATGATTTAGATTAGCTCGTACGAATGAATTAGAATAGCTCGTATGATTGAATTAGAATAGATCGTGCGAATGAATTAGAATGGATCGTACGAATGAATTAGATTGGATCGTACAAATGAATTAGAATAGATCGTGCGAATGAATTATATTAGATCGTGCGAATGAATTAGAACAGATTGTGCGAATGAATTAGAATAGATCATGCGAATGAAATAGAATGGATCGTGCGAATGAATTAGAATAGATCGTGCGAATGAATTAGAATGGATCGTACGAATAAATTAGAATGGATCGCACGAATGACTTAGAATGGATCGTGCGAATGTATTAGAATATATCGTACGAATGAATTAGAACGGATCATATGAATGAATTAGAATCGTACAAATGAATTAGAATGGATCGTACCAATGAATTAGAATAGATCATACGAATGAATTAGAATAGATCGTATGAATGAATTAGAATGGATCGTGCGAATGAATTAGAATAGATCGTACGAATGTATTAGAATGGATCGTACGAATGAATTAGATTGGATCGTACGAATAAATTAGAATAGATCGTGCGAATGAATTAGAATGGACCGTGCGAATGAATTAGAATAGATCGTGCGAATGAATTAGAATGGATTGTATGAATGAATTTGAATGGATCGTACGAATGAATTAGAATGGATCATGCGAATGAATTAGAATGGATCGTGCGAATCTATTAGAATGGATCGTGCGAATGAATTAGAATGGATCGTGCGAATGAAATAGAATAGATCGTACGAATGAATTAGATTGGATCGTACGAATGAATTAGAATGGATCGTGAGAAGGAATTAGATTAGATCGTGCGAATGAATTCGAATGGATCGTATGAATGAATTAGAATGGATCGTATGAATGAATTAGAATGGATTGTGCAAATTTATTATAATGGATCATACGAATGAATTAGATTGGATCGTACGAATGAATTAGAATGGATCGTACGAATGAATTAGAATAGCTCGTACGAATGAATTAGAATAGATCGTGTGAATGAATTAGAATAGCTCGTACGAACGAATTAGAATAGATCGTGCGAACGAATTAGAATGGATCGTATGAATGAATTAGAATAGCTCGTACAAATGAATTAGAATAGATTGTGCGAATGAATTAGAATGGATCGTATGAATGAATTAGAATGGATCGTGCGAATGAATTAGATTAGAACGTGCGAATGAATTCGAATGGATCGTGCGAATGAATTAGATTGGATCGTACGAATGAATTAGAATGGAAATATTCATGCGAATGAATTAGAATGGATCGTGCGAATGATTTAGAATAGATTGTGCGAATGAATTACAATAGCTCGTACGAATGAATTAGATTAGATCGTGCGAATGAATTAGAATGTATACATTCGTACCAATGAATTAGAATAGGTCATACGAATAAATTAGAATATTGTGCGAATGAATTAGAATGGATTGTATGAATGAATTAGAATGGATCGTTCGAATGAATTAGAATGGATCGTGCGAATGACTTAGAATGGATCGTTCGAATGAATTAGAATGGATACCTTCGTACGAAGGAAATAGAATGGATCGTGCGAATGAATTAGAATAGCTCGTACGAATGAATTAGAATGGATCATCCAAATGAATTAGATTAGATCGTGTGAATGAATTAGAATAGATCTTACGAATGAATTAGAATAGATCGTATGGATGAATTAGAGTGGATCGTGCGAATGAATTAGAATAGGTCATACGAATGAATTAGAATGGATCGTATGAATGAAATAGAATAGCTCATACGAATGAATTAGAATAGCTCGTACGTACGAATGAATTAGAATGGATCGTATGAATGAATTAGAATGGATCGTACAAATGAATGAATTAGAATGGATCGTACGATCCATTCTAATTCATTCGCATGATCCATTCTAATTCAATGGATCGTACAAATGTTTCTTTTCTAATTTATTCTTATGATCCATTCCAATTCATTCGTGCGATCCATTCTAATTCATTCGCATGATCCATTCTAATTCATTCATACGATCCATTCTAATTCATTCTTATGATCTATTCTAATTCATTCGCACGATCTATTCTAATTCATTCGTATGATCCATTCTAATTCATTCGTACGACCCATTCTAATTCATTCGCACAATCTATTCTAAATCTTTCGTACGAGCTATTCCAATTCATTCGTACGATCCATTCTAATTCATTCGCACAATCTATTCTAATTCATTCGTATGAGCTATTCTAATTCATTCGTACAATCCATTCTAATTCATTCGCACGATCAATTCTAATTCATTCCTACAAGCTATTCTAATTCATTCTCACGATCCATTCTAATTCATTTGTACGATCCAATCTAATTCATTCGCACGATCCATTCTAATTCATTCGTACGATCCATTCTAATTCATTCATATGATCCATTCTAATTTATTCGCACAATCTATTCTAATACATTCATACAACCTATTTTTATTCATTCGCACAATCTATTCTAATTCAGTCGTACAATCCTTTCTAATTCATTTGCACTATCCATTCTAATTCATTCATATTAGATTGGATCCATTCTAATTCATTCATACGATCCATTCTAATTCATTTGTATGATCCATTCTAATTCATTCACACGATTCATTCTAATTCATTCGAACGATCCATTCTAATATATTTGTACGAGCTATTGTAATTCATTCCACGATCCATTCTAATTCATTTCGCACAATCCATTCTAATTCATTCGTACGAGCTATTCTAATTCATTCGCACGATTTATTCTAATTCATTTGTACGATCCATTCTAATTCATTCGCACGATCCGTCCTAAGTCATTCGCACGATCTATTATAATTCATTAATACGAGCTATTCTAATTCATTCATACGAAGGTATCCATTCTAATTCATTCGTATGATCTATTCCAATTCATTCGCATAATCCATTCTAATTCAATGGATCGTACGAATGTTTCCATTCAAATTCATTCGTACGATCCATTCTAATTCATTCGTACGATCTATTCTAATTCATTCGCACGATCCATTCTAATTCATTTATACGATCCATTCTAATTCATTCGTATGATCTATTCTAATTCATTCGCACGATCTATTTTAATTCATTCGTACGATCCATTCTAATTCATTCGTATGATCCATTCAAATTCATTCGCACAATCTATTCTAATTCCTTCATACGAGCTATTCTAATTCATTCATACGATCCATTTTAATTCATTCACACAATCTATTTTAATTCATTCGTACGAGCTATTCTAATTCATTCGTACGATCCATTCTAATTCATTCGCACGAGCTGTTCTAATTCATTCGTATGAATGTTTCCATTCCAATACATTCATACGATCCATTGAATTAGAATGGATCGTGCGAATGAATTAGAATAGATCATACGAATGAATTAGAATAGATACCTTCTTACGAATGAATTAGAATAGATCGTACGAATGAATTAGAATTGATCGTGCGAATGACTTAGAATGGATCGTGCGAATGAATTACAATGGATCGTACAAATGAATTGGAATGGATCGTATGAATGAACAAGAATGGATCCAATCTATTATGAATGAATTAGAATAGCTCGTATGAATGAATTAGAAAAGATCCTGCGAATGAATTAGAATTGATCGTGCGAATTACTTAGAATAGATCGTGCGTATGAATTAGAATAGATCATACGAATAAATTAGAATGGATCGTAGAATGAATTAGAATGGATCGTACGAATGAATTAGAATAGCTTGTATAAATGTATCAAAATAGATCATGCGAATGAATTAGAATGGATCGTGCGAATGAATTAGATTGGATCGTGCAAATAAATTAGAATGGATACATTTGTACCAATGATTTAGAATAGCACGATCTATTCTAATTCATTCATATGATCCATTCTAATTCATTCATACGAGCTATTCTAATTCAATCGTACGATCCATACTATTTCATTCGTACGATCCATTCTAATTCTTTCGTACGATCCATTCTAATTCATTCGCACGATCTATTCTAATTCATTCGTATGAGCTATTTTAATTTATTCGTACGATCCATTCTAATTCATTGGCACGATCCATTCTAAGTCATTCGCACGATCCATTTTAATATATTCGCACAATCTATTCTAACTCGTTCGTACGATCCATTCTAATTTATTCGCACGATCCATACTAATTCATTCGTATGATCAATTCTAATTCATTCGCACGATCTAATCTAATTCATTCGTACGAGCTATTCGTACGAATGAATTAGAATGGATCGTGCGAATGTATTAGAATGGATCGTATGAATGAATTAGAATGGATCGTGCGAATGAATTAGAATAGATCGTGCGAATGAATTAGAATGGATCGTACGAATGAATTAGAATAGATCGTGCGAATGAATTAGAATGGATCGTACGAATGAATTAGAATGGATCGTACGAATTAATTATAATGGATTGTGCGAATGAATTAGAATGGATCGTACGAATGAATTAGAATGGATCATGCGAATGAATTAGATTGGATCGTACAAATAAATTAGAATAGCTCGTACGAATGAATTAGAATAGATTGTGCAAATGTATTAGAATGGATCGTACGAATGAATTAGAATGGATCGTAAGAATGAATTTGAATAGATAGTGCAAATGAATTAGAATGGATCATGCGAATGAATTAGAATGCATCGTGTGAATGAATTAGAATGGTATGAATGAATTAGATTGGATTGTACAAATGAATTAGAATGGTTATATTCGTACCAATGAATTAGAATAGCTTGTACGAATGAATTAGAATAGCTCGTACAAATGAATTAGAATAGATCTTGCGAATGACTTAGAATGGATCGTGCGACTGACTTAGATTGGATCGTACGAATGAATTAGAATAGCTCGTACGAATGAATTAGAATAGATCATACGAATTATATAGAATGGATCGTGTGATTGCAATAGAATAGATGATATGAATGAATTAGAATGGATACCTTCGTATGAATGATCGATTCTAATTCATTATCACGATCTATACTAATACATTCGCACAATCTATTGTAATACATTTGTACGATCTGTTCTAATTCATTCGCATGATCCATTCTAATTCATTCGCATGATCTATTCTAATACATTCGTACGATCCATTCTAATCGCACGATCAATTCTAATTCATTCATATGATCCATTCTAATTCATTCGCATGATCCATTCTAATTCATTCGCACAATCCTTTCTAATTCATTCGCACAATCTATTCTAAGTCATTCGCACGATCTATTATAATTCATTCATACAATCCATTCTAATTTATTGGTACGAATGTATCCATTCTAATTTATTCGTACGATCCATTCTAATTCATTCGCATGATCTATTCTAATTTATTCGTACGAGCTATTCTAATTCATTCGTACGATCCAATCTAATTCATTCATACGATCTGTTCTAAATCATTTGTACGATCTATTCAAATTCACTCGTACGATCCATTCTAATATATTCGCACGGTATGAATGTATTAGAATGAATCGTACGAATGAATTAGAATGGATCGTGCGAATGAATTAGAATAGATTATGTGAATGTATTAGAATGGATAGTACAAATGAATTAGAGTGGATCGTACGAATGAATCAGAATACATAGTGCAAACGAATTTGAATGGATCGTGCGCATGACTGAGAATGGATCATTTCAATGAATTAGAATGGATACATTCGTACCAATGATCTATTATAATTCCATTCTAATACAGTCATACGATCCATTGAATTAGAATGGATCGTGCGAATGAATTAGAATAGATCATACGAATGAATTAGATTGCATACCTTCGTAAGAATGAATTAAAATAGATCGTGCGAATGAATTAGAATGGATCGTACGAATGAATTAGAATAGATTGTGCGAATGAATTAGACTGGATCATATGAATGAATTAGAATGGATCGTGTGAATGAATTAGAATGGATACATTCGTACCAATGAATTAGAATAGATTGTATGAATGAATTAGAATGGATCGTGCGAATGAATTAGATTAGATCATGAGAATGAATTAGAATGGAAACATTCGTACGAATGAATTAGAATAGCTCGTACGAATGAATTAGAATAGATCGTGCGAATGAATTAAAATGGATCGTACGAATGAATTAGAATGGATCGTATGAATGAATTAGAATGGATTGTGCGAATCAATTAGAATGGATCATGCGAATGAATTAGAATGGATCGTATGAATGAATTAGAATGGATCGTGCAAATGAATTAGAATGGATCGTGCGAATGAATTTGAATAGATCTTATGAATGAATTAGAATGGATCGTGTGAATGAACTAGAATGGATCGTACGAATGAATTAGAATGGATCGTGCGAATGAATTAGAATAGATCATACGAATGAATTAGAATAAATTGTGCGAATGTATTAGAATGGATCGTGCAAATGAATTAGAATGAATCGTACAAATGAATTAGATTGTGCAAATGTACGATCCATTCTAATTCATTGGTACGATCTATTCCATTAGAATGGGTCGTACGAATTAATTCATTCATACAATCTAATCTAATTCATTCGTACGAGCTATTCTAATTCATTCGCAATATCCATTCTAATTCATTCTTATGATCTAATCTAATTCATTCGTACGAAAGGATCCATTATAATTCATTCGTATGATCTATTCCAATTCATTCGTATGATCTATTCTAATTCATTCGTACGGTCTATTCTAATTCTTTCGCACGATCCATTCTAATTCATTCGCACGATCCATTATAATACATTCGCACAATCCATTCTAATTCATTCGTAACAATCAATTTTAATTCATTCTTATGATCCATTCTAATTCATTCGCACAATCTATTCTAATTCATTCGTACGAGCTATTCTAATTCATTCGTATGAATGTATCCATTCTAATTCATTCGCACGATCTAATCTAATTCATTCGTACGAGCTATTCTAATTCATTCGCACAATCTATTCTAATTTATTCGTACGATCTATTCTAATTCATTCGCATGAATGTTTCCATTCTAATTCATTCGCACAATCCATTCAAATTCTTTCGCACAATCCATTCTAATTCATTCGCACAATCTTATCTAATTCATTCGTACGAGCTATTTGGACGAATGAATTAGAATGGATCGTACGATCCATTCTAATTCATTCGCACGATCTATTCTAATTCATTTATACAATCTATTCTAATTCATTCACACGATCCATTCTAATTCATTCGCACGATCCATTCTAATACATTCGCACGATCCATTCTAATTCATTCGTACGATCCATTCTAATTTATTCATACAATTCATTCTAATTCATTCGCACAATCTATTCTAATTCATTCGTACGAGCTATTCTAATTCATTGGTACAAATGCATCCATTCTAATTCATTCGCACGATCTAATCTAATTCATTCGTACAAGCTATTCTAATTCATTCGCACAATCTAGTCTAATTCATTCACACGATCCATTCTAATTCATTCGCATGAATGTTTCCATTCTAATTCATTCGTACGATCCATTCTAATTCATTCGCATGATCCATTCTAATTCATTCGCACGATCTAATCTAATTCATTCGTACGAGCTATTCGTACGAATGAATTAGAATGGATCGTACGATCCATTCTAATTCATTCGCATGATCTATTCTAATTCATTCGTACGAGCTATTCTAACTCATTGGTATGAATGTGTCCATTCTAATTCATTCGCACGATCCATTCTAAGTCATTCGCACGATCTAATTTAATCCATTCATACAAAGGAATCCATTCTAATTCATTCGCACAAGCTATTCTAATTCATTCGCACGAATATATCCATTCTAGTTCATTCGCACGATCCATTCTAATTCATTCATACGATCCATTTTAATTCATTCGTACGAGCCATTCTAATTCATTCGTACGATCCAATCTAATTCATTCGCACGATCTATTCTAATTCATTCGTACGATCCATTCTAATTAATTCGTACGAGCTATTCTTATTCATTCGTACGATCCATTCTAATTCATTCGCACAATCTATTCTAATTCATTCATACGATCTATTCAAATTCATTCATACGATCCATTCTAATTCATTCACACGATCCATTCTAATATATTCGCACAATACATTCGAATTCATTCGCACGATCTATTCTAATTCATGATCTATTCTAATTCATTCGCACGATCTATTCTAATTCATTCGCACGATTTATTCTAATTCATTCGTACGATCTATTCTAATTCATTCATACGAGCTGTTCTAATTCATTGGTACGAATGTATCCATTCTAATTCATTTGTATGATCCATTCTAATTTATTTGTACGACCTGTGGGTGCAAATTTTGGCATAAATCCACCACGGGACCCACCGGCCCTGCCTGGTGGGCCCACGAGGACTACCACAGGACCCACCGGCCCTGCCTGGTGGGCCCACGAGGACTACCACAGGACCCACTGGCCCTGCCTGGTGGGCCCACGAGGACTACCACAGGACCCACCGGCCCTGCCTGGTGGGCCCACGAAGACTACTACGGGACCCACCGGCCCTGCCTGGTGGGCCCACGAGGACTACCACGGGACCTACCGGCCCTGCCCGGTAGGCTCACGAGTCTAGAAAATCCTATAAATAGCAGAGCCTTCGAATGTAAAAGGATCGAAATCTAAGATCCGAAAATCTGATTTCCACTCTGAGATCTGACTTTCAGAACCAGAGCTTTGGGATTTCTAACCTCCGATCTACCATCTCTCTTTGATCTTCTTTTCTCTTTCGAAGAGATCAGGGAGCTTTCAGTGACACTCGGCCTGTCGAGGTCACTTCAACTGAAGTGTTAGTGAATTCGGGTTGCTCCCTATAGCACGGAGACGTAGGCTTCGGCTGAACTCCGAGATCACATCTCGTGTCACAATTTCTCTGATTGTATTCCTCTGTCTGCATATCAAAAGGCTTCGACTTCAATCAACAGATCGATCAACGATCTTCGACATCAACTTCGACTTCAATTGACTGGTGCTGCGAGAGTCTTCGGGTCGGCACGAAGATTTTCCCCCACAGTTTGGCGCCGTCTGTGGGATTCGAGCGAGAAGCTGTGTCCTCTCTACTTCGACTACCAGATCAATAGCCAAACTTCCTCGCCCCCTCGGTTGATCAGACAACTGATCGGACGTCAGCAATCTCGTTGTACCCTTCGCACTCTGAATGGCGAGAACCAAATACCAGGGTCAACCAGAAGGAAGTAACACTCAACATCAACCTCGTCCTGAGACTCGTTCAATGAGTCAAAGGCTCAATTTCGGGCAGCCCCTTGCTGTCCCCGAGATGGGGGTTCATTCAGGAAGCGGGAGATCAGTCGATCGACCGATCGCCCCTCATCCTCATCAATCAATTGGGCAGACTGTCCCTGCTCCTGCTGAAGATCCTCCATCGACTTACCAGATCTCTGCAATCGATTTCCAACTACTCCAATTGACGAAGCAAAACGCCACCCTCACTGCTGAGAGGGATGCTCTGAAGAAGGCAGCCTCCGAAGCTGGAATTGCTATTCCGATCCCCTCCGCAAGTGAGAGGGTTGATCCTCCTCGACATTCAATTCACTCCGAACAACGGAGGTCAATGGGCACTGATGCTCTCGAGAGGATTCGACGCGACCCAACTCCCTCTGCTGCTCCTTGGAAGCAGAGTGTCTGGGATCGTCTTGAAGACGAGTCCTCCCAATCCTCATCTGGTCGTAACTGCGACAAAAGAGCACCATCGAAGCTCAACATGCCTAGGAAACACCAAATGAAAGGCGCTCCTTCAAAGAGTAGAGTCTCCCCTTCCATTCCACTCCAACGTGGACTTGGATCGGACCTTCGACACCGACTTCGACCGGCAAACACTTCAATGCCAGAGCAAGACCTTGCGATCTTGCCTCTTAACCCACCTCTAGGTCGAGGACATGGTCGTAGGGACGGTTACTCCTCTGCCGGGCCACTACATCGAAGTCTCTTCGAAACCATCTTTCCAAGAGGATGGAGAACTCCTATCCTCCCCAAATTCAACTGTATTAGAGGAGATCCAAGCCTCCATATACTTGCTTTCAAGCAAGCTCTAACACCATACGAAGAGGAAAACAACGTGCTCTGCCACACCTTCGCGGGAAGTCTCGATGAGCCTTCGCTCGACTGGTATCACAATCTCCGAGCTGGGTCCATCACCCAGTTCGGTGTTTTGGCTAACCTCTTTGTGCAGCACTATCAACTCAATCTAAAGCCAGAGAAGAAACTCGACTCTCTCTACCGACTGCGGATGGGTGCAGACGAGACTCTTCGCAGCTTCACAAGGAGGTTTCGCAACGAGCATGCTGCTCTCTCTGGAAGACATCTGGATGATGAAGCCATCATGTTGGCTTTCCAGAACGCTCTCCGCTTCGATCTACACATCTATAACGACTTCATCCGCAATCCCCCTCCTTCTCTGGGAGCAATGTTTGACCGAATTCAAAGAGAGATTGAGGTGGAAGACGATCAAGTCGCTCGGAAAGGGCGAGAAACTAAGAGAAGGCCTGCTGAAAGAGAAGCTCCTAAGTATGCTGCAAAGGCTCACAACGCTGAAGCAGCAACCCCTCCGGCCAACAAAAGATCAAAGAATGATGGGCGTCGATCTCCGACGAAGACCACTTTCACCGAGTGGAATATGCCGGTCGAACAGATACTCGACCGCATTCAACATGAAGAGTTCGTTCGGAGGCCTAATCCTCTTCAGCCGAATTCCAAATTCACAGCAGACAAGACAGTCTACTGCGACTTCCATCGAAGTCACGGCCATTCCACCGATCGGTGTTTTCGACTGAAATTCCATCTTGAAGACCTATTGCGAGAAGGCCATCTTCAAGAGTTCGTTAGAGGCGGACACAATCAACATCGGACCTCTGCAAAGGGGAAAGAAGTGTGTTGGATACATCAAATCTCCTCTAACCGGCAAACTATCTCTGTGAATGCCAATGTTTTTGGTATTCATGGAACATTGCACAATCAAAGTCTGACTGGGAAAGAGGTGGATCGCCAAGTTCGACGCATCTTCCACGTTCGTTCTACTGCGAGCAAAGAGGATACCTGGATCGAGAAGCCCATCGAAGGTCTTGCTTGGCCATCCATAGTCTTCAACGACACTGATCTTCAAGGAGTTCATACTCCACATCGAGACCCCCTGGTCTTGAAACTCATCATCGACGGCAGCACTGTCAACCGGATCCTCATCGACACCGGAAGCTCTATCGATATTATGTTCTCAGACTGTTTCAAACGTCTGGGACATAAGTATCAAAGCCTCGACGTCGTCCCGACTGTGATCACCGGCTTCAATGGTGAACAAAGCATCACAGTGGGCGAATCTAGATTTACCATCGACCTCAGCCGAGAGACTCGAGTCTCGGTGAGGTTTGCAATCGTCGAAGGAATGTCTAGCTACAACGCCATTCTTGGGCGACCATTCCTCCATCAGATCAATGCCATCTCCTCCTCTTACCATCAACTACTCAAATTTGCAACTGGAGAAGGCATCGTCTGCATTCGAGGCGATCAGCAAGCTGGAAGGTCTTGTGAAGCTGCTGCGGCAAAGACAGATCGAAAGATTAACATTGCTCCTCCAAAGCGGCCACGAGATGAAGCTGGTCCCTCTTCCAAATAGCAATCAAAGGAGATTCCGCTGACCGAACCTCCACCAATCGAATGGGAAGCATCACCTTCAATTGAAGAAATCATCCCGATCAACATAGGCAGCGGAGATCTCCCTCGACAAACATTTATTGGTACCGGTCTAAGCGACGCAGAAGCGCAAGACATGGTATCCTTCCTCCAGTCCAATATCGATGTCTTTGCTTGGTGTTTCGAAGACATGCCTGGTATCAATCCAGATGATGCTTGTCACCGACTTGCGATCAAAGAAGAGGTGAAGCCTGTCAAGCAAAAGCCTCGCACCATTCGACCAGAGCTGCAAGTTGCTGTTCAAGAAGAAATTACCAAGCTACTCGCAGCCGGATTCATCCGAGAAGTAGAGTATCCAACTTGGATCTCTAATATAGTGGCTGTTCCAAAGAAGAATGGGAAAGTCAGAGTCTGCATCGACTTTACCAATCTCAACAAGGCTTGCCCCAAAGATCCTTTTCCCATGCCAAGGATAGATAGACTCGTCGACGCCACTGCTGGCCACGAGCTATTGTCTTTCATGGATGGGTATTCCGGATATAATCAAATTCCGCTCCACGCTGATGATCAAGAGAAGACATGTTTTGTGACTAGCCGAGGCCTTTATTGCTACAATGTCATGCCATTCGGCCTCAAAAATGCTGGTTCCACCTATCAAAGGCTAGTCACCAAAATGTTCGAAGATCAGATCGGTCGTAACGTTGAAGTCTATGTCGATGATCTCCTCACTAAGAGTTCCGTTCGGAGCAAACATCTATCTGATCTGGCTGAAACCTTCCAAGTCCTCCGAAAGTATCGAATGAAGCTCAATCCAGCCAAGTGCGCTTTCGGAGTTCAATCTGGCAAATTCCTGGGTCATCTTGTGACCAGGAGGGGTATCGAAGCCAATCCCGATCAAATTCGAGCCATCATCAATATGCCTTCACCTACAAATCGAAAAGAAGTTCAACGCCTCACTGGAAGGTTAGCAGCACTCAATCGATTCATTTCAAAATCTTCCGACAAATGTAAGCCCCTCTTCGACAAACTACGAAAGGCGGATACATCCGGCTGGAGTCCAATCTGTGAAGAGGCATTTCAAAGCATCAAGAAGTATCTTGTGCAAGCTCCCATCCTGACTGCTCCATTGCCAAAAGAAGACTTGTGGCTCTATCTGGCCGTGACCGATCAAGCAATCAGCGCGGTCTTAGTCAGTAGAAGAGAAGGCGTCGAACATCCAGTCTACTACATCAGCCACACTCTCCTTCCAGCTGAGACTCGCTACTCAAAAACTGAGAAGGTCATCTTGGCCTTGCTCACTGCATCGCGTCGTCTTCAACCATACTTCGTCTCCCACCAGATTACTGTCATTTCAGAGCACTCACTCAAAGATATCATTAACAAAGCTGGTCGAGCTGGTCGAATGACCAAATGGGTGATCGAAATGAGTGCTCTGGGGATTCAATTCGAATCTCGCACTTCTATCAAAGGTCAAGCAATTGCTGATTTCCTAGCTGACTTTCCAGTTGAAGACCCCATCATTTGGGAAGAAGATGTCGACATGCGCTTGGAAGATGAGGATAATCCTCCGATCAATCCTGCAACAAAAATTGATCCAAGTCTTGAAGTTATTGCTGCAACTCCTCCTTGGAAGCTTTATACTGATGGAGCATCAAGTTCGATCGGTTCGGGAACTGGGATAGTTTTAATATCCCCCGAACTTGATCATCTCCAGAAGGCCACTCTCCTTGGATTTAGTGCCACCAACAACGAAGCGGAATACGAAGCACTCATTTCCGGACTCGAAATGGCAGAATCCCTGGGGGTAGATCGAATCATCATCTATAGCGACTCCCAGTTGATCATAAGGCAAATTAATGGAGAGTACACAGCTCGTGAAGAAAGAATGCAACTCTACTTAGCTTTAGTACGACGTCTTCAACAATGTTTTACTACAATTGAGTTCGTTCAAATTCCAAGAGCAGAAAACCGAGAAGCAGATGCCTTAGCTAATGCTGCCTCAGTTCTGGGAGACTCGCTTGGAGGAAGGCAAGTACAGATCAATTATCAAGAAATGCCCAAGACCATCCCCGATCAACAGATCCTTACTACTACAAAAGGATCTGGGGGTGGAGATCAGCTTGAAGATTGGAGACGACCAATTCTTGACTTCTTCAAACATGGCAAAATGCCAGAAGATCCAAATCAAGCCCGAAGACTTCAAAGGAAGCTCCCATGCTACACTATTCAAGGAGAAGATCTGTACTTCAAATCTCACAACGGGATGTTGCTCAAGTGCCTTGGTCCAGAGCAAGCACAGTCAATCCTGATTGATATCCACTCTGGAGCTTGTGGAAATCATTCGGGGGGAAGATCTCTTGAAGCCAAGACGAAGCTACAAGGGTACTACTGGCCAACAATGGCAAGGGATGCTCAACAAGTCGTTCAAAGATGCGAGCCTTGCCAACGACACGCTCGAGCTATCCATCTCCCTGCAGATGAACTTCATCAATTATCAAGCCCCTGGCCTTTCCATCAATGGGGGTTAGATTTCTTGGGTCCTTTCCCTCCAACTCCAAGCAAGAAGAAATATCTACTGCTGGCTACTGATTACTTCACCAAATGGGTTGAAGCTGTGCCCCTCTTTCGAGAGACTGACGACGAAGTGATCAAATTCATTCGGCACAACATCTTCTCAAGATTTGGCACACCTCAAGTTCTTGTTGCTGACAATGGAGCTCAATTTGACTCAGACAAATTCCGAGAGTTCTGTCTGAACAACGGTATCAAGCTATTCTATTCAACTCCAAGATATCCTCAATGCAATGGTCAAGCTGAAGCCTCAAACAGAGCTATACTTGATATACTCAAGAAGAAACTCAACGACAAGAAAGGATTATGGGAGCAAGTCCTACCTGAAGTTCTTTGGGGGTATCGCACAACTCCGAGAAGATCCACAGGGTTCTCACCCTTTCGTCTAACATATGGATCGGAAGCAATACTCCCAACAGAAAATATATCAAGTACTTTGAAGACCAAAGCTGTTGAAGAAGGAGTCAATGAAGAACTTCGGATCAATGATCTAGACTTCTCTGAAGAACTACGAGATCAAGCTTCTCTTCGTGTAGCCAAGTATCAACAGAAGATCAAAAGAGCCTATGACAAGAAAGTCCACAAGAGACAGTTCCCAGTGGGTAGTTTAGTTCTCAGAGCAGTTTTCTACAATACCAAAGAGCACAGCAGTGGAAAGCTTGCACCCAACTGGGAAGGTCCATATATCATTGAATCAGTAGGAAGCAAAGGTTCTTACAGACTGATCACACCAGAAGGAGATAGATTGCCTCGAGCTTGGAATTCTAGACACCTTAAGATGTTCTACCCATGATGTAAATTTTTGTGATGAATAAAGTTCTCTTTCAAAGTGTTCAAATATGCAACTGTTCAATTTTTCAATTCAAGTTCTGAAGCAGTTTCAAGTTATCCATATTCAAGTTACCAGGTCTTTTAACAAGTTTGGGAGTTAGAGTTGCGACTCAACCCCTTACTAGCAAATGTTAAAAACTGACCGCATTCAAGTTATCAAGTCTTAACAAGTTTGGGTGTTAGAGTTGCGACTCAACCCCTTACTGGCAAATGTTAAACTGACTTTCAAATTTCAATATTCAATTTCAATCAACTTCTATATCGTTTAACAGGTTTGGGTGCTTGAGTTGCGACTCAACCCCTCACATTCAAGTGTTATACGAATTCAAGTCCAATTTTCAAAGTTACATTCAAAAGATTGTATCTATTCTAATGCTATTGAGATCATGATAGTCAAAGGCATTCAATTCAAGAGACATTCAATTTTCAAACACCAAGAAGATCTTTTATTATCAAAATATGTCAGATACAAGGAGCTGTTACATTTCAAAAATTTACAAGTACAACAACGAAGAAGAAGAAAAGTCTCAGGGCTTGGCCATGCTCTTCGCATGCGACTTCTCCCCTTCAGATCCAGGACGAGCTTTACTCGCCACTGATGCCTTGGAGGATCGGACACTGGAAACATGGGCCCTGAGCGCTTCTGCCGCCTTCTCTGCTGTCTCCTTGTAAACCTTGCACTCAGACAACGCGTGCTCCAGTGCCTTCTTCGAAGTCTCTTCTCTGGCAGTGAAGACAGCGTGCTGGGTAGCAAGTTGTTGCTTCAGCTCTTGGATCTCGATGGTGCGACCACAGGACACGTCCTCAACCTTGGAGAGTCGAGTCTTCAAGGATTCGAGCTCGTGACTCTGTGCCTCACATCGATCCTGCAGCCCTTTGATCTCCAGCTTCCCCTTGCGAAGATCCTCAATTTTGGTTTTGAGAGAGGCTTTCTTCGAAGTCAGGAGCTCTCTCAGCTCATCTCTCTCCGCGGTTACAGCCTCCAGTGTAGCCGTCAAGCGAGATATTTCAGCTAAGGCTTCTTTTGCTCCCGCCCTCATGGAGAGTTTGGTTGCGACATTCATAACCGCTGAGTTCTGCAAAAGAACAAAAGAGTTAGAATTATTATAAAGATACAAATCAGATGATTGATCGAGCAGATGCACCTACCAACAGATCAAGTCTCTCAAAAGCTTCATCCAGAGTAGCCCCTGGGAGGTTGATGAGTTTCCTGATCGCAGCTGTGGGGCGGTTAATATCAACTTCACCCAAGCTTCTTATTGTCGGAGTCAATCCAGCAGGTGCACCTACAATCAACAAGAGATCAAAGTGTTAGATTATTTTCGAGCTTCAGAGACAAGGCATTCAAGGCGAGTTAGTTCAATTACCTGAGGTTTCGACCTTCGGCTCTTTGCCCTTCCTGCGATCAGAGCCACCCTGAGGGGTCGACTTCTCCTGAATCGGGGTTGGCGCTGGTTGAGGTGGAGGAGCCCCATCACCCACTCGACTTCCCCTCTCCAAATGAGTAGGGGAGGAAGCATTTCTCAGAGGAGAGACTCTCTCTTCCTCTTGTGATCCGCCAGGCTTGAGCCCTGCCACCATTGCTTCCACCTCCTCAAGTAGAGAGCGAGAGGGGAGTGGGGGTTGCTCTACTTCAACACCCCCGCTCGTTGTTGCTCCTTCAATACGAGGAACGTCGGGGGGAATCTGATCGAGGGGTGTGGGGTTGCTTCCAACCCCACCACTCCTCGACAGCTTTATTATCAGGCGCGTCGGCCTCTTCAATTCATCAAATTTATAGGCGGGAACCACTCTTTGGCCATCGCCTTCCGCATCCATAACTCCTTCCATCTGACGGGCCTTAGCCTCGTCAATGGGAACAGGAATTGAATCTTCTCCTGTTACACCAACAGTGGGGGTGGGAGGAATTTCTTCCTCACCACCCCCATTCTCGATATCTTCACCAGAAGGAGTCGATGACAGATCATCCTCGCCGTCGGCGTCCTCATCTTCGCCATTGCCACTGTTGTCGTGGCTGGCATTCTCAGTCTCTTCTTCTTCATTCTTCTTCCCTTCTTCTTCCTCTTCGATCTTCTTCCCTTGGTCTTCACCCTCCTGTTGCTTGATAAGGGTTTTTCGTTTCTTCTTCACTGGGCCTCTTTGGAGCACCAGTTTCTCGTCAAAAGTGGGCAATCGGCGCCTAGCAGTATAGATCTTCTTCTCGGCCCGAATCTTTCGAATGACCTTGCCCGAGTGGGGATCCTCTTCATAGTCAGAGTATAGGACTTCGTTGTCCTCATATCTATCCTTTGATCGGTGGAGGAGATTGGCCTTGCCGTATCTCACTGGGCAGTTGGAGAACTGCTTCCACGACCTCGTTCCACAAGTCAGCTCGAGGAATAAGTTGTCTATGGCTCCAGCCCTCTCAGAATTCCAGGCGAAGATGCCTCCCTCACTGTACATCTTCACGGCATCGTGCACGCTGTCTCGGGGGGTGTCGGGCACTGACATGGATGTCCAGGCACCAGATACAGAGATTGGCCAATCCGTATACAACTTGTCCGAAGGGACTGTATCGGTGAGTGGGCGCAGCGGAGATACTCCAGTCAAATTGTAGAATGGGCTGTCCCTTCTGTAGGCCCATCTGTAGTGGAAGAAGAAGTATCCAAGTTCGATCCTGGCAACTTCTCCTTCCGGGATACTGGAGTAGCATGCCCTCAAATCTTCCTGGAAATCTGATTCCATGCGGCAGAATGCGTAGATTATTCGCCAGGCGTTTCCTGTGACCTGCCCCGGGCAAAGGCCAGATGTATTCAGCAACCTTGCCGCAAAGGGTGGCAGCGGTAAACGCAGACCGCAGTTCATTTGGCCGATGGTCACGATGGTTCCCATGACCTTCTCGTTGCTGGCATAGCTGGTGAAGACGGACTTCTTGTCGATGCCGAAAGCCGTCTGGATGCTAGGGAGTGAAGGCTGTGCCCCCTTCCCTTCTGTGAAGAAAGAGAGCAGTGCTTGCCATTTCTGTCTCTTCGTATCCGTGAACTCACCACCTACATTGTACATGTACTCTGTCTCCTCTGTCAGTGGCATAAGCGGACCCAGAACAAACTTCACTTTAGGGATGAACTCTGGCCTTGATGGCGCTGAGGCAAACCCTACTCCTTGGTGCCGCTTGCCCAGTTGGCTAAGTTCAGCGAGAGCAGCCTTGCCTTTGCCACGGCCCCTCGGAGGAGATTGAACCTTGACAATTTCCTTCCCCTTTCTCTTCGAGGGAGCTGTACCAGACTTCTTCGAACTGCCAGATGAAGCCATTGGACCGATCGAACGAGAACAAGAACAAGAGCAGAAATCAAGAGAACAAGGGTCTGGACTTCGAAAAATTTTTGGAAGCGTGAGGCGAAATGACAGCCAGTGAAAACTTTTGTACCCATGGTAAAACAGGTGCGCAAATCGAGAAGACACGTGTCTTCACCATATCAAATCGCGTGTTTTTGTAGGTACACGTGGCATCCATCCGTAGCAAGCGCAAAATCAGGCGAACAGTCGCGACCAGGCGAAACGTCGGACCTACCGGTCCACATGAACCAACGGTCCAAGCAAGCCACCGGTCTGGGTAAACCGGACCGCCGGTTCAAAGCAACCATCAAGCCAACCAAGGATTCAAAACAAGAAGGATCAAGCTCCATCAATGTTCAAAACTCTGCCAAAATATCGAAGAACAAAGCAGTAAACCTTTTCTGAAGGGCAGGTTCAAAACTTTACTTTGATCGGTCAAATTTCTACTGGATCTGGCAAAAAATCTAGGTTTTTTGCCGATCACTCGAACCTTGACCGGATATTTTTTCACCGATCGGACAAACATGTCCGATCGGCGAAAGTTATCTGATCGGTCAAATTTCTACTGGATCTGGCAAAAAACCAAGGTTTTTTGCCGATCACTCGAACCTTGATCGGATATTTTTTCACCGATCGGACAAACATGTCCGATCGGCGAAAGTTATTTGATCGGTCAAATTTCTACTGGATCTGGCAAAAAATCTAGGTTTTTTGCCGATCACTCGAACCTTGACCGGATATTTTTTCACCAATCGAACAAACATGTCCGATCGGCGAAAGTTATCTGATCGGTCAAATTTCTACTGGATCTGGCAAAAAACCAAGGTTTTTTGCCGATCACTCGAACCTTGACCGGATATTTTTTCACCGATCGGACAAACATGTCCGATCGGCGAAAGTTATTTGATCGGTCAATTTCTACTGGATCTGGCAAAAAACCAAGGTTTTTTGCCGATCACTCGAACCTTGACCGGATATTTTTTCACCGATCGGACAAACATGTCCGATCGGCGAAAGTTATTTGATCGGTCAAATTTCTACTGGATCTGGCAAAAAACCAAGGTTTTTTGCCGATCGCTCGAACCTTGACCGGATATTTTTTCACCGATCGGACAAACATGTCCGATCGGCGAAAGTTATTTGATCGGTCAAACTTCTACTGGATCTGGCAAAAAATCTAGGTTTTTTGCCGATCACTCGAACCTTGACCGGATATTTTTTCACCGATCGGACAAACATGTCCGATCGGTGAAAGTTATTTGATCGGTCAAACTTCTACTGGATCTGGCAAAAAATCTAGGTTTTTTGCCGATCACTCGAACCTTGACCGGATATTTTTTCACCGATCGGACAAACATGTCCGATCGGCGAAAGTTATCTGATCGGTCAAATTTCTACTGGATCTGGCAAAAAACCAAGGTTTTTTGCCGATCACTCGAACCTTGACCGGATATTTTTTCACCGATCGGACAAACATGTCCGATCGGCGAAAGTTATTTGATCGGTCAAATTTCTACTGGATCTGGCAAAAAACCAAGGTTTTTTGCCGATCACTCGAACCTTGACCGGATATTTCTTCACCGATCGGACAAACATGTCCGATCGGCGAAAGTTATCTGATCGGTCAAATTTCTACTGGATCTGGCAAAAAATTAAGGTTTTTTGCCGATCACTCGAACCTTGACCGGATATTTCTTCACCGATCGGACAAACATGTCCGATCGGCGAAAGTTATCTGATCGGTCAAATTTCTACTGGATCTGGCAAAAAATTAAGGTTTTTTGCCGATCACTCGAACCTTGACCGGATATTTCTTCACCGATCGGACAAACATGTCCGATCGGCGAAAATTATTTGATCGGTCAAATTTTTACTGGATCTGGCAAAAAACCTAGGTTTTTTGCCGATCACTCGAACCTTGACCGGATATTTTTTCACCGATCGGACAAACATGTCCGATCGGCGAAAGTTATCTGATCGGTCAAATTTCTACTGGATCGGTCAAAAAACCGTGTTTTTTGACCGATCACCCGATTCTTGACCGGTTGAATTTTGCCCGATCGGTCAAAATTTGACCGATCGGTCAAAAATGACCGATCGGTCAAAATTTAACCGATCGGTCAAATTTCAGCTGATCGGTCAAATTTACTACTGGATCGGTCAAAAAACCCTGTTTTTTGACCGATCACCCGATTCTTGACCGGTTGAATTTTGACCGATCGGTCAAAATTTGACCGATCGGTCAAAATTTGACCGATCGGTCAAATTTGACCGATCGGTCCAAATTGACCGATCAGTCCCTTTTTTCTCTAACATACGATAAGTTTCTTCGTGTCCGTTTTTCAAAACAGGAAGTTGCTATTTTTTGCACCAAGTCCAAGCCAGCCAGAATGCACTCTAACTAACTTGGAGGGGGTAACTGTGGGTGCAAATTTTGGCATAAATCCACCACGGGACCCACCGGCCCTGCCTGGTGGGCCCACGAGGACTACCACAGGACCCACCGGCCCTGCCTGGTGGGCCCACGAGGACTACCACAGGACCCACTGGCCCTGCCTGGTGGGCCCACGAGGACTACCACAGGACCCACCGGCCCTGCCTGGTGGGCCCACGAAGACTACTACGGGACCCACCGGCCCTGCCTGGTAGGCCCACGAGGACTACCACGGGACCTACCGGCCCTGCCCGGTAGGCTCACGAGTCTAGAGAATCCTATAAATAGCAGAGCCTTCGAATGTAAAAGGATCGAAATCTAAGATCCGAAAATCTGATTTCCACTCTGAGATCTGACTTTCAGAACCAGAGCTTTGGGATTTCTAACCTCCGATCTACCATCTCTCTTTGATCTTCTTTTCTCTTTCGAAGAGATCAGGGAGCTTTCAGTGACACTCGGCCTGTCGAGGTCACTTCAACTGAAGTGTTAGTGAATTCGGGTTGCTCCCTATAGCACGGAGACGTAGGCTTCGGCTGAACTCCGAGATCACATCTCGTGTCACAATTTCTCTGATTGCATTCCTCTGTCTGCATATCAAAAGGCTTCGACTTCAATCAACAGATCGATCAACGATCTTCGACATCAACTTCGACTTCAATTGACTGGTGCTGCGAGAGTCTTCGGGTCGGCACGAAGATTTTCCCCCACAAATTCATTCGCACGATCCATTCTAATTCATTCGCACAATCCATTCTATTTCATTCGTACGATCCATTCTTACTCATTCATATGGTCCATTCAAATTCATTCGCACGAATGTATCCATAATGGATTATACGAATGAGTAAGAATGGATCGTACGAATGAAATCGAATGGATTGTGAGAATGAATTAGAATGGACCGTACGAATGAATTAGAATGGATCGTACGAATGAATTAGAATGGATATATTTGAACGAATAAATTAGAATGGATCATACGAATGAATTAGAATGGATCGTACGAATGAATTAGAATGGATAGTGCGAATGAATTAGAATCGATCGTACGAATGAATTAGAATGGATCGTACGAATGAATAAGAATGGATCATACGAATGAGTAAGAATGGATCGTACGAATGAATTAGAATGGATCGTACGAATAAATTAGAATGGATACATTCGTCCGAATGAATTAGAATGGATCATACGAATGAGTAAGTATGGATCGTACGAATGAAATAGAATAGATTGTATGAATGAATTAGAATGGATCCTACGAATGAATTAGAATAGATCGTACGAATGAATTAGAATGGATCATATTAATGAATTAGAATGGATCGTACGAATGAATTAGAATGGATACATTCGTGCGAATAAATTAGAATGGATTATGTGAATGAATTAGAATGGATCGTACGAATGAATTAGAATGGATCGTACGAATGAATTAGAATAGATTGCGCGAATGAATTAGAATGGATCGTACGAATGAATTAGAATGGATCGTACGAAGGAATTAGAATGGATCGTACGAATGAATTAGAATGGATCGTACGAATGAATTAGAATGGATCGTCCGAAGGAACAAGAATGGATCGTACGAATGAATTAGAATGGATCGTACGATTGAATTAGATTGGATCATATTAATTAATTAGAATGGATCGTACGAATGAATTAGAATGGATACATTCGTGCGAATAAATTAGAATGGATTGTATGAATGAATTAGAATGGATCGTACGAATGAATTAGAATGGATCGTACGAATGAATTAGAATAGATTGCGCGAATGAATTAGAATGGATCGTACAAATGAATTAGAATGGATCATACGAAGGAATTAGAATGGATCGTACGAATGAATTAGAATGGATCGTACGATTGAATTAGAATGGATCATACGAATGAGTAAGAATGGATCGTGTGAATGAATTAGATTGGATCGTACGATCCATTCTAATTCATTCGCACGATCCATTCTAATTCATTCGTACGATCCATTCTAATTCATTCGCACGATCTGTTCTTATTCATTCGCACAATCCATTCTAATTCATTCGCACGAATGTATCCATTCTAATTCATTCGTACGATCCATTCTAATTCATTCGTACGATCCATTCTAATTCATTCGTATGATCCATTCTAATTAATTCGTATGATCCATTCTAATTCATTCGTACGATCCATTCTAATTCATTCATACAATCCATTCTAATTTATTCGCACGAATGTATCCATTCTAATTAATTCGTACGATCCATTCTAATTCATTCGTATGATCTATTCTTGTTCATTCGCACGATCCAGTCTAATTGATTCGCACGATCCATTCTAATTCATTCGCACGAATGTATCAATTCTAATTCATTCGTACGATCCATTTTAATTCATTAATATGATCAAATCTAATTCATTCGTACGATCCATTCTAATTCATATGCACAAAGGTATGCATTCTAATCCATTCGTAGGATCCGTTCTAATCCATTCGTACGATCCATTCTAATTCATTCGTACGATCCATTCTAATTCATTTGCTTGAATGTATCCATTCTAATCCATTCGTACGATCCATTCTAATTCATTCGCATGAATGTAACCATTCTAATTCATTCATTTGATCCATTCTAATTCATTCGTACGATCCATTCTAATTTATTTGTCCGATCCATTCTAATTCATTCGCACGAATATATCCATTCTAATTCATTCGTACGATCCATTCTAATTCATTCGTACGATCCATTCTAATTCATTCGTAAGATCCATTCTAATTCATTCGGACGATCCATTCTAATTCATTCGGACGATCCATTCTAATTCATTCGCACGAATGTATCCATTCTAGTTCATTCGTACGATCCATTCTAATTCATTCGTACGATCCATTCTAATTCATTCGCACGATCCATTCTAATTCATTCGTACGATCAATTCTAATTCATTCGCACGAATGTATCCATTCTAATTCATTCGTACGATCCTGAATTAGAATGGATCGTACGAATGAATTAGAATGGATACCTTTGTGCATATGAATTAGAATGGATCGTACGAATGAATTAGAATGGATCATATTAATGAATTAGAATGGATCGTACGAATGAATTAGAATGGATACATTCGTGCGAATGAATTAGAATGGATCGTGAACGAATGTATCCATTCTAATTCATTCGTACGATCTATTCTAAGTCATTAATATGATCTATTCTAATTCATTCGTACGATCCATTCTAATTCATATGCACAAAGGTATCTATTCTAATCCATTCGTAGGATCCATTCTAATCCATTCGTACGATCCATTCTAATTCATTCGTAGGATCCATTCTAATTCATTCGCTCGAATGTATCCATTCTAATCCATTCGTACGATCCATTCTAATCCATTAGTACGATCCATTCTAATTCATTCGCATGAATGTAACCTCGTACGATCTATTCTAATTCGTTCATATGATCCATTCTAATTCGTTCGTCCGATCCATTCTAATTCGTTCGTACGATCCATTCTAATTAATTCCTACGATCTATTCTAATTCATTCGCTCGAATATATCCATTCTAATTCATTCGTTCGATCCATTCTAATTCATTCGCACGATCCATTCTAATTCATTCGTATGATCCATTCTAATCCATTCGTACGATCCATTCTAATTCATTCGTACGATCCATTCTAATTTATTCGTACGATCCATTCTAATTCATTCGCACGAATGTATCCATTCTAGTTCATTTGTACGATCCATTCTAATTCATTCGTACGATCCATTCTAATTCATTCGCACGATCCATTCTAATACATTCGTACAATCCATTCTAATTCATTCATACGATCCATTCTAATTCATTCGTACGATCCATTCTAATTCATTCATACAATCCATTCTAATTCATTCGTACGATCCATTCTAATTCACTCATACGATCGATTCTAATACATTCATACGATCTATTCTAATTCATTTGTATGATCCATTCTAATTCATTCGTACGATCCATTCTAATTCCTTCGTACGATCCATTCTAATTCATTCGTACGATCCATTCTAATTCATTCGTACAATCTATTCCAATTCATTCGTACGAATGGATACATTCGTGTGAATGAATTAGAATGGATCATACGAATGAGTAAGAATGGATCGTACGAATGAAATAGAATGGATTGCACGAATGAATTAGAATGGATCGTACGAATGAATTAGAATGGATCGTGTGAAAGAATTAGAATGGATTGTATGAATGAATTAGAATGGATCGTACGAAGTAATTAGAATGTATCATACGAATGAATTAGAATGGATCGTGCGAATGAATTAGAATGGATCGTACGAATGAATTAGAATGGATCGTGCTAATGAATTAGAATTGATCGAACGAATGAATTAGCATGGATCGTGCTATTGAATTAGAATGGATCCATTCTAATTCATTCATACAATCCATTCTAATTCATTCATACAATCCATTCTAATTCTTTCACACGATCCATTCTAATTCATTCGTACGATCCATTCTAATTCATTCGTGCAATCCATTCTATTTCATTCGTACGATCCATTCTTACTCATTCGTATGATCCATTCTAATTCATTCACACAAATGTATCCATTCGTACGAATGAATTGGAATAGATTGTACGAATGAATCCATTAGGGATCGTACGAATGAATTAGAATGGATCGTACAAATGAATTAGAATGGATCGTGTGAAAGAATTAGAATTCATTCATACATACATTCTAATGTATCCACTCTAATTCATTCATACAATCCATTCTAATTCATTTCGTACGATCCATTCTAATTCCTTCGTACGATCGTACGAATGAATTAGAATAGATTGTGCGAATGAATTAGAATGGATCGTACGAATGAATTAGAATGGATCGTACGAATAAATTAGAATGGATACATTCGTCCGAATGAATTAGAATGGATCATACGAATGAGTAAGAATGGATCGTACGAATGAAATAGAATAGATTGTACGAATGAATTAGAATGGATCCTACGAATGAATTAGAATGGATCGTGTGAAAGAATTAGAATGGATTGTATGAATGAATTAGAATGGATCGTATGAATGAATTATAATGGATCGTGCGAATGAATTCGAATGGATCGTACGAATTCATTCTAATTCATTCATACAATCCATTCTAATTCTTTCACACGATCCATTCTAATTCATTCGTACGTTCCATTCTAATTCATTAGCACGATCCATGCTAATTCATTCGTTCGATCAATTCTAATTCATTAGCACGATCCATTCTAATTCATTCGTACGATCCATTCTAATTCATTCGCACGATCCATTCTAATTCATTCATAGGATCCATTGTAATTCATTCATACGATCTATTCTAATTCTTTCGCACGAATGTATCCATTCTAATTCATTCGCACGAATGTATCCATTCTAATTCATTCGTACGATCCATTCTAATTCATTCGTACGATCCATTCGAATTCATTCGCACGATCCATTCTAATTCATTCATATGATCCATTCTAATTCATTCATACAATCCATTCTAATTCTTTCACACGATCCATTCTAATTCATTCGTACGATCCATTCTAATTCATTCGTACGATCCATTCTAATTCATTCGTACAATCCATTCTATTTCATTCGTACGATCCATTCGTACTCATTCGTATGATCCATTCTAATTCATTCGTACGATCCATTCTAATTCATTCGTACGATCCATTCTAATTCATTCGTACGATCCATTCTAATTCATTCGCACGAATGTATCCATTCTAGTTCATTCGTACGATCCATTCTAATTCATTCGTACGATCCATTCTAATTCATTCGCACGATCCATTCTAATTCATTTGTACGATCCATTCTAATTCATTCATACGATCCATTCTAATTCATTCGTACGATCCATTCTAATTCATTCGTACAATCTATTCTAATTCATTCGTACGAATGGACACATTCGTGTGAATGAATTAGAATGGATCGTACGAATGAGTAAGAATGGATCGTACGAATGAAATAGAATGGATTGCACAAATGAATTAGAATGGATCGTACGAATGAATTAGAATGGATCGTGTGAAAGAATTAGAATGGATTGTATGAATGAATTAGAATGGATCGTGCGAATGAATTAGAATGGATCGTACGAATGAATTAGAATGGATCGTACGAATGAACTAGAATTGATCATACGAATGAATTAGAATGGATCATACGAATTAATTAGAATGGATCGTACGTATGAATTAGAATTGATCGTACGAATGAATTAGAATGGATACATTCGTGCGAATGAATTAGAATGGATCGTACGATTGAATTAGAATGGATCGTGTGAAAGAATTAGAATGGATTGTATGAATGAATTAGAATGGATCGTACGAATGAATTAGAATGGATCGTGCGAATGAATTAGAATGGATCGTGCGAATGAATTAGAATGGATCGTACGAATGAATTAGAATGGATCGTGCTAATGAATTAGAATTGATCGAACGAATGAATTAGCACGGATCGTGCTAATCAATTAGAATGGAACATACGAATGAATTAGAATGGATCGTGTGAAAGAATTAGAATGGATTGTATGAATGAATTAGAATGAATTCGTACGATCCATTCGAATTCATTCGCACGATCCATTCTAATTCATTCATACGATCCATTCTAATTCATTAATACAATCCATTCTAATTCTTTCACATGATCCATTCTAATTCATTTGTAGGATCCATTCTAATTCATTCGTACAATCTATTCTATTTCATTCGTACGATCCATTCTTACTCATTCGTATGATCCATTCTAATTCATTCGTACGATCCATTCTAATTCATTTGTACGATCCATTCTAATTCATTCGTACAATCCATTCTATTTCATTCGTACGATCCATTCTTACTCATTCGTATGATCCATTCTAATTCATTCGCACGAATGTATCCATTCTAATTCATTCATACAATCCATTCTAATTCATTCCGTACGATCCATTCTAATTCATTCGTATGATCGTACGAATGAATTAGAATGGATCGTACGAATGAATTAGAATAGATTGTGCGAATGAATTAGAATGGATCGTACGAATGAATTAGAATGGATCGTACGAATGAATTAGAATGGATCATACGAATGAGTAAGAATGGATCTTACGAATGAATTAGAATGGATCGTACGAATGAATTAGAATGGATCGTACGAATAAATTAGAATGGATACATTCATCCGAATGAATTAGAATGGATCATACGAATGAGTAAGAATGGATCGTACGAATGAAATAGAATAGATTGTACGAATGAATTAGAATGGATCCTACGAATGAATTAGAATGGATCGTGTGAAAGAATTAGAATGGATTGTATGAATGAATTAGAATGAATCGTATGAATGAATTAGAATGGATCGTGCAAATGAATTCGAATGGATCGTACGAATTCATTCTAATTCATTCATACAATCCATTCTAATTCTTTCACACGATCCATTCTAATTCATTCGTAAGTTCCATTCTAATTCATTAGCATGATCCATGCTAATTCATTCGTTCGATCAATTCTAATTCATTAGCACGATCCATTCTAATTCATTCGTACGATCCATTCTAATTCATTCGCACGATCCATTCTTATTCATTCATAGGATCCATTCTAATTCATTCATACGATCTATTCTAATTCTTTCGCACGAATGTATCCATTCTAATTCATTCGCACGAATGTATCCATTCTAATTCATTCGTACGATCCATTCTAATTCATTCGTACGATCCATTCGAATTCATTCGCACGATCCATTCTAATTCATTCATATGATCCATTCTAATTCATTCATACAATCCATTCTAATTCTTTCACACGATCCATTCTAATTCATTCGTACGATCCATTCTAAATCATTCGTACAATCCATTCTATTTCATTCGTACGATCCATTCTTACTCATTCGTATGATCCATTCTAATTCATTCGTATGATCTATTCTAATTCATTCGTACGATCCATTCTAATTCATTCGTACGATCCATTCTAATTCATTCGTACGATCCATTCTAATTCATTCGCACGAATGTATCCATTCTAGTTCATTCGTACGATCCATTCTAATTCATTCGTACGATCCATTCTAATTCATTCGCACGATCCATTCTAATTCATTCGTACGATCCATTCTAATTTATTCGTACGATCCATTCTAATTCATTCGTACAATCTATTCTAATTCATTCGTACGAATGGATACATTCGTGTGAATGAATTAGAATGGATCGTACGAATGAGTAAGAATAGATTGTACGAATGAAATAGAATGGATTGCACGAATGAATTAGAATGGATCGTACAAATGAATTAGAATAGATCGTGTGAAAGAATTAGAATGGATTGTATGAATAAATTAGAATGGATCGTGCGAATAAATTAGAATGGATCGTACGAATGAATTAGAATGGATCGTACAAATGAACTAGAATTGATCATACGAATAAATTAGAATGGATCATACGAATTAATTAGAATGGATCGTACGAATGAATTAGAATTGATCGTACGAATGAATTAGAATGGATACATTCGTGCGAATGAATTAGAATGGATCGTACGAATGAATTAGAATGGATACATTTGTGCGAATGAATTAGAATGGATCGTACGAATGAATTAGAATGGATTGTATGAATGAAATAGAATGGATCATACGAATGAATTAGAATGGATTGTGCGAATTAATTAGAATGGATCGTACGAATGAATTAGAATGGATCGTACGAATGAACTAAAATGGATACATTCGTGCGAATGAATTAGAATGGACCGTACGAATGAATTAGAATGGATCGTACGAATGAATTAGAATAGATCTTATGAATGAATTAGAATGGATCGTACGAATGAATTAGAATGGATCGTACGAATGAATTAGAATGGATACATTCGTGCGAATGAATTAGAATGGATCGTACGAATGAATTAGAATGGATCGTACGAATGAATTAGAATGGATCGTACGAATAAATTAGAATGGATACATTCGTCCGAATGAATTAGAATGGATCATACGAATGAGTAAGAATGGATCGTGCGAATGAAATAGAATAGTTTGTACGAATGAATTAGAATGGATCCTACGAATGAATTAGAATGGATCGTGTGAAAGAATTAGAATGGATTGTATGAATGAATTAGAATTGATCGTATGAATGAATTAGAATGGATCGTGTGAATGAATTCGAATGGATCGTATGAATTCATTCTATTTCATTCGTACGATCCATTCTAATTCATATGCACAAAGGTATCCATTCTAATTCATTCGTACGATCCATTCTAATTAATGATCGTACGAATGAATTAGAATGGATACATTCGTGCGAATGAATTAGAATTGATCATACGAATGAATTAGAATGGATCGTACGAATGAATTAGAATGGATCAAATGAATGAATTAGAATGGTTACATTCATGCGAATAAATTAGAATGGATCGTACGAATGAAGTAGAATGGATCGTATGAATGAATTAGAATGGATACATTCGTGCGAATGAATTAGAATGGATCGTATGAATGAATTAGAATAGATTGTGCGAATGAATTAGAATGGATCGTACGAATGAATTAGAATGGATCGTACGAATAAATTAGAATGGATACATTCGTGCGAATGAATTAGAATGGATACATTCGTGCGAAAGAATTAGAATAGATCGTATGAATGAATTAGAATGGATCCTATGAATGAATTAGAATGGATCGTGCGAATGAATTAGAATGGATCGTACGAATGAATTAGAATGGATCGTGCTAATGAATTAGAATTGATCGAACGAATGAATTAGCATGGATCGTCTGAATGAATTAGAATGGATCGTACGAATGAATTAGAATGGATCGTATGAATGAATTAGAATGGATCGTACGAACGAATTAGAATGGATCGTGCGAATGAATTAGAATGGATCGTACGAATGAATTAGAATGGATCGTACGAATGAACTCGAATGGATACATTCGTGCGAATGAATTAGAATGGATCGTACGAATGAATTAGAATGGATCGTATGAATGAATTAGAATGGATCTTACGAATGAATTAGAATGGATCGTACGAATGAATTAGAATGGATCGTACGAATAAATTAGAATGGATCTTACGAATGAATTAGAATGGATCGTACGAATAAATTAGAATGGATCGTATGAATGGTTTAGAATGGATACATTCGTGCGAATGAATTAGAATGGATCGGACGAATGAATTAGAATGGATCGTACGAATGAAGTAGAATGGATCAAATGAATGAATTAGAATGGTTACATTCATGCGAATGAATTAGAATGGATCGTACGAATGGATTAGAATGGATCGTACGAATGGATTAGAATGGATACATTCGTGCGAACGAATTTGAATGGATCATACGAATGATTAAGAATGGATCGTACAAATGAAATAGAATGGATTGTACCAATGAATTAGAATGGATCGTGCGAATGAATTTGAATGGATCGTACGAATGAATTAGAATGGATCGTACGAATGAATTAGAATGGATCGTACGAATGAATTAGAATGGATACATTCGTGCGAATGAATTAGAATGGATACATTCGTGCGAAAGAATTAGAATAGATCGTATGAATGAATTAGAATGGATCCTATGAATGAATTAGAATGGATCGTGCGAATGAATTAGAATGGATCGTACGAATGAATTAGAATGGATCGTACGAATGAATTAGAATGGATCGTACGAATGAATTAGAATGGATCATACGAATGAATTAGAATGGATCATACGAATGAGTAAGAATGGATCGTACGAATGAAATAGAATGGATTGTACGAATGAATTAGAATGGATCGTACGAATGAATTAGAATGGATCGTGTGAAAGAATTAGAATGGATTGTATGAATGAATTAGAATGGATCATATGAATGAATTAGAATGGATCGTGCGAATGAATTAGAATGGATCGTACGAATGAATTAGAATGGATCGTACGAATGAATTAGAATGGATCATACGAATGAATTAGAATGGATCATACGAATGAGTAAGAATGGATCGTACGAATGAAATAGAATGGATTGTACGAATGAATTAGAATGGATACATTCGTGCGAATGAATTAGAATGGATCGTACGAATGAATTAGAATGGATCGTACAAATGAATTAGAATGGATCATACGAATGAATTAGAATGCATCGTACGAAAGAATTAGAATGGATATATTCGTGCGAATGAATTAGAATGGATCGTACGAATGAATTAGACTGGATCGTACGAATGAATTTGAATGGATACATTTGTGCGAATGAATCTAAATGGATTGTATGAATGAATTACAATGGATCGTACGAATGAATTAGAATGGATCGTACGAATGAATTAGAATAGCTCATACGAATGAATTAGAATGAATCGTATGAATGAATTAGAATGGTTACATTCGTGCGAATGAATTAGAATAGATCGTACGAATGAATTAGAATGGATCATACGAATAAATTAGAATGGATTGTGGGAATGAATTAGAATGGATCATACGAATGAATTAGAATGGATCCACCGAATGAGTTAGAATAGATCATACGAATAAATTAGAATGGGTTGTACGAATGAATTAGAATGGATTGTACGAATGAATTAGAATGGATCGTATGAATGAATAAGAATGGATCGTACGAATGAATTAGAATGGATCGTGCGAATGAATTAGCATGAATCGTACGAATATATTAGAATGTGTTGGAAGTTAATCCGGGTCAGAGGCTCGCAGCGAAAGCGATTTGGCGGTCGAAAGACCGTTCATGGTGAACGTTACACGATTTAATTTTTTCATTGAAACTAATCTACATATGTGTGCATGTGTATGCACGAGAATCGAAAACCCCTAACGGCAATCTAGCGTAATGATTAACTAGCATGCATGCAAATCATAATGCTCGCTAGATCTACATATTACATTACATATACCTTTCGTACGGATCTTTTAACCGCGGAGAATTGTCTTCTTTGTCGATGGAGACGGAAGATCGTTCGCGAAGATGCCGACGGTACGAATGGAGATGTTACCTTCTTGTTCACCCGATCTCATACGATGCACGGAACGTCGCTCTCGGATCTCTGAGTGCCTCCGAAGAACGACCCTTCTCCTTCTTCAGAACTCCACGCGAGGAAGACGAAGTTGCAAGCGGGAAACCGGGAGATAAATCGGGAGAGAACTAGAGAGATGAGAGGAGGGGGGGTTTGGATTTTTTGGACCATAGGGCCGGCGCCCCATAGGGCCTTTTATAGGGCCGACCAACCCCCTTGGATAAGGATCCAAGGGGATAATGACCCCCTCTCATTATCTCTCCATTATCTCCTTTTTATCTCTCCGCGTATTTATCCGTTTTCCCACCTTTTAGGGCTCGACATTATCCGTTTTTATCGCCCCATCCCTATCTATATGGCCGGCCCTATAGATGAGGGATTCTTATCCCTACATCATAGGGCTGGCCCTAGCAAGGTGCCTCACTACTAGGGTCGGCCAACAGTGAGGTCCGGTAGAGTGAGGTTTTTACCAAAACGCCCCGACGCCTCATTTTGACCATTTCTAGCGTGCGATGCCTAGCGGCCATTACTTAGGTGATATCTACTAGTTACCTACTATTAACTGAGGCCACCGGAGGGTGCCTCTAGCAAAGTCAACTAGTCAACTCGCAGCACATCCCGGTGCATCGCACCTGTGCAACGAAGTTCACTTATGGCTAAGGATTACTACATGCGACTCTGCACTAGTCTCGGGCTCAACCCTTAGTACTCGTATGTAGTTACGCATCTACCGTGCTCTAGTGCCAAGCACACACGGAGCGTATACTTCTTTCTTCCTCATGCTTATGGTGTTCCGAGGAGACGGTTCAAGAACCGTACATAATGTTGATAAGGTGGAACCATCATGGACCGGGGTTCATGGCTTCCAACTCAAGCTCGATCGATACACTACCCAAGTGTACCATCGATCCTCTGAGCTCGAGTTAACCTGCGTAGCCACCCAGAGTGCGACGCAAGCTGCACTCCAATTCACCCAGACTTACTATATTCTCCATCATACCCCTGCTCTCCGCTTAGTAGTGGTAAACCCGCTGTCCCTCCACTTGATGCCATGATTCACTTCGAGCGGTGAAGACTACCGTCAGACTCGAATGATCATATGACTTGGTTCCTTCCAGGTTGACCTATATATCGTACCTCTGATTACCCCGTCGAGTAATCGAACCCGGTCAACAGTCAAACTGATGACCACCAGGCCTGGGTTTGGTACAGTGTAAGTCACACCAAGGAACGCACCTCCCATCAGGGGTGTGGATGACCTGCAGGAGTGACATGCTAATGCAACGTCAGCCGGGTAACCTAGTACACCGTGGTTTTGGATCACTGCATATGGATCCTCACACATTGGTGCGCCAAAGCACCACGCAACTGGTTAGTCCATCAGACATGGTTCCTCAGGGTTTAGGACCGTTTTACCCTAAGCAGAAACACGGTTTAGTGTAACAGTGTCTGCTCACTGATCTGTACACCGTGTTAGTTCTGTTCAGCCACAAACACTGTGCCTGGTGATGACCATGGTGAAGACATCCCATGAACTGTCATCGCCAACAGCTTACCATGATGAGGCGACCAACCTGATCATAGCTGCGAACTTATTTAGGTCATACGGGACCAATCCACTTAGTCTTCAACTCAGTGGATTACCATATAACCATGGCTCTCTGTTCCCTAAAGAACACGTAACTATGTTACGCACCTATATGCATCTCATATATTAATAACTATCAATCTTTAGTAGACTAAAACATAAAGTTTTACAAGCTTAGAACACATCAATCCTAACAATCTCCCACTTGGTCTAGCGAAGCAAAACGGTTTTGACTCCCATCGTGTCCACATGTCGCTCGAATGCCTTGGTAGGTATTGCCTTAGTGAAAGGATCAGCAACATTATCTGTAGATGCAATCTGTGTCACCGCTACTCGCCCTTGCTTTTGAAACTGCTGAATCAAGTGGAACTTGCGCTCAATGTGGTTCCCCTTTTGGTGATGTCTTGGCTCCTTTGCTTGTGCTACCGCCCCACTATTGTCGCAATAAAGCACAATAGGTAACTGGGCCTCTGGTACGCACCCCAAATCCGTAAGGAATTTCTTGAGCCATACCGCCTCTTTGGCTTCCTCGCACGCTGCAACGTACTCAGCCTCTGTGGTAGAGTCTGCGATGCATTTCTGCTTCACACTCTGCCAACTAACCGCTGCTCCTCCTAGCATAAACACAAAACCTGATGTCAACTTCCTGGATTCCAAATCTGACATAAAGTCAGAATCTGTATATCCAATCGGCGTCAGTTCTTGTCCAGTGTAAACCAACTCATAGTCCCTTGTTCTATGAAGGTACTTGAGTATACACTTCACAGCTGTCCAGTGATCTGGACCCGGATTCGACTGAAACCGACCCATCATTCCTACTGCGAAACAGATATCAGGCCTTGTACAATGCATAGCATACGTTAGACTACCTAATGCCGAAGCATAAGGTATCTTCTGCATTTCTGCTCTCTCCTCAGGTGTCTTAGGACATTGATCCTTAGACAGTTTTATGCCATGTCTAAATGGCACAAAACCCTTCTTGGAGTTTTGCATGTCAAATCTAGCCATAACCTTATCTATATACGCAGCCTGTGATAGCAAGAGAATCCTGTTCTGGCGATCACGTGTTACCTTGATCCCCAAAACATAACTCGCTTCACCTAGGTCTTTCATATCGAACTGTATTGACAACCAGACCTTTACCGTTGACAATGTTCCTACATCATTCCCAATGAGTAGAATATCGTCTACGTAAAGTATCAAATATATCACTGTAGTCTTATCACTCCTATTGTATACACATGGTTCATCCTTGTTTTGAGTAAATCTATATGACTGGATTGCCTGATCAAAACGGATGTTCCAACTTCTAGATGCTTGCTTTAGTCCATAAATGGACTTCTGCAACTTGCAAACTAGATGTTCCTGACCCTCTGACTTAAAACCTGGTGGCTGCATCATATAAATGTTTTCTTCCAAATTCCCGTTAAGGAATGCTGTCTTGACATCCATTTGCCAGATCCCCCAGTCGTACTGGGCTGCAATAGATAGGAGGATCCGAATAGACTTTATCATATCTACCGGCGAGAAGGTTTCGTCAAAGTCGATTCCTTCTCTCTGGGTATAACCCTTGGCAACTAATCTAGCTTTATAAGTCTCAATTGATCCATCAGATCCTCTCTTCCTTTTATACACCCACTTACACCCAATAGGTTTAATATTGGATGATGGTGTAACAAGAGTCCAGACAGCGTTATGGGACATTGATGCAATTTTTGCCTCCATAGCCTTTTGCCAGTCAGAGCTGTCAGAAGCTCCCACTGCCTCATCGTAGCTCAGTGGGTTATCCTCCTGACCCTCTGGATCAACCAATAAGGTTTCTCCATAGTATCTGTCAGGAGCTCTGATGTTTCTTCCACTTCGACGAGGTGGTGGTGGTGTTACAGGATTAATAGGTTCTACAGTATCTGGTATATTATTATCTGTAATGTCAGCTCCCACTATGCTTTCGGATGCGCTATCTGTACTAGTACCTAGCAGTTCATCCAGAACTACCTTACTAGTAGGCTTGTGGTCCACAATATAATCCTGTTCTAGGAAATAGGCGTTCGTAGAAACGATCACCTTCTTTTCCTCAGGATCATAAAATAGACCACCTTTGGTCTCCTTAGAATACCCTACAAATAAGCATACGCTGGTTTTAGATTCCATCTTTTCCCTCTTATCCCTTCGTACATGTGCAGGGTATCCCCATATTCTGAAATACTGTAGCAATGGCTTTCGCTTTGACCACAGTTCTCTAGGGGTCTGAGGCACTGACTTAGACGGAACGTGATTCAGAATATAAACTGCTGTTTGTAGGGCATATCCCCAAAAGGTCATTGGTAAACTGGTGTAACTCATCATGCTACGAACCATATCCAACAAGGTTCGATTCCTTCTCTCGAAAACTCCATTCTGTTGTGGGGTACCTGGAGCAGTTAACTGGGATTTTATCCCATGCTCCACCAAATACCCTAGGAACTCGTCAGATAGGTATTCACCTCCTCGATCAGATCGAAGGGTTTTTATATATTTACCTGTCTGCTTTTCTACTTCAGCCCTGAACTCTTTGAACATGTCAAAGGATTCTGACTTCCGATGCATCAGGTAAATATAACCATATCTTGAGTAATCATCAATGAATGTGATGAAGTACTCATGGCCTCCTATCGCCTTGACGTTCATGGGTCCACACACATCTGAATGGATTAATTCTAATACCTCAGTAGCTCTTACTCCTTTACTTTTAAAGGATCTCTTGGTCATCTTGCCTTCCAGGCAGGATTCACAGGTGGGAAGGATCTCCGTAGGATCTGTTTCCAGAAGCCCGGCCTTCACCATTCTATGGATCCTGTCTAAGGCAATATGCCCAAGTCGTAAGTGCCACAGGTGGGTTAAATTTTTCGAAGGATTCTTACGCTTAGATGAATTAACATTAAATGCTGAAGTTATTATGTTATCTTTTTCAAATTTAGGACTTACAACATAGAGATGATTCTGAACCATTCCTCTTATTATAAAAGTTCCATTCAGTTTAAACGACACACCAGGAGCATCAAAATAAACTGAATAACCTTCATTAACTAAAGAAGAAACAGAAATTAAGTTACGTCTCAAGGACGGTACATAAAAGACATCTCTAAGTGTCAAAGTCTTATTATTCGAAAAACTAAGATTAACGTCTCCAATAGCTTCAGCAGCAGCCACGGCCTCAGTTCCCATGCTCAAGGTCACCTCTCCATCAAGCAATCTTCTGCTTTCCCGAAACCCCTGAAGAGAGTTACAGGTATGGTTAGTGGATCCAGAATCCACAATCCAACTAGCAAAAGTACTATTACTTGAAAAAAATGATTCAACAACTAAGAGTTGTAGATTACCTTCACCAGCATTCTGAGGCTTCTTGCAGTCCTTCTTCCAATGACCCTTCTAGCCATACCGGAAGCACTTTGTGCCCGGTTTCTTTGATTCTCCAGACCTAGAGGCTTCAGCAGAGTCCTGCACAGGCAGTGACTTAGGTTTCTTTTTATGTTTCTTGCCTTGAGGTTTACCAGGCTTCTTGAAGGATCTGCGTTGCACGTGAAGTGCTTCGCCCTTCTGCTTGAAGCCATCCTCAGCTGCCTGGAGAGCTCCCAGAAGCTCTGCATTTGTCATAGCCAACTTGTTCAAATTAAAATTAGTGACAAAGCCTTCAAAGGCTCCAGACAGTGACAAGAGGAAGATGTCTGTCATCACCTCGCCTTCTAGCACAATATCCATGGTAGCTAGTTCGTTCTGGAACCCAAACATTTTCATCATGTGTTCCCGAACCAGCGTCCCATTGGACATCTTAGTGCCGACGAGTTTCTTGATGGTAAGGTATCGCGTAACGCGATTGTGACCTTCAAACATCTCCTTCAAATACAACATCATGTCAGAAGCGTCGGGCATCTCCTCGACTTGCTTCTGCAGAGTTATTTGCAAGGATGCTATAATATAGCATTTACATATCTCATTAGATTCCTTCCAGTCAGTGAATGCCTTTAACTGTGCCTCTGTGGCATTGGGTCCTGGCAAATCTGGCTCAGGGTTATTCAGGGCTGTCATATATTTACCAATCCTTAGGACCAGGTACAGGTTGCGCTTCCAGTCCTCATAGTTGGGACCGGTAAGTTTGTGGTCATTTAGGATAGCGGACAGGGGGTCTAACTTAGTCATCTGAAAATAAAGATTGAATAATGAGTATGCATAAAAACTTATTTTATGGATTTTTAAAACAAGCTAATTATATCCATATGTCAACGCTACCCTCAAGAGAAGTCATTACCATGGATTAATTAACCATGTATGTAAGATCTCGGAATCGACTGTACCTGCCCTAGGGGGCATCATACAGCGTCAATCCGCTTACACGGGCCTTTTCCTTGACCCTATCCAAATCTGCCAACTAAGGGTTGTGATGGACCATGGTTATCTTTCGGCCAGTACCACGTGATCACCGTTGTCTTCGCAACGAATACCTCACGTATACTTAGGATGCTTACCCACGAGCTTAAGCAAATATGACACGGGAGTTCATGCGGCCCCCACTAGGGTTGGATGAAAAGCCCTTCTCTCCTGGCCTCGTAATTGCCATATCCTCAGGGAGGTCATTAAGTAATTTGGCATGAAAACACACAGCTCCCACCCTAGGGGGTGTGAAGTTATGCATCCCCACCCAAACACAAAACGACTGGCCGTGGAGGCCAGAGGTTCTTATAAAAGTCCTCTCTTGCATCCCTTATTATTCTGAGGGTTATTTTGCGAGTATGAATTTATGCAAATGCAAAGGTAGCGACCTCCTAAATACTAGACCCTGGTCACACCATGCTCTCACTAGCGTTCAAGCCTTCGCCTAGCATTAATCACTCTCGGAATATCATAGTCCCTGCCTCAAATGGATTTCTCCATTCAAGGGTCACATTACATATTCCAAGAATATCGATGCTTTGCAAAATTGGTTATCACGCTAATGCTCTGGAGCTAATCCTAGAGTCAGACTCACTAGAAAGGACTCCCACTAGTCATGGCGCCTTGATTATAGATTTGACAATTGATGTTCAATGGATCTCCATCTCATCTTTGATTTCGATGCTGGCCAAATAGGCACACCCGACTAGTCAGGTGCTAACCTAATGGTGGCATAACCATATGTGATGGGATCCCACTAACATCAAAAGTCAAATAGATAATAGGCGTCATCTAGCGGGATCCTAACCTCAAACAGTCGCTTGGACCGGAGGGGAAAGGCATCCCTCTGAAAACTGATAATCACATTATCTCATCGGGGTTCGATATGAAGCATAAAGAACTAATTAAAGAAAGCAACCATTAAAATTGAATTAAGTTCAGGGTCCGACCCCTGAACCTAATTAGCACAGCGCAGGCCTCTAGCTTTCTTCGCAAGGTTCCTCGGTCCGGCTCCTCCGTCGCGCTCGTGAACACTTTGCCGGATCGTCTTCATCCTCCAGGGTTTCGCTTCCGCTCCCGATGGTGGATTTCTTTGGCACAATTTTCTTCTCAATCTGTAACCGAAAAAGTCTAGTACGTTTCGAGTAAGTGCTCGCTCGTACATAATTTCCTAGAAAGAAAAGAAAACACACCTAGGAAAAGGCCATGGGAAACCGATGATGGTCAACCCCCATCACTCGCCCAATCTAAGGCTCAATTACAAATCCACACATAGAAAGCAAATCCAGACAATTGCTAACTCGGGGTCCGACCCCCGGTAGCAAACACAAAGCATAGATCTAGATTTTTTATAGCGGCGCCCTGCAAGAATGATTAATAGAACAAGCACAATCTATATATATGCATGATCTAAGCGTGAGAACCCCGATGATCTCACGCATTCATCATGCACACACATGTTGGTTTCACGAAAAAACATGAAACACACACCACTAATGCGGCTCTGATACCAATTGTTGGAAGTTAATCCGGGTCAGAGGCTCGCAGCGGAAGCGATTTGGCGGTCGAAAGACCGTTCATGGTGCACGTTACACGATTTAATTTTTTCATTGAAACTAATCTACATATGTGTGCATGTGTATGCACGAGAATCAAAAACCCCTAACGGCAATCTAGCGTAATGATTAACTAGCATGCATGAAAATCATAATGCTCGCTAGATCTACATGTTAGATTACACATACCTTTCGTACGGATCTTTTAACCGCGGAGAATTGTCTTCTTTGTCGATGGAGACGGAAGATCGTTCGCGAAGATGCCGACGGTACGAATGGAGATGTTACCTTCTTGTTCACCCGATCTCACACGATGCACGGAACATCGCTCTCGGATCTTTGAGTGCCTCCGAAGAACGACCCTTCTCCTTCTTCAGAACTCCACACGAGGAAGACGAAGTTGCAAGCGGGAAACGGGAGATGAATCGGGAGAGAACTAGAGAGATGAGAGGAGGGGGCGTTCGGATTTTCTGGACCATAGGGCCGGTGCCCCATAGGGCCTTTTATAGGGCCGGCACACCCCCTTGGATAAGGATCCAAGGGGATAATAACCCCCTCTCATTATCTCTCCATTATCTCCTTTTTATCTCTCCGCGAATTTATCCGTTTTCCCACCTTTTCGGGCTTGACATTATCCGTTTTTATCGCCCCATCCCTATCTATATGGCCGGCCCTATAGATGAGGGATTCTTATCCCTACATCATAGGGCCGGCCCTAGCAAGGTGCCTCACTACTAGGGTCGGCCAACAGTGAGGTCCGACAGAGTGAGGTTTTTACCAAAACGCCCCGACGCCTCATTTTGACCATTTCTAGCGTGCGATGCCTAGCGGCCATTACTTAAGTGATATCTACTAGTTACCTACTATTAACTGAGGCCACCGGAGGGTGCCTCTAGCAAAGTCAACTAGTCAACTCGCAGCACATCCCGGTGCATCGCACCTGTGCAGCGAAGTTCACTTATGGCTAGGGATTACTACATGCGACTCTGCACTAGTCTCGGGCTCAAACCCTTAGTACTCGTATGTAGTTACGCATCTACCGTGCTCTAGTGCCAAGCACACACGGAGCGTATACTTCTTTCTTCCTCATGCTTATGGTGTTCCGAGGAGACGGTTCAAGAACCGTACGTAATGTTGATAAGGTGGAACCATCAGGGACCGGGGTTCATGGCTTCCAACTTAAGCTCGATCGACACACTACCCGAGTGTACCATCGATCCTCTGAGCTCGAGTTAACCTGCGTAGCCACCCAGAGTGCAACACAGGCTGCACTCCAATTCACCCAGACTTACTATATTCTCCATCATACCCCTACTCTTCGCTTAGTAGTGGTAAACCCGCTGTCCCTCCACTTGATGCCATGATTCACTTCGAGCGGTGAAGACTACCGTCAGACTCGAATGATCATATGACTTGGTTCCATCCAGGTTGACCTATACATCGTACCTCTGATTACCCCGTCGAGTAATCGAACCCGGTCAACAGTCAAACTGATGACCACCAGGCCTGGGTTTGGTACAGTGTAAGTCACACCAAGGAACGCACCTCCCATCAGGGGTGTGGATGACCTGCAGGAGTGACACGCTAATGCAACGCCAGCCGGGTAACCCAGTACACCGTGGTTTTGGATCACTGCATATGGATCCTCACATATTGGTGCGCCAAAGCACCACGCAACTGGTTAGTCCATCAGACGTGGTTCCTCAGGGTTTAGGACCGTTTTATCCTAAGCAGAAACACGGCTTAGTGTACCAGTGTCTGCTCACTGATCTGTACACCGTGTTAGTTCCGTTCAGCCACAGACACTGTGCATGGTGATGACCATGGTGAAGACATCCCATGAACTGTCATCGCCAACAGCTTACCATGATGAGGCGACCAACCTGATCATAGCTGCGAACTTATTTAGGTCATACGGGACCAATCCACTTAGTCTTCAACTCAGTGGATTACCATATAACCATGGCTCTCTGTTCCCTAAAGAACACGTAACTATGTTACGCACCTATATGCATCTCATATATTAATAACTATCAATCTATATTAGACTAAAACATAAAGTTTTACAAGCTTAGAACACATCAATCCTAACAGAATGGATCGTACGAATGAATTAGAATGAATCGTACGATCCATTCTAATTCATTCGTACGATCCATTCTAATTCATTCGCACGAATGTATCCATTCTAGTTCATTCGTACAATCCATTCTAGTTCATTCGTACGATCCATTCTAATTCATTCGTACGATCCATTCTAATTAATTCGTATGATCCATTCTAATTCATTCGTACGATCCATTCTAATTCATTCATACAATCCATTCTAATTCATTCGCACGAATGTATATATTCTAATTAATTCGTACGATCCATTCTAATTCATTCGTATGATCCATTCTTATTCATTCGCACGATCCAGTCTAATAGATTCGCACGATCCATTCTAATTCATTCGCACGAATGTATCCATTCTAATTCATTCGTACGATCCATTCTAATTCATTAATATGATCCATTCTAATTCATTCGCACGATCCATTCTAATTCATTCGTATGATCCATTCTAATTCATTCGTACGATCCATTCTAATTCATTCGCACGATCCATTCTAATTCATTCGTACAATCTATTCTATTTCATTCGTAATATCCATTCTTACTCATTCGTATAATCCATTCTAATTCATTCGGACGAATGTATCCATTCTAATTTATTCGTACGATCCATTCTAATTCATTCGTACGATCCATTCTTACTCATTCGTACGATCCATTCTAATTCCTTCGTACGATCCATTCTAATTCCTTCGTACGATCCATTCTAATTCATTCGCACGATCCATTCTAATTCTTTCATACAATCCATTCTAATTCTTTCGTGCGAATGAATTAGAATGGATACCTTTGTGCATATGAATTAGAATGGATCGTACGAATGAATTAGAATGGATCATATTAATGAATTAGAATGGATCGTACGAATGAATTAGAATGGATACATTTGTGCGAATGAATTAGAATGGATCGTGCGAATCAATTAGACTGGATCGTGCGAATGAATAAGAATAGATCGTACGAATGAATTAGAATGGATCGAACAAATTAATTAGAATGGATACATTCGTGCGAATGAATTAGAATGGATTGTATGAATGAATTAGAATGGATCGTACGAATGAATTAGAATGGATCATACAAATTAATTAGAATGGATCATACGAATGAATTAGAATGGATCGTACGAATGAATTAGAATGGATCGTACGAATGAATTAGAATGGATCGTGCGAATGAATTAGAATGGATCGTATGAGTGAATTAGAACGGATAGTACGAATGAAGTAGAATGGATCGTATGAATGAATTAGAATGGATACATTCGTGCGAATGAATTAGAATGGATCGTACGAATGAATTAGAATGGATCGTACAAATGAATTAGAATGGATCTTACGAAAGAATTAGAATGGATCGTACGAATGAATTAGAATGGATACATTCGTGCGAATGAATTAGAATGGATCGGACGAATAAATTAGAATGGATCATATGAATGAATTAGAATGGATCGTGCGAATGAATTCGAATGGATCGCATGATCTATTCGAATAGAATGGATCGTATGAATGAATTAGAATGGATCGTGCGAATGAATTAGAATGGATTGTATGAATGAATTAGAATAGATTGTACGAATGAATTAGAATGGATCGTACGAATGAATTAGAATGGATCGCACGAAGGAATTAGAATGGATCGTACGAATGAATTAGAATGGATCGTACGAATGAATTATAATGGATCGTGCGAATGAATTAGAATGGATAATACGAATGAGTAAGAATGGATCGTACGATTGAAATAGAATGGATTGTGCGAATGAATTAGAATGGATCGTACGAATGAGTTAGAATGGATCGTGTGAAAGAATTAGAATGGATTGTATGAATGAGTTAGAATAGATCGTATGAATGAATTAGAATGGATCGTACGAATGAATTAGAATGGATCGTACGAAAGAATTAGAATGGATCGTACGAATGAATTACAATGGATACATTCGAGCGAATGAATTAGAATGGATACATTCGTGCGAAAGAATTAGAATAGATCGTATGAATGAATTAGAATGGATCCTATGAATGAATTAGAATGGATCGTGTGAATGAATTAGAATGGATCGTACGAATGAATTAAAATGGATCATGCTAATGAATTAGAATTGATCGAACGAATGAATTAGCATGGATCGTGCTAATGAATTAGAATGGAACGTACGAATGAATTAGAATGGATTGTGTGAAAGAATTAGAATGGATTGTATGAATGAATGAGAATGAATTCGTACGATCCATTCGGAATTCATTCGCACGATCCATTCTAATTCATTCATACGATCCATTCTAATTCATTCATACAATCCATTCTAATTCTTTCACACGATCCATTCTAATTCATTCGTAGGATCCATTCTAATTCATTCGTACAATCTATTCTATTTCATTCATACGATCCATTCTTACTCATTCGTATGATCCATTCTAATTCATTCGGACGAATGTATCCATTCTAATTTATTCGTACGATCCATTCTAATTCATTCGTACGATCCATTCTAATTCCTTCATACGATCCATTCTAATTCATTCGTACGATCCATTCAAATTCATTCATACGATCCATTCTAATTCATTCGTACGATCCATTCTAATTCATTCGCACAAATGTATACATTCTAATTCATTCGTACGAAGGAATTAGAATGGATCGTAAGAATGAATTAGAATGGATCGTACGAATGAATTAGAATGGATCTTACGAATGAATTAGAATGGATCATACGAATGAATTAGAATGGATCGTACGGATAAATTAGAATGGATATATTCATGCAAATGAATTGGAAAGGATCGTATGAATGTATTAGAATGGATCGTATGAGTGGATTAGAATGGATCGTACGAATGAATTAGAATCGATCGTATGAATGAATTAGAATGGTTACATTCGTGCGAATGAATTAGAATAGATCGTACGAATGAATTAGAATGGATCGTACGAATAAATTAGAATGGATCGTGGGAATGAATTAGAATGGATCGTACGAATGAATTAGAATGGATCCACCGAATGAGTTAGATTGGATCATACGAATGATCCATTCTAATTCATTCATACGATCCATTGTAATTCATTTGCACGAATAGATCCATTCTAATTCATTCGTACGATCCATTCTAATTCCTTTGTACGATCCATTCTAATTCCTTCGTACGATCCATTCTAATTCCTTCATACGATCCATTCTATTTCATTCATATGATCCATTCTAATTCCTTCTTACGATCCATTCTAATTCCTTCATATCCATTCTAATTCACTCATACGATCCATTCTAATTCATTCATACGATCTATTCTAATTCATTCATACAATCCATTCTAATTCTTTCACACGATCCATTCTAATTCATTCGTACGATCCATTCTAATTCATTCGCACAATCCATTCTATTTCATTCGTACGATCCATTCTTACTCATTGGTACGATTCATTCTAATTCATTCGCACGAATGTATCCATTCTAATTCATTCGTACGAAGGAATTAGAATGGATCATACGAATGAATTAGAATGGATCGTGCGAATGAATTAGAATGGATCGTACGAATGAATTAGAATGGATCGTACGAATGAACTAGAATGGATACATTCGTGCGAATGAATTAGAATGGATCGTACGAATGAATTAGAATGGATCGTACGAATGAATTAGAATGGATCTTACGAATGAATTAGAATGGATCGTACGAATAAATTAGAATGGATCGTATGAATGGTTTAGAATGGATACATTCGTGCGAATGAATTAGAATGGATCGGACGAATGAATTAGAATGGATCGTACGAATGAATTAGAATGGATCAAATGAATGAATTAGAATGGTTACATTCATGCGAATGAATTAGAATGGATCGTACGAATGGATTAGAATTGATCGTAAGAACGGATTAGAATGGATACATTCGTGCGAATGAATTAGAATAGATCATACGAATGAGAAAGAATGGATCGTATGAATGAAATAGAATGGATTGTACGAATGAATTAGAATGGATCGTGCGAATGAATTTGAATGGATCGTACGAATGAATTAGAATGGATCGTGCTAATGAATTAGAATTGATCGTACGAATGAAATAGAATGGATTGTATGAATTATTTAGAATGGATCGTATGAATGAATTAGAATGAATCGTACGAATGATTTAGAATGGATACATTCGTGCGAATGAATTAGAATGGATCATACGAATGAGTAAGAATGGATCGTACGAATGAAATAGAATGGATTGTACGAATGAATTAGAATGGATTCATACAAATGAATTAGAATGGATACATTCGTGCGAATAAATTAGAATGGATCGTACCAATGAGTAAGAATGGATCGTACGAATGAAATAGAATGGATTGTGCGAATGAATTAGAATGGATCGTATGAATGAATTAGAATGGATCGTGTGAAAGAAATAGAATGGATTGTATGAATGAATTAGAATAGATCGTATGAATGAATTAGAATGGATCTTACGAATGATTTAGAATGGATCGTACGAATGAATTAGAATGGATGGTACGAATGAATTAGAATGGATACATTCGTGCGAATGAATTAGAATGGATACATTCGTGCGAACGAATTAGAATAGATCGTATGAATGAATTAGAATTGATGATATGAATGAATTAGAATGGATCGTGCGAATGAATTAGAATGGATCGTACGAATGAATTAGAATGGATCGTGCTAATGAATTAGAATTGATCGAACGAATGAATTAGCATGGATCGTGCTAATGAATTAGAATAGAACGTACGAATGAATTAGAATGCATCGTGTGAAAGAATTAGAATGGATTGTATGAATGAATTACAATGAATTCGTACGATCCATTCGAATTCATTCGCACGATCCATTCTAATTCATTCATACGATCCATTCTAATTCATTCATACAATCCATTCTAATTCTTTCACACGATCCATTCTAATTCATTGGTAGGATCCATTCTAATTCATTCGTACAATCTATTCTATTTCATTCGTACGATCCATTCTTACTCATTCGTATGATCCATTCTAATTCATTCGGACGAATATATCCATTCTAATTTATTCGTACGATCCATTCTAATTCATTCGTACGATCCATTCTAATTCATTTGTACGATCCATTCTAATTCATTCGTCCGATCCATTCTAATTCATTCGCACGATTGTATCCATTCTAATTCATTCGTACGATCCATTTTAATTCATTCGTACGATCCATTCTAATTCATTCGTAAGATCTATTCTAATTCATTCGTACGATCCATTCTAATTCATTTGTACGATCCATTCTAATTCATTCGCACGAATGTATCCATTCTAGTTCATTCGTACGATCCATTCTAATTTATTCGTACGATCCATTCTAATTCATTCGCACGATCCATTCTAATTCATTCGTATGATCCATTCTAATTCATTCATACGATCCATTCTAATTCATTCGTACGATCCATTCTAATTCATTCGCACAAATATATCCATTCTAATTCATTCGTACGATCCATTCTAATTCATTCGCACGATCCAATCTAATTCATTCGTACGATCCATTGTAATTCATTCGCACGATCTGTTCTTATTCATTCGCACAATCCATTGTAATTCATTCGCACGAATGTATCCATTCTAATTCATTCGTACGATCCATTCTAATTCTTTCGTACGATGCATTCTAATTCATTCATATGATCCATTCTAATTAATTCGTATGATCCATTCTAATTCATTCGTACGATCCATTCTAATTCATTCATACAATCCATTCTAATTCATTCGCACGAATGTATCCATTCTAATTAATTCGTACGATCCATTCTAATTCATTCGTATGATCTATTCTTATTCATTCGCACGATCCAGTCTAATTGATTCGCACGATCCATTCTAATTCATTCGCACGAATGTATCCATTCTAATTCATTCGTACGATCCATTCTCATTCATTAATATGATCCATTCTAATTCATTCGTACGATCCATTCTAATTCATATGCACAAAGGTATCCATTCTAATCCATTTGTCGGATCCAATCTAATCCATTCGTACGATCCATTCTAATTCATTCGTACGATCCATTCTAATTCATTCGCTCGAATGTATCCATTCTAATCCATTCGTACGATCCATTCTAATCCATTCGTACGATCCATTCTAATTCATTCGCATGAATGTAACCATTCTAATTCATTCATTTGATCCATTCTAATTCATTCGTACGATCCATTCTAATTCATTCATCCGATCCATTCTAATTCATTCGCACGAATGTATCCATTCTAATTCATTCGTACGATCCATTCTAATTCATTCGTACGATCCATTCTAATTCATTCGTAAGATCCATTCTAATTCATTCGTACGATCCATTCTAATTCATTCGCACGAATGTATCCATTCTAGTTCATTCGTACGATCCATTCTAATTCATTCGCACGATCCATTCTAATTCATTCATAGGATCCATTCTAATTCATTCATACAATCCATTCTAACTCATTCGCACGAATGTATGTATTCTAATTCATTCGTACGATCAGTTCTAATTCATTCACAAAATATATTCTAATTCATTCATACGATCCATTCTAATTCATTCACACGAATGTATCCATTCTAATTCATTCATACGATCCATTCTAATTCATTCGTACGATCCATTCTAATTCACTCATACGATCCATTCTAATACATTCATACGATCCATTCTAATTCATTTGCACGAATATATCCATTCTAATTCATTCGTACGATCCATTCTGATTCCTTCGTACGATCCATTCTAATTCATTCGTACGATCTATTCTAATTCATTCGTACGATCCATTCTAATTCATTCGTACGATCCATTCTAATTCCTTCGTACGATCCATTCTAATTCCTTCGTACGATCCATTCTAATTCATTCATACAATCCATTCTAATTCTTTCACACGATCCATTCTAATTCATTCGTACGATCCATTCTAATTCATTTATGCAATCCATTCTATTTCATTCGTACGATCCATTCTTACTCATTCGTACGATCCATTCTAATTCATTCACACGAATGTATCCATTCACTACAAAAAAAACAGTTATTACCGACGGACAATATCCGTCGGTAATATTAAAATTTCGTCGGTAATATTATATAGCGACGGAAGATATTTCCGTCGCTGGCTGTCGGGAAAAAAGGCGTCGGGGAAAACAATACGACGGACCAAATATTACCGTCGGTATTAATAATTAATACCGACGGTAATTAGAACGCCGTCGGTAATATTTAATCAATTTAAAACTAATATAATATAGTATTGCCGACGAACTATAAGAATCCGTCGGTAATATATAAACATTTTACCGACGAGTATAGTTTATACTGTCGGTAATACTATATATATTACCGACACATATATATATTACCCGTCGGTAATAATATATATATTACCGACCAAATTAATATCACCGTCGGTAATACTATATATATTACCGACGGATATATATATTACCCGTCGGTAATACTATATATATTACCGACGGATATTATATGCCGTCGGCAAATCATTAATAATTTAAAAAAAATAAAAATATTATTACCGAAGGAATAATTTATTTCCGTCGGTAATAAGTATCTTTTTTTTTTTAATAAATTTACATAAATAATGTTATTTAATTCCTGTGATTCAATACCACAATATATTACCACAATTTATCAAATATTACCACAATTTATCAAATATTACCACAATTTATAAAATATTACCTAAATTGATAAAAAATTACAGCAAATTATCAAATATTACCACAGTTCCCGGCCGACAATTATAGATAGAAGAAAAAATAACCATATATTACAAAACAATATTTACACAATCCAGAACTGAGAGATGATACATGTCCTATCTCAACCACCCCCGCCCGCCACCAACGCCGGTGCTCTCATCGATCCCCTGACGCCGCCCTATCTCAACCACGCCCGCCCACCACCAACGCTGGTGCTCTCATCGATCCCCTGACGCCGCCCTGCTCCTGCAATTAACATGTATTTGTTAAAAAAATGGTTTATATCTATAACTGAGTCTAAGCGTTAAAAAATGATAAGTTAGCGTGTTTCGATTTTGAAATAGGTTTGGATTCGATCCGATCATCATCGGCTCGGCATCCGGTAATTCGAACTTGGAATTATTCCGTATTTCGGACTTGCGAGCGGGTTCTAATTGGATATTTGACCAATTTACGCTCCGATTCATCGATTTAGAGTCTAAGTGTTGGAAAATCATAAGTTAGCGTGTTTCGGATATGAAATAGGTTTGGATTCGATCCGATCGTCATCGGCTCGGCATCCGGTAATTCGAACTTGGAATTATTCCGTATTTCGGACTTGCGAGCGGGTTCTAATTGGATATTTGACCAATTTACGCTCCGATTCACCGATTTAGAGTCTAAGTGTTGGAAAATCATAAGTTAGCGTGTTTCGGATATGAAATAGGTTTGGATTCGATCCGATCGTCATCGGCTCGGCATCCGGTAATTCGAACTTGGAATTATTCCGTATTTCGGACTTGCGAGCGGGTTCTAATTGGATATTTGACCAATTTACGCTCCGATTCACCGATTTAGAGTCTAAGTGTTGGAAAATCATAAGTTAGCGTGTTTCGGATATGAAATAGGTTTGGATTCGATCCGATCGTCATCGGCTCGGCATCCGGTAATTCGAACTTGGAATTATTCCGTATTTCGGACTTGCGAGCGGGTTCTAATTGGATATTTGACCAATTTACGCTCCGATTCACCGATTTAGAGTCTAAGTGTTGGAAAATCATAAGTTAGCGTGTTTCGGATATGAAATAGGTTTGGATTCGATCCGATCGTCATCGGCTCGGCATCCGGTAATTCGAACTTGGAATTATTCCGTATTTCGGACTTGCGAGCGGGTTCTAATTGGATATTTGACCAATTTACGCTCCGATTCACCGATTTAGAGTCTAAGTGTTGGAAAATCATAAGTTAGCGTGTTTCGGATATGAAATAGGTTTGGATTCGATCCGATCGTCATCGGCTCGGCATCCGGTAATTCGAACTTGGAATTATTCCGTATTTCGGACTTGCGAGCGGGTTCTAATTGGATATTTGACCAATTTACGCTCCGATTCACCAATTTAGAGTCTAAGTGTTGGAAAATCATAAGTTAGCGTGTTTCGGATATGAAATAGGTTTGGATTCGATCCGATCGTCATCGGCTCGGCATCCGGTAATTCGAACTTGGAATTATTCCGTATTTCGGACTTGCGAGCGGGTTCTAATTGGATATTTGACCAATTTACGCTCCGATTCACCGATTTAGAGTCTAAGTGTTGGAAAATCATAAGTTAGCGTGTTTCGGATATGAAATAGGTTTGGATTCGATCCGATCGTCATCGGCTCGGCATCCGGTAATTCAAACTTGGAATTATTCCGTATTTCGGACTTGCGAGCGGGTTCTAATTGGATATTTGACCAATTTACGCTCCGATTCACCGATTTAGAGTCTAAGTGTTGGAAAATCATAAGTTAGCGTGTTTCGGATATGAAATAGGTTTGGATTCGATCCGATCGTCATCGGCTCGGCATCCGGTAATTCGAACTTGGAATTATTCCGTATTTCGGACTTGCGAGCGGGTTCTAATTGGATATTTGACCAATTTACGCTCCGATTCACCGATTTAGAGTCTAAGTGTTGGAAAATCATAAGTTAGCGTGTTTCGGATATGAAATAGGTTTGGATTCGATCCGATCGTCATCGGCTCGGCATCCGGTAATTCGAAGTTGGAATTATTCCGTATTTCGGACTTGCGAGCGGGTTCTAATTGGATATTTGACCAATTTACGCTCCGATTCACCGATTTAGAGTCTAAGTGTTGGAAAATCATAAGTTAGCGTGTTTCGGATATGAAATAGGTTTGGATTCGATCCGATCGTCATCGGCTCGGCATCCGGTAATTCGAACTTGGAATTATTCCGTATTTCGGACTTGCGAGCGGGTTCTAATTGGATATTTGACCAATTTACGCTCCGATTCACCGATTTAGAGTCTAAGTGTTGGAAAATCATAAGTTAGCGTGTTTCGGATATGAAATAGGTTTGGATTCGATCCGATCGTCATCGGCTCGGCATCCGGTAATTCGAACTTGGAATTATTCCGTATTTCGGACTTGCGAGCGGGTTCTAATTGGATATTTGACCAATTTACGCTCCGATTCACCGATTTAGAGTCTAAGTGTTGGAAAATCATAAGTTAGCGTGTTTCGGATATGAAATAGGTTTGGATTCGATCCGATCGTCATCGGCTCGGCATCCGGTAATTCGAACTTTGAATTATTCCGTATTTCGGACTTGCGAGCGGGTTCTAATTGGATATTTGACCAATTTACGCTCCGATTCACCGATTTAGAGTCTAAGTGTTGGAAAATCATAAGTTAGCGTGTTTCGGATATGAAATAGGTTTGGATTCGATCCGATCGTCATCGGCTCGGCATCCGGTAATTCGAACTTGGAATTATTCCGTATTTCGGACTTGCGAGCGGGTTCTAATTGGATATTTGACCAATTTACGCTCCGATTCACCGATTTAGAGTCTAAGTGTTGGAAAATCATAAGTTAGCGTGTTTCGGATATGAAATAGGTTTGGATTCGATCCGATCGTCATCGGCTCGGCATCCGGTAATTCGAACTTGGAATTATTCCGTATTTCGGACTTGCGAGCGGGTTCTAATTGGATATTTGACCAATTTACGCTCCGATTCACCGATTTAGAGTCTAAGTGTTGGAAAATCATAAGTTAGCGTGTTTCGGATATGAAATAGGTTTGGATTCGATCCGATCGTCATCGGCTCGGCATCCGGTAATTCGAACTTGGAATTATTCCGTATTTCGGACTTGCGAGCGGGTTCTAATTGGATATTTGACCAATTTACGCTCCGATTCACCGATTTAGAGTCTAAGTGTTGGAAAATCATAAGTTAGCGTGTTTCGGATATGAAATAGGTTTGGATTCGATCCGATCGTCATCGGCTCGGCATCCGGTAATTCGAACTTGGAATTATTCCGTATTTCGGACTTGCGAGCGGGTTCTAATTGGATATTTGACCAATTTACGCTCCGATTCACCGATTTAGAGTCTAAGTGTTGGAAAATCATAAGTTAGCGTGTTTCGGATATGAAATAGGTTTGGATTCGATCCGATCGTCATCGGCTCGGCATCCGGTAATTTGAACTTGGAATTATTCCGTATTTCGGACTTGCGAGCGGGTTCTAATTGGATATTTGACCAATTTACGCTCCGATTCACCGATTTAGAGTCTAAGTGTTGGAAAATCATAAGTTAGCGTGTTTCGGATATGAAATAGGTTTGGATTCGATCCGATCGTCATCGGCTCGGCATCCGGTAATTCGAACTTGGAATTATTCCGTATTTCGGACTTGCGAGCGGGTTCTAATTGGATATTTGACCAATTTACGCTCCGATTCACCGATTTAGAGTCTAAGTGTTGGAAAATCATAAGTTAGCGTGTTTCGGATATAAAATAGGTTTGGATTCGATCCGATCGTCATCGGCTCGGCATCCGGTAATTCGAAGTTGGAATTATTCCGTATTTCGGACTTGCGAGCGGGTTCTAATTGGATATTTGACCAATTTACGCTCCGATTCACCGATTTAGAGTCTAAGTGTTGGAAAATCATAAGTTAGCGTGTTTCGGATATAAAATAGGTTTGGATTCGATCGGATCGTCATCGGCTCGGCATCCGATAATTCGAACTTGGAATTATTCCGTATTTCGGACTTGCGAGCGGGTTCTAATTGGATATTTGACCAATTTACGCTCCGATTCACCGATTTAGAGTCTAAGTGTTGGAAAATCATAAGTTAGCGTGTTTCGGATATAAAATAGGTTTGGATTCGATCGGATCGTCATCGGCTCGGCATCCGATAATTCGAACTTGGAATTATTCCGTATTTCGGACTTGCGAGCGGGTTCTAATTGGATATTTGACCAATTTACGCTTCGATTCACCGATTTAGAGTCTAAGTGTTGGAAAATCATAAGTTAGCGTGTTTCGGATATGAAATAGGTTTGGATTCGATCGGATCGTCATCGGCTCGGCATCCGGTAATTCGAACTTGGAATTATTCCGTATTTCGGACTTGCGAGCGGGTTCTAATTGGATATTTGACCAATTTACGCTCCGATTCACCGATTTAGAGTCTAAGTGTTGGAAAATCATAAGTTAGCGTGTTTCGGATATGAAATAGGTTTGGATTCGATCCGATCGTCATCGGCTCGGCATCCGGTAATTCGAACTTGGAATTATTCCGTATTTCGGACTTGCGAGAGGGTTCTAATTGGATATTTGACCAATTTACGCTCCGATTCACCGATTTAGAGTCTAAGTGTTGGAAAATCATAAGTTAGCGTGTTTCGGATATAAAATAGGTTTGGATTCGATCCGATCGTCATCGGATCGGCATCCGGTAATTCGAAGTTGGAATTATTCCGTATTTCGGACTTGCGAGCGGGTTCTAATTGGATATTTGACCAATTTACGCTCCGATTCACCGATTTAGAGTCTAAGTGTTGGAAAATCATAAGTTAGCGTGTTTCGGATATAAAATAGGTTTGGATTCGATCGGATCGTCATCGGCTCGGCATCCGATAATTCGAACTTGGAATTATTCCGTATTTCGGACTTGCGAGCGGGTTCTAATTGGATATTTGACCAATTTACGCTCCGATTCACCGATTTAGAGTCTAAGTGTTGGAAAATCATAAGTTAGCGTGTTTCGGATATAAAATAGGTTTGGATTCGATCGGATCGTCATCGGCTCGGCATCCGATAATTCGAACTTGGAATTATTCCGTATTTCGGACTTGCGAGCGGGTTCTAATTGGATATTTGACCAATTTACGCTCCGATTCACCGATTTAGAGTCTAAGTGTTGGAAAATCATAAGTTAGCGTGTTTCGGATATGAAATAGGTTTGGATTCGATCCGATCGTCATCGGATCGGCATCCGATAATTCGAAGTTGGATTTATTCCGTATTTCGGACTTGCGAGCGGGTTCTAATTGGATATTTGACCAATTTACGCTCCGATTCACCGGTTTAGAGTCTAAGTGTTGGAAAATCATAAGTTAGCGTGTTTCGGATATGAAATAGGTTTGGATTCGATCCGATCGTCATCGGATCGGCATCCGGTAATTCGAACTTGGAATTATTCCGTATTTAAAAGAAAAACAGAGACTACATCATTACCATGAGAGAGAGAGTGACCATTTACGATTCGATTTACCGATTTATAGTCTAAGTGTTGGAAAATCATAAGTGTGATAATATGATCAAAACTCAAATTAGTAAGATTCATATTTTTTGCTAATATTATAAAGATTAGTAAGTACCTGATCATGAGGATGAGCCACCGCTAGACCGGCTTATGAATTCATTAAATTTACGCTCCAGTTCCCTGCGAGCTTCTCTTTCCTCATCGAGGGCCTTCTTCTCCGCCTCAACCCTCTGCTCGAGGGCCTGTCTCTGCTCTCGCTCCGCCTCCATCCTCTGCTCGAGGGCCTGCCTCTGCTCTCGCTCCGCGTCTAGCGCAGACTGCAGCTGAGTGATAGCACCGGTCTGGGTGTCCCGTGCCCTCGAGCGCATACCCTCTCGTCCAAAGTAGGAGGAGGGCGTGACTCCAAGGCCCGTACAGAGGACACGGCCGTGCGTGGCAGGTCTCAGCACAGTATCCATCGCTGAGTCGACAGATACTGAGCTGGAGGAGGAGCCGGCCTCGCCCGACGGGGTCACCATAAGTCGCATCCTCTCCTATATAAAAACTACCAATGATATTCAATGATATTTTATGGCATATGTATAAGAATATATTAACAGTAATTTAATTACTTACCACTTGCGAGGCAACCCTGTCGTCCAGAAATGCCCCATCGATACGCCGCCTCCTAGAGGCCTCAAAAAGGTCAATCCTATTAGGCTCGTGGCCCAAGGACTGTGTCTGTTGGACATATAAAATAAATAGACGAGTTAATATAACATGTATAGAGCTTTAAATAATAACAATGTTTGTATCATTTACCAGCTGCTGGGCAAGCTGGGGCATGGAGGTCCTCCCCTTCACTGGAGCAGGTGTCGTCGAGGCACTTCTATTCTGCTTGCCTATAGCAGATTTATTCTGTGCAATCGATTAAATTTTGAAACATCAATACAAATTTTTAGTATAACATTAAAACAAGTACGAATCAACAAAATTATAATTATACCTGAAAGTTAGGGGTGGCCCAGTGAGCGACCAAAAACTGTAGAATGTGTAGCGGTGGCGCGTCTCTTGTCCCAGCCGCAGCCTGTACCTCCTCAGCCGGCTGGCCGACCAAGTAACCGTAGAGCTTGTAGAGCTCGTGACGGTAATCCCTGTACCGCTCACCCATCGTCTTCCACAAGTCCTCCCGATGGGTGTCGGTTTCCATGTTCTCCCATTTAAATTTCTCCTGTAAAATCAATTTAGAAACAAGTCATTTTATCAAATCAAATTATAAAGAAGTACGATATTATTCTAAAATGCTTTAATGAAACTAACGTACCAAAAACTGCTGATACATCCTCTCCTTATAGGATGCATCAATGTTCTTCCACCCCCTTAACCCCACAATCGGGGCATTCCTCTCCTCCCGTACTATCATGCCGACCCACGTGGCGGCGTCAGAAGCGTGCTCGCCCACAAAGGTATAGCCGCTCCACTGTAGGGACAGCGGCTCGCGTAAGGCCGACAAGCGCCGGGCCGTCGTCACGCCCCGGTCGCCTACGTACCTGGTCGACCCTGCAAATAAAATATACATCAGTACTGAAGAAGTATTTACAACATGTATAAAACTTTAGATCTAAACATTACCTGTGGGCGTAGACGCTGCAGCCGAGTGCTGAGCAGTGCTCGAAGCTCCGGAGGCTGCGACCACAGCAGGAGCTGGTGTGGAGAGAGGAACAGCACTACCAGATCCGGACGGCTCAGCCTCGGACCCTGGGGTGGCAGCCGGAGCGCTCTCAGCTACCCTACCCCTGCCTCTGCCTCTGCCTCTACGAACATATGACCGTGATGCCATCTGAAACAATTTAATTTACATATGAAACAGTAAGATTTAAGATTTACATATGAAACAATATGAAACAGTTTGATTTACATATGAAACAGTATGATTTACATATGAAACAATATAAAACAATATGAACCCGCTCGCAATATGAAACAATATGAAACAATATGAAACAGTTAGACTCTAAATCGGTTAATCGGATCGTAAAGTGGTCAAATATCCAATTAGAACCCGCTCGCAAGTCCGAAATACGGAATATAATTCCAAGTTCGAATTATCGGATGCCGATCCGATGACGATCGGATCGAATCCAAACCTATTTTATATCCGAAACACGCTAACTTATGATTTTCCAACACTTAGACTCTAAATCGGTGAATCGGAGCGTAAATTGGTCAAATATCCAATTAGAACCCGCTCGCAAGTCCGAAATACGGAATAATTCCAAGTTCGAATTACCGGATGCCGAGCCGATGACGATCGGATCGAATCCAAACCTATTTCATATCCGAAACACGCTAACTTATGATTTTCCAACACTTAGACTCTAAATCGGTGAATCGGAGCGTAAATTGGTCAAATATCCAATTAGAACCCGCTCGCAAGTCCGAAATACGGAATAATTCCAAGTTCGAATTACCGGATGCCGAGCCGATGACGATCGGATCGAATCCAAACCTATTTCATATCCGAAACATGCTAACTTATGATTTTCCAACACTTAGACTCTAAATCGGTGAATCGGAGCGTAAATTGGTCAAATATCCAATTAGAATCCGCTCGCAAGTCCGAAATACGGAATAATTCCAAGTTCGAATTACCGGATGCCGAGCCGATGACGATCGGATCGAATCCAAACCTATTTCATATCCGAAACACGCTAACTTATGATTTTCCAACACTTAGACTCTAAATCGGTGAATCGGAGCGTAAATTGGTCAAATATCCAATTAGAACCCGCTCGCAAGTCCGAAATACGGAATAATTCCAAGTTCGAATTACCGGATGCCGAGCCGATGACGATCGGATCGAATCCAAACCTATTTCATATCCGAAACACGCTAACTTATGATTTTCCAACACTTAGACTCTAAATCGGTGAATCGGAGCGTAAATTGGTCAAATATCCAATTAGAACCCGCTCGCAAGTCCGAAATACGGAATAATTCCAAGTTCGAATTACCGGATGCCGAGCCGATGACGATCGGATCGAATCCAAACCTATTTCATATCCGAAACACGCTAACTTATGATTTTCCAACACTTAGACTCTAAATCGGTGAATCGGAGCGTAAATTGGTCAAATATCCAATTAGAACCCGCTCGCAAGTCTGAAATACGGAATAATTCCAAGTTCGAATTACCGGATGCCGAGCCGATGACGATCGGATCGAATCCAAACCTATTTCATATCCGAAACACGCTAACTTATGATTTTCCAACACTTAGACTCTAAATCGGTGAATCGGAGCGTAAATTGGTCAAATATCCAATTAGAACCCGCTCGCAAGTCCGAAATACGGAATAATTCCAAGTTCGAATTACCGGATGCCGAGCCGATGACGATCGGATCGAATCCAAACCTATTTCATATCCGAAACACGCTAACTTATGATTTTCCAACACTTAGACTCTAAATCGGTGAATCGGAGCGTAAATTGGTCAAATATCCAATTAGAACCCGCTCGCAAGTCCGAAATACGGAATAATTCCAAGTTCGAATTACCGGATGCCGAGCCGATGACGATCGGATCGAATCCAAACCTATTTCATATCCGAAACACGCTAACTTATGATTTTCCAACACTTAGACTCTAAATCGGTGAATCGGAGCGTAAATTGGTCAAATATCCAATTAGAACCCGCTCGCAAGTCCGAAATACGGAATAATTCCAAGTTCGAATTACCGGATGCCGAGCCGATGACGATCGGATCGAATCCAAACCTATTTCATATCCGAAACACGCTAACTTATGATTTTCCAACACTTAGACTCTAAATCGGTGAATCGGAGCGTAAATTGGTCAAATATCCAATTAGAACCCGCTCGCAAGTCCGAAATACGGAATAATTCCAAGTTCGAATTACCGGATGCCGAGCCGATGACGATCGGATCGAATCCAAACCTATTTCATATCCGAAACACGCTAACTTATGATTTTCCAACACTTAGACTCTAAATCGGTGAATCGGAGCGTAAATTGGTCAAATATCCAATTAGAACCCGCTCGCAAGTCCGAAATACGGAATAATTCCAAGTTCGAATTACCGGATGCCGAGCCGATGACGATCGGATCGAATCCAAACCTATTTCATATCCGAAACACGCTAACTTATGATTTTCCAACACTTAGACTCTAAATCGGTGAATCGGAGCGTAAATTGGTCAAATATCCAATTAGAACCCGCTCGCAAGTCCGAAATACGGAATAATTCCAACTTCGAATTACCGGATGCCGAGCCGATGACGATCGGATCGAATCCAAACCTATTTCATATCCGAAACACGCTAACTTATGATTTTCCAACACTTAGACTCTAAATCGGTGAATCGGAGCGTAAATTGGTCAAATATCCAATTAGAACCCGCTCGCAAGTCCGAAATACGGAATAATTCCAACTTCGAATTACCGGATGCCGATCCGATGACGATCCGATCGAATCCAAACCTATTTCATATCCGAAACACGCTAACTTATGATTTTCCAACACTTAGACTCTAAATCGGTGAATCGGAGCGTAAATTGGTCAAATATCCAATTAGAACCCGCTCGCAAGTCCGAAATACGGAATAATTCCAAGTTCGAATTACCGGATGCCGAGCCGATGACGATCCGATCGAATCCAAACCTATTTCATATCCGAAACACGCTAACTTATGATTTTCCAACACTTAGACTCTAAATCGATGAATCGGAGCGTAAATTGGTCAAATATCCAATTAGAACCCGCTCGCAAGTCCGAAATACGGAATAAATCCAACTTCGAATTATCGGATGCCGATCCGATGACGATCCGATCGAATCGAAACCTATTTCATATCCGAAACACGCTAACTTATGATTTTCCAACTCTTAGACTCTAAATCGGTAAATCGGTCGGATCGTAAATCGGTGAAACGGTATGATTTACATATGAAACGGTATGATTTACATATGAATCGGTGAAACGGTATGATTTACATATGAAACAATATGATATACATATGAAACAATATGATTTATATATGAAACAATTTGATTTAAATATGAAACAATTTGATTTACATACGGTCTAGTCATTTTCTGTCTCATCTCTGTCACTCTCATCGCTTCCCTCTTCTATTATTTGATCTGCATTCGCTGTCCAGTTTATATTGTCGACATCTTCATTTTCGTCGTGCACTGCGTCGACAATGATTATCTCATCATTCTGGTATGCATCCAAATCATCATCGACGACCCCCGCATCCTTGTCTCCCATGTCGTAAAAATCTCTGGGTGGTGACCTGACTACAATTTGCCAACCTGGAGAGGTATTATCCGGTGCATAAAATATCTGTTGCGCTTGAGAGGCAAGAATGAATGGATCTTCATATTGGGTATTCAATCTCTTGGCAGTGTTGATGCTGATAAAACCGTATTTGTCGACATTATAACCAGTCCCGCGATTATTAACATCATACCAATCGCATTTGAATAATACGATCCGATTTTGGCCAAGGAATTTAATCTCGAGAATCTCGTTGAGGACGCCGTAGAAGTCGATATTTTCTAATTCTTCTTGCTCACCGTTGACGACAACCCCACTATTTTGGGTTCTTCGTGATTTTTCACTATCTTTCGTCCGAAATCTATAACCGTTCACGATATAACCATCGTACGATATTGCGTCTTGCAAAGGACTACAAGATAAGCGCCAGAGATCCTCATTCATCAGCGGATCGTGGTTGTCGTGCAGCTCCTGTGCCTATAATAACCACACGACATTCATGATATGAACACATAATTATTGTTCGGTAATGGATGTCAATGAAATTCAGTAATGATGTGAATACTTACGTGTTTCTCGAACCACGATGGGAATTCACGATCATGAATTTGGGGAGCATTTCGAATACCCCGATTATTAATGATGGCTTTATGCTTCCTGTTTTACCGGTTATGAATTAGATTATAATTAGCACATATACTTAATGAATGGACTGAAAGAATGAGTAAATGATCGTAAAATGCTTACTCAATGAATGGCCACACTTCATCACATTGGCGCAACACATACATATGTGCCTGTTGAATCTCATCTACAGACAATCGACGGGTTTTGCCTCCTCCTACAGGTCTACCCATTTCGGCAAATATAGACAGACCCCCATCGAAGTCTATTGGACCACCGTCATAGTTCCGCTCAAGTTGATTGAATCGCGTGTCTATACCATGTAGGTATCTTGAGCAGAATGTTAGACATTCTTCTGCTAGGTATCCTTCAGCAATTGATCCCTCCGGACGACTTTTATTACGAACATATGATTTCAATGTTCGCAAGTACCTAATTTGAGAAAAAAATATTTGTATGAATATATCAAGAACGATCAAATACATTGTGCGAATGAGACGAGACGATTACCTCTCGATAAAATACATCCACCGGTAATGAATTGGGCCGCCGAGTTTGGCCTCATTTGCCAAGTGAACGGTCAAATGCACCATGACATCAAAGAATGAAGGTGGAAATATCATCTCTAACTTGCACAATGTGAGCGCAATATCCCTCTCCATCTGTTCAAGTTGGTCCACTCTAAGTACCTTCGAGCACAACTGTCTGAAAAAAGTGCTGAGCTCAATTAACGGACCGGACACCTCTTCGGTTAAATTCCCACGTATAGCAAGAGATAACAATCGCTGCATAAGAACATGACAATCGTGGCTCTTTAATCCAGACAACTTCCGGCCGTTCTCTTGCACGCATCGTGCGATATTCGAAGAATAACCGTCTGGCGTTTTCACAGACCGTAGGAATGCACATAAGGCTGCCTTTTGCTGTGAGCTCATGGTGTAGCATGCAACTGGCAACACATACTTATCCCCAATCTCTTGGGGATGAAGTGATTTTCGGATGCCCAACTCCTTAAGATCGAGACGAGATTTAAGATTATCCTTCGTCTTACCGTCGAGATTCAGCAGTGTTCCTATAATGTTGTCACACACATTTTTCTCAATATGCATGACATCCAAGTTATGCCGCAAGAGTAGGCTGCTCCAGTACGGTAGTTTAAAGAAAATACTCTTCTTCTTCCAGTTATGCTCACGCGTAGAATCTTCATGCGTTCTCTTCTTTTTACCTTTTCCAAGTGCCACGGCATCAAGCTGATCCAATTCGCACAAGACTTCTACCCCCGAAAGCTGCTCCGGGGCCTTTGCAAGTTCCTTCTTGCCGTTGAAAGCTCTTTTGTTCTGCCTCCACTTATGGCCGTCAACAAGGAATCTTCGATGGCCCATATAACAGAACTTGCCTCCGTTCTTCAATCGTAATGAATCTGTCTCCTTATTGCATGTAGGGCACGCCAATTTTCCTTTAGTACTCCACCCGGATAAGTTGGCATATGCAGGAAAATCGTTGATGGTCCATAGAAGTGCCGCATGCATCCGAAAATTCTGGCGCAACGAGGCATCATACGTATCGGCCCCAACTTCCCATAACTCGTTCAACTCCTCAATCAACGGCTGCAAGTAAACGTCAATATCATTACCAGGCGACCTGGGTCCGGGAATGAGCAAGGAGAGCATTGTGTATGGCTTTTTTAAGCACATCCAGGGAGGCAAATTGTATGGAACTAGGACAACTGGCCAAATGCTGTACGACACACTCATATTCCCAAAGGGATTGAAGCCATCGCTAGCAAGCCCTAACCTGACGTTGCGAACTTCACATGCGAATTCAGGATATGTATGATCAAAATCTTTCCACGTCAGAGAGTCGGCCGGATGTCTCATAATCCCGTCATCTGTACGTTCTCGTGCATGCCACCTCATGTGCTCAGCAGTCTTCGATGACATAAACAACCTCTGAAGCCTGTCCCTGAGCGGGAAGTATAGGAGAACCTTTGCAGATACATTTTTCTTCCTTCGACTGGTACTAGACTCGGCATCCGTCTCTTTATATCTCGTTGCTCCGCATATGTGGCATGACCGCGCATGTTCGTACTCTTTCCGGTACAACATACAATCGTTCACGCATGCATCAATTTTCTCATAACCCAGACCGAGATCTTTAATTGTCTTCTTCGCCTCGTAGAATGATTTCGGTACTGTCTCACCCATAGGAAAAGCCTCTTTCAGCAACTCTACCAACATATTAAATGACTTATTACTCCAACCATTGAGGCACTTCAAATGAAGAAGCTTTACAGTGAAAGAGAGTTTTGAAAACTTCTCACACCCCGGGTATAGAGGTTGTTCGGCATCTTTAAGCAATCTGTAGAACTTGTCCGCTTCGATATTGGGCTGATCACCTGACGGTGTTTCCGTGCCTATTCCACCTTGCAAATCATGTATCATACCCTGCATGTCATCGTCATCGTCTGTATTAATATTATCATCAGCGATCACTGTGTTTGAAGTTTCACCGTGAGCTGCCATGGGGACTGCATCTAGCTCCTCACCGTGCGAGAACCAACGGGTATAGGTAACGTCAATGCCACGCATTACCAGATCAACCTCACATTCCTCTCGAACCTTCCTAATCACCCTTCCGCAGTCTATACAGGGACACACAATTTTTCCATCAAGCGGTGCAAGACGCTCAAATGCAAAATCCAGAAATTTCCTGACTCCTTCTCTGTACTCTTGGCTCATGCGATTCGAATTACGCATCCAACTCTTATCGATCGAAGACATCTTCGTCTATCTGGCTATACAACACCTGACATATAATTTCAAACAATGTTATAAAACTCCGCACAATTTCGGTTTCGGTTCCCGGGTATGGAACACCGAACCAAAACTTCTACAGGCCATCCACATCCCTAATGGATGAGTGTATTATGATGAGTAGACTAGTCACATAGTAAACCTAGGGTTGCTGGCCAGCATTTGAACTGCTGATAGTTCGAATGCTAGGCATAGCACCAAAGTTATGCGACAGTAAGTCAACAAGTCAGGGAGCCTCATCAAGTAAACACTTGGGGTCTGACGGTTCTCTCTGTCGCTCGAGTAGATTTATGGCTTTAGCATACCTCATATCACACCGAACCGACAAAAACCGACTATTTCGGTTTCGGTTTCGGTTTCGATTTCGGTTTTGATTTTTCGTAAACCGAAAAAAATATAACCGACAAAACCCACACCGAAACCGACCGACAAAACCGACGCTCACCCTAGTCTAAAAACTACATTTTGCCCCCCATTCCCCCATTCAATTCAGTTTTGATAGGATAAAATTCAATGTTTTAAAACACGAAAACTCGACTCGACTCGAAACCTTAATGAGTCGAGTACACACGACAACTCGGCTAAAACCCGACAAACTCGAGTCGGATCGAAACTCAACCGAGTCAGATCGAAACTCGAGTTTTGGACCGAGTCGGATCGAAACTCAGCCGAGTCGAGTCGACTCGGCCGAGTTTCGAGTCGACTCGGCGAATAACGTGACACCACTTTACGGCACTAATTAATCTGTCACATGGCTGTTAGAGCACTAGTGTGTTAAATACTTCTGATAAACCACTATTCAATTAAAAAATTAATAATATTTTGAACAAAAAAATCCCTAATATTTACCACCATGGTAGATACGTACTTCAAGCCAAATGAAACATTTATTACATAATTCTAAAATACTTGACAAAGTACTTATCAAAATATTTAGCCCTTAACAAATGGAGCCATAAGAATTAGAGAAATGCTATTCAGCATTAAGGTTTTTCCTATTCCGCCAGCATGATTAACTTGACAGCATACAATTGGTGGCTGAAACCTACTAGTGACATTAACCGAAGGGGGAGGAGGAGCTCACCAGCGATGGTCGGCAGGCCTCGAGAAGGAGGAGGAGCACTGGTGTCGCAGTCGGTGGCGCGAGAAAGCGGAGGGGTGGCCGGAGGTGCAAGGGAGGTGATGGGTGGCCGGCCGGAGGTGCAAGGGATCGAGAGAGAGAGAGACAGGTGAGGGGAGGAAGTAGAGAGAGAGAGAGAGAGAGAGAGAGGGAAGGCTAGGGAGGCCGGGGAGGGGGGGAGGAGGCCGGGGGAGAGAGAGAGAGGGCCGGGAGGCCGGGGAGGGGCGGAGGTCGGGAGGGGGATGGGTGGCCGGGAGGGGGATGGGTGGCCGGAGGGGATCTCGGGGCTGCCGGAGGGGGACGGGGTCGCCGGGGGGTCGGGTCGGTGAGAGAGAGAGAGAGATTGAGAGAGAGGGGCGCGCGCCGGAGAGATCGAATCAGAAGAATCAAAGAAGACCTCGACTGTTTTGTTATATAACAGGGTTTTTGCCGACGGACATTTTATCTTCCGTCGGTAAAACTAATTTTTTTACCGACGGTAAATAACAATCCGTCGGTAAAACTCCACGACGAAAAAACAAGCTCAATTTTTTCCAGAGGCTCGGTTTGGCACCCTGAGTTTCGTCGGGACATTTTACCGACGTAAATTTAATTACCGTCGGTATTGTACCGACGGATATATAAATTCCGTCGGTATAATCCCGACGAAAACACAAGTTCAATTTTTTCCAGAGGCTCGGTTTGGCACACTGAGTTTCGTCGGGACATTTTACCGACGGAAACTAAATTACCGTCGGTATTGTGCCGACGGACATATAAATACCGTCGGTATAATTAGTTATACCGACGGAACTTTCACGTCCGTCGGTAAATAGCACGACGGAACTCAACCTCCTACTTTTTTCCAGAGGCTCGGTTTTTACACTGAGTTTCGTCGGGACAATTTTACCGACGGACATTTTATTACCGTCGGTATATTGCCGACGGAGATATTATGGCTGTCGGTAACATTGGTTATACCGACGGAAATACAATTTCCGTCGGTACAATATCACGACGATGACATTTTGCCGACGGTTTATATGTAACCGTCGGTATAAAGTATATTACCGACGGTATATATGTATACCGTCGGTATAAATATGCAAAGAAAATTAAAAAAATTGAAGTTATAATACCGACGGATATTATTTTCCCCGTCGGTAAAAAGTGTATTATTACCGACGGTGATAATAATGTCCGTCGGTAAAGACCCTATTTCTTGTAGTGATTCGTACGAATGAATTAGAATAGATTGTACGAATGAATTAGAATGGATCGTACGAATGAATTAGAATGGATCGTACGAAGGAATTAGAATGGATCGTACGAATGAATTAGAATGGATCGTACGAATGAATTAGAATAGATCGTACGAATGAATTAGAATGGAGCGTACGAATGAATTAGAATGGATATATTCATGCAAATGAATTAGAATGGTTTGTACGAATGTATTAGAATGGATCGTATGAGTGAATTAGAATGGATCGTACGAATGAATTAGAATGGATTGTATGAATGAATTAGAATGGTTCGTATGAATGAATTAGAATGGATCATACGAATTAATTAGAATGGATCGTACGAATGAATTAGAATGGATCGTACGAATGAATTAGAACGGATCGTGCGAATAAATTAGAATGGATCGTACGAATGAATTAGAATGGATACATTTGTGCGAATGAATTAGAAGGATCGTACGAATGAATTAGAATGGATCGTATGAATGAATTAGAATAGATCGTACGAATGAATTAGAATGGATCGTGCGAATGAATTAGAATGGATCGTACGAATGAATTAGAATGGTTCGTGTGAAAGAATTAGAATGGATCGTACGAATGAATTAGAATGGATCGTGCGAATGAATTAGAATGGATCGTACGAATGAATTAGAATGGATACATTTGTGTGAATGAATTAGAATGGATCGTACGAATGAATTAGAATGGATCGTATGAATGAATTAGAATGGATCGTACGAATGAATTAGAATGGATCGTGCGAATGAATTAGAATGGATAGTACGAATGAATTAGAATGGATCGTACGAATGAACTAGAATGGATACATTCGTGCGAATGAATTAGAATGGATCGTACGAATGAATTAGAATGGATCGTACGAATGAATTAGAATGGATCTTACGAATGAATTAGAATGGATCGTACGAATGAACTAGAATGGATCGTACGAATGAATTAGAATGGATCATACGAATGAGGAAGAATGGATCGTACGAATGAAATAGAATAGATTATACGAATGAATTAGAATGGATTCGTACGAATGAATTAGAATGGATACATTCGTGCGAATGAATTAGAATGGATCGTACCAATGAGTTAGAATGGATCGTACGAATGAAATCGAATGGATTATGCGAATGAAGTAGAATGGATCGTACGAATGAATTAGAATGGATCGTGTGAAAGAATTTGAATGGATTGTATGAATGAATTAGAATAGATCGTATGAATGAATTAGAATGGATCGTACGAATGAATTAGAATGGATCGTACGAATGAATTAGAATGGATACATTTGTGCGAATGAATTAGAATGGATACATTCGTGTGAAAGAATTAGAATAGATCGTATGAATGAATTAGAATGGATCCTATGAATGAATTAGAATGGATCATGCGAATGAATTAGAATGGATCGTACGAATGAATTAGAATGGATCGTGCTAATGAATTAGAATTGATCGAACGAATGAATTAGCATGGATCGTGCTAATGAATTAGAATGGAACGTACGAATGAATTAGAATGGATCGTGTGAAAGAATTAGAATGGATTGTATGAATGAATTAGAATGGATCGTACGAATGAATTAGAATGGATCGTACGAATGAATTAGAATGGATCGTACGAATGAATTAGAATGGATACATTCGTGCGAATGAATTAGAATGGATACAGTCGTGCGAAAGAATTAGAATAGATCGTATGAATGAATTAGAATGGATCCTATGAATGAATTAGAATGGATCGTGCGAATGAATTAGAATGGGTCGTACGAATGAATTAGAATGGATCGTGCTAATGAATTAGAATTGATTGAACGATTGAATTAGCATGGATCGTGCTAATGAATTAGAATGGAACGTACGAATGAATTAGAATGGATCGTGTGAAAGAATTAGAATGGATTGTATGAATGAATTAGAATGAATTCATACGATCCATTCGAATTCATTCGCACGATCCATTCTAATTCATTCATACGATCCTTTCTAATTCATTCATACAATCCATTCTAATTCTTTCACACGATCCATTCTAATTCATTCGTAGGATCCATTCTAATTCATTCGTACAATCTATTCTATTTCATTCGTTCGATCCATTCTTACTCATTCGTATGATCCATTCTAATTCCTTCGTATGATCCATTCTAATTCCTTCGTACGATCGATTTTAATTCATTCGCACGATCCATTTTAATTCTTTCATACAATCCATTCTAATTCTTTCGTACGAATGAATTAGAATGGATACCTTTGTGCATATGAATAAGAATGGATCGTACGAATGAATTAGAATGGATCATATTAATGAATTAGAATGGATCGTACGAATGAATTAGAATGGATAAATTCGTGCGAATGAATTAGAATGGATCGTGCGAATCAATTAGACTGGATCGTGCGAATGAATAAGAATAGATCATACGAATGAATTAGAATAGATCGTACGAATTAATTAGAATGGATACATTCGTGCGAATGAATTAGAATGGATTGTATGAATGAATTAGAATGGATCGTACGAATGAATTAGAATGGATCATACGAATTAATTATAATGGATCATACGGATGAATTAGAATGGATACGAATGAATTAGAATGGATCGTACGAATGAATTAGAATGGATCGTGCGAATAAATTAGAATGGATCGTACGAATGAATTAGAATGGATACATTTGTGCGAATGAATTAGAAGGATCGTACGAATGAATTAGAATGGATCGTATGAATGAATTAGAATGGATCGTACGAATGAATTAGAATGGATCGTGTGAATGAATTAGAATGGATCGTACGAATGAATTAGAATGGATCGTGTGAAAGAATTAGAATGGATCGTACGAATGAATTAGAATGGATCGTGCGAATGAATTAGAATGGATCGTACGAATGAATTAGAATGGATACATTTGTGCGAATGAATTAGAATGGATCGTACGAATGAATTAGAATGGATCGTATGAATGAATTAGAATGGATCGTACGAATGAATTAGAATGGATCGTGCGAATGAATTAGAATGGATCGTATGAATGAATTAGAATGGATCGTACTAATGAACTAGAATGGATACATTCGTGCGAATGAATTAGAATGGATCGTACGAATGAATTAGAATGGATCGTATGAATGAATTTGAATGGATCTTACGAATGAATTAGAATGGATCGTACGAATAAACTAGAATGGATCGTACGAATGAATTAGAAGGGATACATTCGTGCGAATGAATTAGAATGGATCGGATGAATGAATTAGAATGGATTGTACGAATGGATAAGAATGGATCGTACGAATGAATTAGAATGGATCGTACGAATAAATTAGAATGGATACATTCGTCCGAATGAATTAGAATGGATCATACGAATGTGGAAGAATGGATCGTACGAATGAAATAGAATAGATTATACGAATGAATTAGAATGGATTCGTACGAATGAATTAGAATGGATACATTCGTGCGAATGAATTAGAATGGATCGTACCAATGAGTAAGAATGGATCGTACGAATGAAATAGAATGGATTGTGCGAATGAATTAGAATGTATCGTACGAATGAATTAGAATGGATCGTGTGAAAGAATTAGAATGGATTGTATGAATGAATTAGAATAGATCGTATGAATGAATTAGAATGGATCGTACGAATGAATTAGAATGGATCGTACGAATGAATTAGAATGGATACATTGGTGCGAATGAATTAGAATAGATACATTCGTGCGAAAGAATTAGAATAGATCGTATGAATGAATTAGAATGGATCCTATGAATGAATTAGAATGGATCGTGCGAATGAATTAGAATGGATCGTACGAATGAATTAGAATGGATCGTGCTAATGAATTAGAATTGATCGAACGAATGAATTAGCATGGATCGTGCTAATGAATTAGAATGGAACGTACGAATGAATTAGAATGGATCGTGTGAAAGAATTAGAATGGATTGTATGAATGAATTAGAATGAATTCGTACGATCCATTCGAATTCATTCGCACGATCCATTCTAATTCATTCATACGATCCATTCTAATTCATTCATACAATCCATTCTAATTCTTTCACATGATCCATTCTAATTCATTCGTAGGATCCATTCTAATTCATTCGTACAATCTATTCTATTTCATTCGTACGATCCATTCTTACTCATTCATATGATCCATTCTAATTCATTCGGACGAATGTATCCATTCTAATTTATTCGTATGATCCATTCTAATTCATTCGTATGATCCATTCTAATTCATTCGTACGATCCATTCTTACTCATTCGTATGATCCATTCTAATTCATTCGTACGATCCATTCTAATTCATTCGTACGATCGATTCTAATTCATTCGCACTATCCATTCTAATTCATTCGTACGATCCATTCTAATTCATTCGTATGATCCATTCTAATTTATTCGTTCAAATATATCTATTCTAATTCATTCGTACGATCCATTCTAATTCATTCGCACGATCCATTCTAATTCATTCGCACGAATGTATCCATTCTAATTCATTTGCACGATCCATTCTAATTCATTCCTATGATCTATTCTAATTTATTCGTACGATTCATTCTAATTCATTCGTACGATCCATTCTACGATCCATTCTAATTCATTCGTATATTCCATTCTAATTCATTAGCACGATCCATGCTAATGAATTAGAATGGATCGTACGATCCAATCTAATTCATTCATACGATCCATTCTTACTCATTCGTATGATCCATTCTAATTCAATCGTACGATCCATTCTAATTCATTCGTACGATCCATTCTAATTCCTTCGTACGATCCATTCTAATTCATTCGTACGATCCATTCTAATTCATTCGTACGATCCATTCTAATTCCTTCATACGATCCATTCTAATTCATTCGTACGATCCATTCTAATTCATTCGCGCAATCTATTCTAATTCATTCGTACGATCCATTCTAATTCATTCGTATGATCCATTCTAATTCAGTCATATAATCCATTCTAGTTTATTCGCACGAATGTATCCATTCTAATTCATTCGTACGATCCATTCTAATTCATTCGCACAATCTATTCTAATTCATTCATACGATCCATTCTAATTCATTCGCACGAATGTATCCATTCTAATTCATTCATATGATCCATTCTACTTCATTCGTACTATCCGTTCTAATTCACTCATACGATCCATTCTAATTCATTCATACGATCCATTCTAATTCATTTGCACGAATATATCCATTCTAATTCATTCGTACGATCCATTCTAATTCCTTCGTACGATCCATTCTAATTCCTTCGTACGATCCATTCTAATTCCATCGTACGATCCATTCTATTTCATTCGTATGATCCATTCTAATTCCTTCGTACGATCCATTCTAATTCCTTCGTATCCATTCTAATTCACTCATACGATCCATTCTAATTCATTCGTACGATCCATTCTAATTCATTCATACAATCCATTCTAATTCATTCGCACGAATGTATCCATTCTAATTCATTCGTACGATCAGTTCTAATTCATTCACAAAATCTATTCTAATTCATTCATACGATCCATTCTAATTCATTCACACGAATGTATCCATTCTAATTCATTCATACGATCCATTCTAATTTATTCGTACAATCCATTCTAATTCACTCATACGATCCATTCTAATACATTCATACGATCCATTCTAATTCATTTGCACGAATATATCCATTCTAATTCATTCGTACGATCCATTCTAATTCCTTCGTACGATCCATTCTAATTCATTCGTACGATCTATTCTAATTCATTCGTACGATCCATTCTAATTCCTTCATACGATCCATTCTAATTCATTCCTACGATCCATTCTAATTCATTCGTACAATCCATTCTAATTCTTTCACACGATCCATTCTAATTCATTCGTACGATCCATTCTTATTCATTCGTGCAATCCATTCTATTTCATTCGTACGATCCATTCTTACTCATTCGTACGATCCATTCTAATTCATTCACACGAATGTATCCATTCGTACGAATGAATTAGAATAGATTGTACGAATGAATTAGAATGGATCGTACGAATGAATAAGAATGGATCGTACGAAGGAATTAGAATGGATCGTACGAATGAATTAGAATGGATCGTACGAATGAATTAGAATAGATTGTACAAATGAATTAGAATGGATCGTACGAAGGAATTAGAATGTATCGTACGAATGAATTAGAACGGATATATTCGTGCAAATGAATTAGAATGGATCATATGAATGTATTAGAATGGATCGTATGAGTGAATAAGAATGGATCGTACGAATAAATTAGAATGGATTGTATGAATAAATTAGAATGGATCGTACGAATGAATTAGAATGGATCATACGAATTAATTAGAATGGATCGTACGAATGAATTAGAATGGATTGTACGAATGAATTAGAATGGATAGTACGAATGAATTTGAATGGATACATTCGTGCGAATGAATTAGAATGGATTGTGCGAATGAATAAGAACAGATCGTGCGAATGAATTAGAATAGATCGTACGAATGAATTAGAATGGATCGTGCGAATGAATTAGAATGGATCATACGAATGAATTAGAATGGATCCATTTGTGCGAATGAATTAGAATGGATCGTACGAATGAATTAGAATGGATCGTATGAATGAATTAGAATGGATCGTACGAATGAATTAGAATGGATCGTGCGAATGAATTAGAATGGATCGTGCGAATGAATTAGAATGGATCGTATGAATGAATTAGAATGGATCGTGTGAAAGAATTAGAATGGATCGTACGAACGAATTAGAATGGATCGTGCGAATGAATTAGAATGGATCGTACGAATGAATTAGAATGGATACATTTGTGCGAATGAATTAGAATGGATCGTACGAATGAATTAGAATGGATCATATGAATGAATTAGAATGGATCGTACGAATGAATTAGAATGGATCGTGCGAATGAATTAGAATGGATCGTACGAATGAATTAGAATGGATCGTACGAATGAACTAGAATCGATACATTCGTGCGAATGAATTAGAATGGATCGTACGAATGAATTAGAATGGATCGTACGAATGAATTAGAATGGATCATACGAATGAATTAGAATGGATACATTCGTGCGAATGAATTAGACTAGATCGGACGAATGAAATAGAATGGATCGTACGAATAAATTAGAATGGATATATTCGTCCGAATGAATTAGAATGGATCATACGAATGAGTAAGAATGGATCGTACGAATAAAATAGAATAGATTGTACGAATGAATTAGAATGGATCCTATGAATGAATTAGAATGGATCGTGTGAAAGAATTAGAATGGATTGTATGAATGAATTTGAATAGATCGTATGAATGAATTAGAATGGATCATACGAATGAATTAGAATGGATCGTACGAATGAATTAGAATGGATCGTACGAATGAATTAGAATGGATACATTCGTGCGAATAAATTAGAATGGATACATTCGTGCGAAAGAATTAGAATAGATCGTATGAATGAATTAGAATGGATCCTATGAATGAATTAGAATGGATCGTGCGAATGAATTAGAATGGATCATACGAATGAATTAGAATGGATCGTGTGAACGAATTAGAATGGATCGTACGAATGAATTAGAATGGATCGTGCGAATGAATTAGAATGGATCGTACGAATGAATTAGAATGGATACATTTGTGCGAATCAATTAGAATGGATCGTACGAATGAATTAGAATGGATCGTGCTAATGAATTAGAATTGATCGAACGAATGAATTAGCATGGATCGTGCTAATGAATTAGAATGGATCATACGAATGAATTAGAATGCATCGTGCGAATGAATTAGAATGGATCGTATGAATGAATTAGAATGGATCGTGCGAATGAATTCGAATGGATCGTACGAATTCATTCTAATTAATTCATAAAATCCATTCTAATTCTTTCACACGATCCATTCTAATTCATTCGTACGTTCCATTCTAATTAATTAGCACGATCCTTGCTAATTCAATCGTTCGATCAATTCTAATTCATTAGCACGATCCATTCTAATTCATTCGTACGATCCATTCTAATTCATTCGCACGATCCATTCTAATTCATTCATAGGATCCATTCTAATTCATTCATACGATCTATTCTAATTCTTTCGCACGAATGTATCCATTCTAATTCATTCGTACGAATGTATCCATTCTAATTTATTTGTACGATCCATTCTAATTCATTCATACGATACATTTGAATCTTGTGGCGAACAATGGGAAGTGGGGCAGGTGGCTGACCTGGGCCGGCGTCCGTGCGAGGAGGTGGTGGAGGCACGGATACATTCGTGCAAATGAATTAGAATGGATTATATGAATGAATTAGAATAGAATTAGAATTAGAATGGATCGTACGAAGGAATTAGAATGGATCGTACGAATGAATTAGAATGGATCATACGAATGAATTAGAATAGATCGTACGAATGAATTAGAATGGATCGTACGAATGAATTAGAATGGGTTATGCGAATGAATTAGAATGGATCGTACGAATGAATTAGAATGGATCGTGTGAAATAATTAGAATGGATTGTATGAATGAATTAGAATAGATCGTATGAATGAATTAGAATGGATCGTACGAATGAATTAGCATGGATCGTACGAATGAACTAGAATGGATACATTCGTGCGAATGAATAAGAATGGATCGTACGAATGAATTAGAATGGATCGTACGAATGAATTAGAATGGATCTTACGAATGAATTAGAATGGATCGTACGAATGAATTAGAATGGATCGTACGAATGAATTAGAATGGATACATTCGTGCGAATGAATTAGAATAGATCGAACGAATGAATTAGAATGGATCGTACGAATGAATTAGAATGGATCGGATGAGTGAATTAGAATAGATCGTACGAATGAATTAGAATGGTTCGTATGAATGAATTAGAATGGATCGTGCAAAAGAATTAGAATGCATTGTATGAATGAATTAGAATGTATCGTATGAATGAATTAGAATGGATCGTGCGAATGAATTCGAATGGATCGCATGATCCATTCGAATAGAATGGATCGTATGAATGAATTAGAATGGATCGGGCGAATGAATTAGAATGAATTGTATGAATGAATTAGAATGGATCGTATGAATGAATTAGAATGGATCGTGCGAATGAATTAGAATGGATCGTACGAATGAATTATAATGGATCGTACGAATGAATTAGAATGGATCATACGAATGAATTAGAATGGATCAGAAGAATGAGTAAGAATGGATCGTACGAATGAAATAGAATGGATTGTACGAATGAATTAGAATGGATACATTCATGCGAATGAATTAGAATGGATCGGACGATTGAATTAGAATGGATCGTACGATTCATTCTAATTCAGTCGTACGATCCATTCTAATACATTCGTACGATTCATGCTAATTCATTCGCACGATCCAATCTAATTCATTCGTACGATCCATTCTTATTCATTCATACGATCCATTCTAATTCATTCGCACAATCCATTCTAATTCATTCGTACAATCCATTCTAATTCACTCGTATGATCCATTCTAACTCATTCGGTGGATCCATTCTAATTCATTCGTACGATCCATTCTAATTCATTCCCATGATCCATTCTAATTTATTCGTACGATCCATTCTAATTCATTCGTACGATCTATTCTAATTCATTCGCACGAATGTAACCATTCTAATTCATTCATACGATTCATTCTAATTCATTCGTATGAGCTATTCAAATTCATTCGTCCGATCCATTCTAATTCATTCGTACCATCCATTCTAATTCATTCATACAATCTATTTAGATTCATTCGCACAAATGTATCCATTCAAATTCATTCGTACGATCCATTCTAATTCATTCGTACGATCCATTCTAATTCATTCATACAATCTATTCTAATTCATTCATAGAATCCATTCTAATTCTTTCACACGATCCATACTAATTCATTCGTACGATCCATTCTAATTCATTCGTACGATCCATTCTAATTCACACATACGATCCATTCTAATACATTCATACGATCCATTCTAATTCATTTGCACGAATATATCCATTCTAATTCATTCGTACGATCCATTCTAAAACATTCATACGATCCATTCTAATTCATTTGCACGAATATATCCATTCTAATTCATTCGTACGATCCATTCTAATTCCTTCGTATGATCCATTCTAATTCGTTCGTACAATCCATTCTTATTCATTCGTACGATCCATTCTAATTCATTAATATGATCCATTTTAATTCATTCGTACGATCTATTCTAATGAATTAGAATTGATCGTACGAATGAAATAGAATGGATTGCACGAATGATTTAGAATGGATCGTACGAATGAATTAGAATGGATCGTGTGAAAGAATTAGAATGGATTGTATTAATGAATTAGAATGGATCGTACGAATGAATTAGAATGGATCTTACAAATGAATTAGAATGGATTAGAATGGATTAGAATGGATTGTGCGAATGAATTAGAATGAATCGTATGAATGAATAAGAATGGATCGTATGAATGAATTAGAATGGATCGTGCGAATGAACTAGCATGAATCGTACGAATGTATTAGAATGGATCATACGAATGAGTAAGAATGGATCGTAGGAATGAAATAGAATGGTTTGTACGAATGAATTAGAATGGATAGATTCGTGCGAATGAATTAGAATGGATCGTACGAATTAATTAGAATGGATCATACGAATGAATTAGAATGGATCGTTCGAATGAATTAGAATGGATCGTACGAATGAATTAGAATGGATTGTGCGAATGAATTAGAATGGATCGTACGAATGAATTAGAATGGATACATTTGTGTGAATGAATTAGAATGGATCGTACGAATGAATTAGAATGGATCGTACGAATGAATTAGAATGGATCATGCGAATGAATTAGAATGGATCGTACAAATGAATTAGAATGAATCGTGTGAAAGAATTAGAATGGATCGTACGAATGAATTAGAATGGATTGTGCGAATGAATTAGAATGGATCGTACGTATGAATTAGAATGGATACATTTGTGCGAATGAATTAGAATGGATCGTACGAATGAATTAGAATGGATCGTATGAATGAATTATAATGGATCGTATCAATGAATTAGAATGGATCGTGCGAATGAATTAGAATGGATCATACGAATGAATTAGAATGGATCGTACGAATGGACTAGAATGGATACATTCGTGCGAATGAATTAGAATGGATCGTACGAATGAATTAGAATGGATCGTACGAATAAATTAGAATGGATCTTACGAATGAATTAGAATGGATCGTACAAATGAATTAGACTGGATCGTACGAATGAATTAGAATGGATACATTCGTGCGAATGAATTAGAATGGATTGGACGAATGAATTAGAATGGATCGTACGCTCGAATGTATCCATTCTAATCCATTCGTACGATCCATTCTAATCCATTCGTACGATCCATTCTAATTCATTCGCATGAATGTAACCATTCTAATTCATTCATTTGATCCATTCTCATTCATTCGTACGATCCATTCTAATTCATTCATACGATCCATTCTAATTCATTCGTACGATCAATTCTAATTCATTCGCATGAATGTAACCATTCTAATTCATTCATTTGATCCATTCTAATTCATTCGTACGATCCATTCTAATTCATTCGTCCGATCCATTCTAATTCATTCGCACGAATGTATCCATTCCAATTCATTCGTACGATCCATTCTAATTGATTCGTACGATCCCTTCTAATTCATTCGTAAGATCCATTCTAATTCATTCGTACGATCCATTCTAATTCATTCGTACGATCCATTCTAATTCATTCGCACGATCCATTCTAATTCATTTGCACGAATATATCCATTCTAATTCATTCGTACGATCCATTCTAATTCCTTCGTACGATCCATTCTAATTCCTTCGTACGATCCATTCTAATTCATTCGTACGATCCATTCTAATTCATTCGCACGATCCATTCTAATTCATTCATAGGATCCATTCTAATTCATTCATACGATCTATTCTAATTCTTTCGCACGAATGTATCCATTCTAATTCATTCGCACGAATGTATCCATTCTAATTCATTCGTACGAATCCATTCTAATTCATTCGTACAATCTATTCTATTTCATTCGTACGATCCATTCTAGTTCATTCGTACTATCCATTCTAATTCATTCGTACGATCCATTCTTACTCATTCGTATGATCCATTATGGATACATTCGTGCGAATGAATTAGAATGGATCATACGAATGAGTAAGAATGGATCGTACGAATGAAATAGAATGGATTGTGCGAATGAATTAGAATGGATCGTAGAATGGATCAGAATAGGTCGTGTGAAAGAATTAGAATGGATTGTATGAATGAATTAGAATGAATTTGTACGATCCATTCAAATTCATTCGCACGATCGTACAAATGAAATAGAATGGATTGTACGAATGAATTAGAATGGATCGTGCGAATGAATTAGAATGGATCGTACGAATGAATTAGAATGGATCGTACGAATGAACTAGAATGGATACATTCGTGCGAATGAATTAGAATGGATCGTACGAATGAATTAGAATGGATCGTACGAATGAATTACAATGGATCTTACGAATGAATTAGAATGGATCGTACGAATGAATTAGAATGGATCGTACGAATGAATTAGAATGGATCCTACGAATGAATTAGAATGGATCGTGTGAAAGAATTAGAATGGATTGAATGAATGAATTAGAATGGATCGTACGAATGAATTAGAATGGATCGTACGAATGAACTAGAATGGATACATTCGTGCGAATGAATTAGAATGGATCGTACGAATGAATTAGAATGGATCGTATGAATGAATTAGAATGGTTACATTCATGCGAATGAATTAGAATGGATCGTACGAATGGATTAGAATGGATCGTACGAATGGATTAGAATGGATACATTCGAGCGAATGAATTAGAATGGATTGTATGAATGAATTAGAATGGATCCTATGAATGAATTAGAATGGATCGTACGAATGAATTAGAATGGATACATTCGTGCGAATGAATTAGAATTGATCGTACGAATGAATTAGAATGGATCTTGCGAATGAATTAGAATGGATTGTACGAATGAATTAGAATGGATACATTCGTGCGAATGAATTAGAATGGATACATTCGTGCGAAAGAATTAGAATAGATCGTATGAATGAATTAGAATGGATCCTATGAATGAATTAGAATGCATCGTATGAGTGAATTAGAATGGATCGTATAGAATGAATTAGAATGGATTGTATGAATGAATTAGAATGGATTGTACGAATGAGTAAGAATGGATCGTACGAATGAATTAGATTGGATTGTGCGAATGAATTAGAATGGATCGTACGAATGAATTAGAATGGATCGTGTGAAAGAATTAGAATGGATTGTAAGAATGAATTAGAATAGATCGTGCAAATGAACTAGAATGGATACATTCGTGCGAATGAATTAGAATGGATCGTACGAAAGAATTAGAATGGATTGTATGAATGAATTAGAATGGATCGTACGAAGGAATTAGAATGGATCGTACGAATGAATTAGAATGGATCGTACGAAGGAATAAGAATAGATCGTACGAATGAATTAGAATGGATCGTACGAATGAATTAGAATGGATCGTGTGAAAGAATTAGAATGGATCGTATGAATGAATAAGAATGGATCGTACGAATGAATTAGAATGGATCGTGCGAATGAATTAGCATGAATCGTACGAATGTATTAGAATGGATCGTACGAATGAATGAATTTGAATAGATCGTATAAATGAATTAGAATGGATCGTACGAATGAATTAGAATGGATCGTACGAATAAATTAGAATGGATCGTACGAATAAATTAGAATGGATCGTACGAATAAATTAGAATGGATCTTACGAATGAATTTGAAAGGATCGTACGAATGAATTAGAATGGATCGTACGAATAAATTAGAATGGATACATTCGTCCGAATGAATTAGAATGGATCATACGAATGAGTAAGAATGAATAAGAATGGATCGTACGAATGAATTAGAATGGATCGTACGAATGAACTAGAATAGAATGGATCGTACGAATGAATTAGAACGGATCGTACGAATGAGTAAGAATGGATCGTACGAATGAATTAGAATGGAATAGAATAGATTGTATGAATGAATTAGAATAGATTCGTACGAATGAATTAGAATGGATACATTCGTGCGAATGAATTAGAATGGATCGTACCAATGAGTAAGAATGGATCGTACGAATGAATTAGAAAAGATCATCTGAAAGAATTAGAATGGATTGTATGAATGAATTAGAATGAATTCGTTCGATCAATTCTAAAACATTAGCACGATCCACTCTAATTCATTCGTATAATCCATTCTAATTTCTTCGTACGATCCATTGTAATTCATTCATACAATCCATTTAGATTCATTCGCACAAATGTATCCATTAGAATGGATCGTACGTACGATCTATTCTAATTCATTAGTACGATCCATTCTAATTCAATCGCACGAATGTATCCATTCTAGTTCATTCGTACGATCCATTCTAATTCATTCGTACGATCCATTCTAATTCATTCGCACGATCCATTCTAATTCATTCGTACGATCCATTCTAATTCATTCGCAGAATGTATCCATTCTAATTCATTCGTACATACGATCCATTCTAATTCATTCGCACGAATGTATCCATTCTAATTCATTTGTATAATCCATTCTCTTTCATTCGTACGATCCATTCTTACTCATTCTTATGATCCATTCTAATTCATTCGCACGAATGTATCCATTCTAATTCATTCGTACGATCCATTCTAATTCATTCGCACGATCCATTCTAATTCATTCATACGATCCATTCTAATTCATTCATACAATCCATTCTAGTTCTTTCAAACGATCCATTCTAACTCATTTGTAGGATCCATTCTTACTCATTCGTATGATCCATACTAATTCATTCGGACGAATGTATCCATTCTAATTTATTCGTACGAACCATTCTAATTCATTCGTACGATCCATTCTTACTCATTCATATGATCCATTCTAATTCATTCGGACGAATGTATCCATTCTAATTTATTTGTACGATCCATTCTAATTCATTCCTACGATCCATTCTAATTCATTCGTACGATCCATTCTTATTCATTCGTCTGATCCATTCTAATTCATTCGCACAAATGTATCCATTCTAATTCATTCGTACGGTCCATTCTAATTCATTCGCACAATCCATTCTATTTCATTCGTACGATCCATTCTTACTCATTCGTATGATCCATTCTAATTCATTCGGATGAATGTATCCATTCTAATTTATTCGTACGATCCATTCTAATTCATTCGTACGATCCATTCTAATTCATTCATACAATCCATTCTAATTCTTTCATACAATCCATTCTAATTCTTTCGTGCGAATGAATTAGAATGGATACCTTTGTGCATATGAATTAGAATGGATCGTACGAATGAATTAGAATGGATCATATTAATGAATTAGAATGGATCGTACGAATGAATTAGAATGGATACATTCGTGCGAATGAATTAGAATGGATCGTGCGAATCAATTAGACTGAATCGTGCGAATGAATAAGAATAGATCATACGAATGAATTAGAATGGATCGTACGAATTAATTAGAATGGATACATTCTTGCGAATGAATTAGAATGGATTGTATGAATGAATTAGAATGGATCGTACGAATGAACTAGAATGGATCATACGAATTAATTAGAATGGATCCTACGAATGAATTAGAATGGATCGTACAAATGAATTAGAATGGATCGTACGAATGAATAAGAATGGATCGTGCGAATGAATTAGAATAGATCGTACGAATGAATTAGAATGGATACATTTGTGCGAATGAATTAGAATGGATCGTACGAATGAATTAGAATGGATCGTATGAATGAATTAGAATGGATCGTACGAATGAATTAGAATGTATCGTGCGAATGAATTAGAATTGATCGTACGAATGAATTAGAATGGATCCTGTGAAAGAATTAGAATGGATCGTACGAATGAATTAGAATGGATCGTGCGAATGAATTAGAATGGATCGTATGAATGAATTAGAATAGATTTTGTGAATGAATTAGAACTGATCGTACGAATGAATTAGAATGGATCGTACGAATGAATTAGAATGGATACATTTGTGCGAATGAATTAGAATGGATCGTACGAATGAATTAGAATGGATCGTATGAATGAAATAGAATGGATACATTTGTGCGAATGAATTAGAATGGATCGTACGAATGAATTAGAATGGATACATTCGTGCGAATGAATTAGAATGGATAGTACGAATGAATTAGAATGGATCTTACGAATGAATTAGAATGGATCTTACGAATGAATTAGAATGGATCGTTCGAATGAATTAGAATGGATCGTACGAATAAATTAGAATAGATACATTCGTGCGAATAAATTAGAATGGATCGGACGAATGAATTAGAATGGATCGTACGAATGAATATAATGGATCGTACGAATGAATTAGAATGGATCGTGCGAATGAATTAGAATGGATCGTACGAATGAATTAGAATGGATACATTCGTGCGAATGAATTAAAATGGAGCGGACGAATGAATTAGAATGGATCGTACGAATGAATTAGAATGGATCGTACGAATGAATTAGAATGGATCGTACGAACGAATTAGAATGGATCGTACGAATAAATTAGAATGGATACATTCGTCCGAATGAATTAGAATGGATCATACGAATGAAATAGAATTGATACATTCGTGCGAATGAATTAGAATGGATCGGACGAATGAATTAGAATGGATCGTATGAATAAATTAGAATGGATACATTCGTGCGAATGACTTAGAATTGATCGTACGAATGAATTAGAATGAATCGTGTGAATGAATTAGAATATATCGTACGAATGAATTAGAATGGATCGTACGAATGAACTAGAATGGATACTTTCGTGCGAATGAATTAGAATGGATCGTACGAATGAATTAGAATGGATCATACGAATAAATTAGAATGGATCTTACGAATGAATTAGAATGGATCGTACGAATGAATTAGAATGGATCGTACGGATGAATTAGAATGGATACATTCGTGCGAATGAATTAGAATGGATCGGACGAATGAATTAGAATGGATCGTACGAATGAATTAGAATGGATCAAATGAATGAATTAGAATGGTTACATTCATGCGAATCAATTAGAATGGATCGTACGAATGGATTAGAATAGATCGTACGAATGGATTAGAATGGATACATTCGAGCGAATGAATTAGAATGGATCGTACGAATGAATTAGAATAGATCGTACGAATGGATTAGAATGGATCCTACGAATGGATTAGAATGGATACCTTTGTGCATATGAATTAGAATGGATCGTACGAATGAATTAAATTGGATTGTATGAATGAATTAGAATGGATCGTATGAATGAATTAGAATGGATCGTGTGAAAGAATTAGAATTGATTGTACGAATGAATTAGAATGGATCCTATGAATGAATTAGAATGGATCGTGCGAATGAATTAGAATGGATCGTACGAATGAATTAGAATGGATCGTGCTAATGAGTTAGAATTGATCGAACGAATTAATTAGCATGGATCGTGCTAATGAATTAGAATGGAACGTACGAATGAATTAGAATGGATCGTGTGAAAGAATTAGAATGGATTATATGAATGAATTAGAATGAATTCGTACGATCCATTCGAATTCATTCGCACGATCCATTCTAATTCATTCATACGATCCATTCTAATTCATTCATACAATCCATTCTAATTCTTTCACACGATCCATTCTAATTCATTCGTAGGATCCATTCTAATTCATTCGTACAATCTATTCTATTTCATTCGTACGATCCATTCTTACTCATTCGTATGATCCATTCTAATTCATTCGGACGAATGTATCCATTCTAATTTATTCGTACGATCCATTCTAATTCATTCGTACGATCCATTCTTACTCATTCGTATGATCCATTCTAATTCATTCGTACGATCCATTCTAATTCATTCGTACGATCCATTCTAATTCATTCGCACAATCTATTCTAATTCATTCGTACGATCCATTCTAATTCATTCGTACGATCGTACGAATAAATTAGAATGGATTGTATGAATGAATTAGAATGGATACATTTGTGCGAATGAATTAGAATGGATCATACGAATGAGTAAGAATGGATCGTACGAATGAAATAGAATGGATTGTACGAATGAATTAGAATGGATCGTACAAATGAATTAGAATGGTTCGTACAAATGAATTAGAATGGATCGTACGAATGAATTAGAATGGATCGTACAAATGAATTAGAATGGATCGTACGAATGAATTAGAATGGATACATTCGTGCGAATGAATTAGAATGGATCATACGAATGAGTAAGAATGGATCGTACGAATGAAATAGAATGGATTGTACGAATGAATTAGAATGGATCGTGCGAATAAATTTGAATGGATCGTACGAATGAATTAGAATGGATCGTACGAATGAATTAGAATGGATCGTACGAATGAATTAGAATGGATACATTCATGCGAATGAATTAGAATGGATACATTCATGCGAAAGAATTAGAATAGATCGTATGAATGAATTAGAATGGATCCTATGAATGAATAAGAATGGATCGTGCGAATGAATTAGAATGGATCGTACGAATGAATTAGAATGGATCGTACGAATGAATTAGAATGGATCGTACAAATGAATTAGAATGGATCATACGAATGAGTAAGAATGGATCTTACGAATGAAATAGAATGGATTGTATGAATGAATTAGAATGGATCGTACGAATGAATTAGAATGGATCGTGTGAAAGAATTAGAATGGATTGTATGAATGAATTAGAATGGATCATATCAATGAATTAGAATGGATCGTGCGAATGAATTAGAATGGATCGTACGAATGAATTAGAATCGATCGTACGAATGAATTAGAATGGATCATACGAATGAATTAGAATGGAACATACGAATGAGTAAGAATGGATCGTACGAATGAAATAGAATGGATTGTACGAATGAATTAGAATGGATACATTCGTGCGAATGAATTAGAATGGATCGTACGAATGTATTAGAATGGATCGTACGAATGAATTAGAATGGATCGTACGAATGAATTAGAATGCATCGTACGAAAGAATTAGAATGGATATATTCGTGCGAATGAATTAGAATGGATCGTACGAATGAATTAGACTGGATCGTACGAATGAATTTGAATGGATACATTTGTGCTAATGAATCTAAATGGATTGTATGAATGAATTACAATGGATTGTACGAATGAATTAGAATGGATCATACGAATGAATTAGAATAGCTCATACGAATGAATTAGAATGAATCATATAAATGAATTAGAATGGTTACAATCGTGCGAATGAATTAGAATAGATCGTACGAATGAATTAGAATGGATCGTACGAATAAATTAGAATGGATCGTGGGAATGAATTAGAATGGATCGTACGAATGAATTAGAATGGATCAACCAAATAAGTTAGAGTGGATCATACGAATGAATTAGAATGGATTGTATGAATGAATTAGAATGGATTGTGCGAATGAATTAGAATGGATCGTATGAATGAATAAGAATGGATCGTACGAATGAATTAGAATGGATCGTGCGAATGAATAGCAAGAATCGTACGAATGTATTAGAATGGATCGTACGAATGAATTAGAATGAATCGTACGATCCATTCTAATTCATTCGCACGAATATATCCATTCTAATTCATTCATACGATCTATTTTAATTCATTCATACAATCCATTCTAATTCTTTCACACGATCCATTCTAATTCATTCGTACGATCCATTCTAATTCATTCGTACGATCCATTGTAATTCATTCGTATGATCCATTCTAATTCATTCCTACGATCTATTCTAATTAATTCGCTCGAATATATCCATTCTAATTCATTCGTTCGATCCATTCTAATTCATTCGCACGATCCATTCTAATTCATTCGTATGATCCATTCTAATCCATTCGTACGATCCATTCTAATTCATTCGTACGATCCATTCTAATTCATTCGTACGATCCATTCTAATTCATTCGCACGAATGTATCCATTCTAGTTCATTCGTACGATCCATTCTAATTCATTCGTATGATCCATTCTAATTCATTCGCACGATCCATTCTAATTCATTCGTACGATCCATTCTAATTCATTCATACGATCCATTCTAATTCATTCTAGAATGGATACATTCGTGCGAATGAATTAGAATGGATCGTACGAATGAATTAGAATGGATCGTACGAATGAATTAGAATGGATCTTACGAATGAATTAGAATGGATCGTACGAATGAATTAGAATGGATCGTACGAATGAATTAGAATGGATCAAATGAATGAATTAGAATGGATCGTACGAATGAATTAGAATGGATCGTACGAATGAACTAGAATGGATACATTCGTGCGAATGAATTAGAATGGATCGTACGAATGAATTAGAATGGATTGTACGATTCAATCTAATTCATTCGTACGATCCATTCTAATACATTCGTACGATTCATGCTAATTCATTCGCACGATCCATTCTAATTCATTCGTACGATCCATTCTTATTCATTCATACGATCCATTCTAATTCATTCGCACAATCCATTCTAATTCATTCGTACAATCCATTCTAATTCATTCGTATGATCCATTCTAACTCATTCGGTGGATCCATTCTAATTCATTCGTACGATCCATTCTAATTCATTCCCACGATCCATTCTAATTTATTCGTACGATCCATTCTAATTCATTCGTACGATCTATTCTAATTCATTCGCACGAATGTAACCATTCGAATTCATTCATACGATTCATTCTAATTCATTCGTATGAGCTATTCTAATTCATTCGTACGATCCATTCTAATTCATTCGTACGATCCATTGTAATTCATTCATACAATCCATTTAGATTCATTCGCACAAATGTATCCATTCAAATTCATTCGTACGATCCAATCTAATTCATTCGTACGATCCATTCTAATTCATTCGCACGAATATATCCATTCTAATTCTTTCGTACGATGCATTCTAATTCATTCGTACGATTCATTCTAATTCATTCATTTGATCCATTCTAATTCATTCGTACGATCCAATCTAATTCATTCGTCCGATCCATTTTAATTCATTCGCACAAATGTATCCATTCTAATTCATTCGTACGATCCATTCTAATTCATTCGTACTATCCATTCTAATTCATTCGTAAGATCCATTCTAATTCATTCGTACGATCCATTCTAATTCATTCGTACAATCCATTCTAATTCATTCGCACGAATGTATCCATTCTAGTTCATTCGTCCGATCCATTCTAATTCATTCGTACGATCCAGTCTAATTCATTCCATACGATCCATTCTAATTCATTCGTACGATCGTACGAATGAATTAGAATGAATTAGAATGGATCGTACGAATAAATTAGAATGGATCTTACGAATGAATTAGAATGGATCGTACGAATGAATTAGAATGGATCGTACGAATGAATTAGAATGGATACATTCGTGCGAATGAATTAGAATGGATCGGACGAATAAATTAGAATGGATCGTACGAATGAATTAGAATGGATCATATGAATTCATTAGAATGGTTACATTCAAGCGAATGAATTAGAATGGATCATACGAATGGATTAGAATGGATCGTACGAATGGATTAGAATGGATACATTCGAGCGAATGAATTAGAATGGATCGTACGAATGAATTAGAATGGATCGTACGAATGGATTAGAATGGATCCTACGAATGGATTAGAATGGATACCTTTGTGCATATGAATTAGAATGGATCGTATGAATGAATTAGAATGGATCGTAGAATGGATCGAACGAATGAATTAGAATGAATTAGAATGGATCGTACGAATGAATTAGAATAGATCATAGGAATAAATTAGAATGGATCGTGCAAATGAATTAGAATGGATACATTCGTACGAATGAATTAGAATGGATCGTAGGAATGAATTAGAATGGATCGTGTGAAAGAATTAGAATGGATTGTATGAATGAATTAGAATGGATCATATGAATGAATTAGAATGGATCGTGCGAATGAATTCGAATGGATCATACGAATGAATTAGAATGGATCGTACGAATGAATTAGAATGGATACATTCGTGCGAATGAATTAGAATGGATACATTCGTGCGAAAAAATAAGAATAGATCGTATGAATGAATTAGAATGGATCCTATGAATGAATTAGAATGGATCGTGCGAATGAATTAGAATGGATCGTACGAATGAATTAGAATGGATCGTGCTAATGAGTTAGAATTGATCGAACGAATTAATTAGCATGGATCGTGCTAATGAATTAGAATGGAACGTACGAATGAATTAGAATTGATCGTGTGAAAGAATTAGAATGGATTATATGAATGAATTAGAATGAATTCGTACGATCCATTCGAATTCATTCGCACGATCCATTCTAATTCATTCATACGATCCATTCTAATTCATTCATACAATCCATTCTAATTCTTTCACACGATCCATTCTAATTCATTCGTAGGATCCATTCTAATTCATTCGTACAATCTATTCTATTTCATTCGTATGATCCATTCTTACTCATTCGTATGATCCATTCTAATTCATTCGGACGAATGTATCCATTCTAATTTATTCGTACGATCCATTCTAATTCATTCGTACGATCCATTCTAATTCATTCGTACGATCCATTCTAATTCATTCGCACAATCTATTCTAATTCATTCGTACGATCCATTCTAATTCATTCGTACGATCGTACGAATGAATTAGAATGGATTGTATGAATGAATTAGAATGGATACATTCGTGCGAATGAATTAGAATGGATCATACGAATGAGTAAGAATGGATCGTACGAATGAAATAGAATGGATTGTACGAATGAATTAGAATGGATCGTACAAATGAATTAGAATGGATCGTACAAATGAATTAGAATGGATCGTACGAATGAATTAGAATGGATCGTACAAATGAATTAGAATGGATCCTACGAATGAATTAGAATGGATACATTCGTGCGAATGAATTAGAATGGATCATACGAATGAGTAAGAATGGATCGTACGAATGAAATAGAATGGATTGTACGAATGAATTAGAATGGATCGTGCGAATGAATTTGAATGGATCGTACGAATGAATTAGAATGGATCGTACGAATGAATTAGAATGGATACATTCGTGCGAATGAATTAGAATGGATACATTCATGCGAAAGAATTAGAATAGATCGTATGAATGAATTAGAATGGATCCTATGAATGAATAAGAATGGATCGTGCGAATGAATTAGAATGGATCGTACGAATGAATTAGAATGGATCGTACGAATGAATTAGAATGGATCGTACAAATGAATTAGAATGGATTATACAAATGAGTAAGAATGGATCTTACGAATGAAATAGAATGGATTGTACGAATGAATTAGAATGGATCGTACGAATGAATTAGAATGGATCATGTGAAAGAATTAGAATGGATTGTATGAATGAATTAGAATGGATCTTATGAATGAATTAGAATGGATCGTGCGAATGAATTCGAATGGATCGTACGAATGAATTAGAATGGATCGTACGAATGAATAAGAAGGGATCATACGAATGAATTAGAATGGAACATACGAATGAGTAAGAATGGATCGTACGAATGAAATAGAATGGATTGTACGAATGAATTAGAATGGATACATTCGTGCGAATGAATTAGAATGGATCGTACGAATGAATTAGAATGGATCGTACGAATGAATTAGAATGGATCGTACGAATGAATTAGAATGCATCGTACAAAATAATTAGAATGGATATATTCGTGCGAATGAATTAGAATGGATCGTACGAATGAATTAGACTGGATCGTACGAATGAATTTGAATGGATACATTTGTGCGAATGAATCTAAATGGATTGTATGAATGAATTACAATGGATCGTACGAATGAATTAGAATGGATCGTACGAATGAATTAGAATAGCTCATACAAAAGAATTAGAATGAATCATATGAATGAATTAGAATGGTTACATTCGTGCGAATGAATTAGAATAGATCGTACGAATGAATTAGAATGGATCATACGAATAAATTAGAATGGATCGTGGGAATGAATTAGAATGGATCGTACGAATGAATTAGAATGGATCAACCAAATAAGTTAGAATGGATCATACAAATGAATTAGAATGGATTGTATGAATGAATTAGAATGGATTGTGCGAATGAATTAAAATGGATCGTATGAATGAATAAGAATGGATCGTACAAATGAATTAGAATGGATCGTGCGAATGAATAGCATGAATCGTACGAATGTATTAGAATGGATCGTACGAATGAATTATTATGAATCGTACGATCCATTCTAATTCATTCGCACGAATATATCCATTCTAATTCATTCATACGATCTATTTTAATTCATTCATACAATCCATTCTAATTCTTTCACATGATCCATTCTAATTCATTCGTACGATCCATTCTAATTCATTCATACGATCCATTGTAATTCATTCGTATGATCCATTCTAATTCATTCCTACGATCTATTCTAATTAATTCGCTCGAACATATCCATTCTAATTCATTCGTTCGATCCATTCTAATTCATTCGCACGATCCATTCTAATTCATTCGTATGATCCATTCTAATCCATTCGTACGATCCATTCTAATTCATTCGTACGATCCATTCTAATTCATTCGTACGATCCATTCTAATTCATTCGCACGAATGTATCCATTCTAGTTCATTCGTACGATCCATTCTAATTCATTCGTACGATCCATTCTAATTCATTCGCACGATCCATTCTAATTCATTCGTACGATCCATTCTAATTCATTCATACGATCCATTCTAATTCATTCTAGAATGGATACTCATTCGTACGATCCATTCTAATTCATTCGTACGATCCATTCTAATTCATTCCCATGATCCATTCTAATTTATTCGTACGATCCATTCTAATTCATTCGTACGATCTATTCTAATTCATTCGCACGAATGTAACCATTCTAATTCATTCATACGATTCATTCTAATTCATTCGTATGAGCTATTCTAATTCATTCGTATGATCCATTCTAATTCATTCGTACGATCCATTGTAATTCATTCATACAATCCATTTAGATTCATTCGCACAAATGTATCCATTCAAATTCATTCGTACGATCCAATCTAATTCATTCGTACGATCCATTCTAATTCATTCGCACGAATATATCCATTCTAATTCTTTCGTATGATGCATTCTAATTCATTCGTACGATCCATTCTAATTCATTCATTTGATCCATTCTAATTCATTCGTACGATCCATTCTAATTTATTCGTCCGATCCATTTTAATTCATTCGCACAAATGTATCCATTCTAATTCATTCGTACGATCCATTCTAATTCATTCGTACGATCCATTCTAATTCATTCGCAAGAATGTATCCATTCTAGTTCATTCATCCGATCCATTCTAATTCATTCGTACGATCCATTCTAATTTATTCCGTACGATCCATTCTAATTCATTCGTACGATCGTACGAATGAATTAGAATGAATTAGAATGGATCGTACGAATAAATTAGAATGGATCTTACGAATGAATTAGAATGGATCGTACGAATGAATTAGAATGGATCGTACGAATGAATTAGAATGGATACATTCGTGCGAATGAATTAGAATGGATCGGACGAATGAATTAGAATGGATCGTACGAATGAATTAGAATGGATCATATGAATTCATTAGAATGGTTACATTCATGCGAATGAATTAGAATGGATCATACGAATGGATTAGAATGGATCGTACGAATGGATTAGAATGGATACATTCGAGCGAATGAATTAGAATGGATCGTACGAATGAATTAGAATGGATCGTACGAATGGATTAGAATGGATCCTACGAATGGATTAGAATGGATACCTTTGTGCATATGAATTAGAATGGATCGTATGAATGAATTAGAATGGATCGTAGAATGGATCGTACGAATGAATTAGAATGAATTAGAATGGATCGTACGAATGAATTAGAATAGATCATAGGAATAAATTAGAATGGATCGTGCAAATGAATTAGAATGGATACATTCATACGAATGAATTAGAATGGATCGTACGAATGAATTAGAATGGATCGTGTGAAAGAATTAGAATGGATTGTATGAATGAATTAGAATGGATCATATGAATGAATTAGAATGGATCGTGCGAATGAATTCGAATGGATCGTACGAATGAATTAGAATGGATCATACGAATGAATTAGAATGGATACATTCGTGCGAATGAATTAGAATGGATACATTCGTGCGAAAAAATTAGAGTAGATCGTATGAATGAATTAGAATGGATCCTATGAATGAATTAGAATGGATCGTGCGAATGAATTAGAATGGATCGTACGAATGAATTAGAATGGATCGTGCTAATGAATTAGAATTGATCGAACGAATTAATTAGCATGGATCGTGCTAATGAATTAGAATGGAACGTACGAATGAATTAGAATGGATCGTGTGAAAGAATTTGAATGGATTATATGAATGAATTAGAATGAATTCGTACGATCCATTCGAATTCATTCGCACGATCCATTCTAATTCATTCATACGATCCATTCTAATTCATTCATACAATCCATTCTAATTCTTTCACACGATTCATTCTAATTCATTCATAGGATCCATTCTAATTCATTCGTATAATCTATTCTATTTCATTCGTACGATCCATTCTTACTCATTCGTATGATCCATTCTAATTCATTCGGACGAATGTATCCTTTCTAATTTATTCGTACGATCCATTCTAATTCATTCGTACGATCCATTCTAATTCATTCGCACAATCTATTCTAATTCATTCGTACGATCCATTCTAATTCATTCGTACGATCGTACGAATGAATTAGAATGGATTGTATGAATGAATTAGAATGGATACATTCGTGCGAATGAATTAGAATGGATCATACAAATGAGTAAGAATGGATCGTACGAATGAAATAGAATGAATTGTACGAATGAATTAGAATGGATCGTACAAATGAATTAGAATGGATCGTACAAATGAATTAGAATGGATCATACGACTGAGTAAGAATGGATCGTAAAAATGAAATAGAATGGATTGTACGAATGAATTAGAATGGATCGTACGAATGAATTAGAATGGATCGTGTGAAAGAATTAGAATGCATTGTATGAATGAATTACAAGGGATCGTATGAATGAATTAGAATGGATCGTGCGAATGAATTCGAATGGATCGCATGATCCATTCGAATAGAATGGATCGTATGAATGAATTAGAATGGATCGGGCGAATGAATTAGAATGGATCGTAGGAATGAATTAGAATGGATCGTATGAATGAATTAGAATGGATCGTGCGAATGAATTAGAATGGATCGTACGAATGAATTAGAATGGATCGTACGAATGAATTAGAATGGATCATACGAATGATTTAGAATGTATCATACGAATGATTAAGAATGGATCGTACGAATGAAATAGAATGGATTGTACGAATGAATTAGAATGGATAGATTCGTGCGAATGAATTAGAATGGATCGTACAAATGAATTAGAATGGATCGTACGAATGAATTAGAATGGATCGTACGAATGAATTAGAATGGATCTTACGAATGAATTAGAATGGATCGTACGAATGAATTAGAATGGATCGTACGAAGGAATTAGAATGGATACATTCGTGCGAATGAATTAGAATGGATCGGACGAATGAATTAGAATGGATCGTACGAATGAATTAGAATGGATCGTACGAATGAATTAGAATGGATACATTCGTCCGAATGAATTAGAATGGATCATACGAATGAGTAAGAATGGATCGTACAAATGAAATAGAATAGATTATACGAATGAATTAGAATGGATTCGTACGAATGAATTAGAATGGATACATTCGTGTGAATGAATTAGAATGGATCCTACGAATGAATTAGAATGGATCCTATGAATGAATTAGAATGGATCGTGCGAATGAATTAAAATGGATCGTACGAATGAATTAGAATGGATCGTGCTAATGAATTAGAATTGATCGAACGAATGAATTAGAATGGATACATTCGTGCGAATGAATTAGAATGGATCGGATGAATGAATTAGAATGGATCGTACGAATGAGTAAGAATGGATCGTACGAATGAAATAGAATAGATCGTACGAATGAATTAGAATGGATCGTACGAAGGAATTAGAATTGATCGTACGAATGAATTAGAATGGATATATTCGTGCAAATAAATTAGAATGGATCGTATGAATGTATTAGAATGGATCGTATGAGTGAATTAGAATGGATCGTACGAATGAATTAGAATGGATCGTATGAATGAATTAGAATGGATACATTCGTGTGAATGAATTAGAATGGATCGTATGAATGAATTAGAATAGATTTTGTGAATAAATTAGAACTGATCGTACGAATGAATTAGAATGGATACATTCGTGCGAATGAATTAGAATGGATTGTATGAATGAATTATAATGGATCATATGAATGAATTAGAATGGATCGTGCGAATGAATTAGAATGGATCGTACGAATGAATTAGAATGGATCGTGCTAATGAATTAGAATTGATCGAACGAATGAATTAGCATGGTTCGTGCTAATGAATTAGAATGGAACGTACGAATGAATTAGAATGGATCGTGTGAAAGAATTAGAATGGATTGTATGAATGAATTAGAATGAATTCGTACGATCCATTCGAATTCATTCGCACGATCCATTCTAATTCATTCATACGATCCATTCTAATTCATTCATACAATCCATTCTAATTCTTTCACACGATCCATTCTAATTCATTCGTAGGATCCATTCTAATTCATTCGTACAATCTATTCTATTTCATTCGTACGATCTATTCGTACTCATTCGTATGATCCATTCTAATTCATTCGGACGAATGTATCCATTCTAATTTATTCGTACGATCCATTCTAATTCATTCGTACGATCCATTCTAATTCATTCGTACGATCCATTCTAATTCATTCGTCCGATCCATTCTAATTCATTCGCACGAATGTATCCATTCTAATTCATTCGTACGATCTATTCTAATTCATTCGCACGATCCATTCTAATTCATTCGTACGATCCATTCTAATTCATTTATACGATCTATTCTAATTCATTCATACGATCCATTCTACATCATTCGTACTATCCGTTCTAATTCACTCATACGATCCATTCTAATTCATTCATACGATCCATTCTAATTTATTCACACGAATATATCCATTCTAATTCTTTCGTACGATGCATTCTAATTCATTCGTACGACCCATTCTAATTCATTCATTTGATCCATTCTAATTCATTCGTACGATCCATTCTAATTCATTCGTCCGATCCATTCTAATTCATTCGCACGAATGTATCCATTCTAATTCATTCGTACGATCCATTCTAATTCATTCGCACGATCCATTCTAATTCATTTGTACGATCCATTCTAATTCATTCAAATGATCTATTCTAATTCATTCATACAATCTATTCTAATTCTTTCACACGATCCATTCTAATTCATTCGTACGATCCATTCTAATTCATTCGGACAATCCATTCTATTTCATTCGTACGATCCATTCTTACTCATTGGTATGATCCATTCTAATTCATTCGCACGAATGTATCCATTCTAATTCATGCGTACGAATCCATTCTAATTCATTCGTACAATCTATTCTATTTCATTCGTACGATCCATTCTTATCCATTCTAATCCATTTTAATTCATTCGTACGATCCATTCTTACTCATTCGTTTGATCCATTCTAATTTATTCGTACGATCCATTCTACGATCCATTCTAATTCATTCGTATATTCCATTCTAATTCATTAGCACGATCCATGCTAATGAATTAGAATGGATCGTACGATCCAATCTAATTCATTCATACGATCCATTCTTACTCATTCGTATGATCCATTCTAATTCAATCGTACGATCCATTCTAATTAATTCGTACGATCCATTCTAATTCCTTCGTACGATCCAATCTAATTCATTCGTACGATCCATTCTAATTCATTCGTGCAATCTATTCTAATTCATTCGTACGATCCATTCTAATTCATTCGTACGATCCATTCTAATTCATTCATACAATACATTCTAATTTATTCGCACGAATGTATCCATTCTAATTCATTCGTACTATCCATTCTAATTCATTAATATAATCCATTCTAATTCATTCGTACGATCCATTCTAATTCATTCGTAGGATCCATTCTAATTCATTCGTACAATCTATTCTATTTCATTCGTACGATCCATTCTTACTAATTCATATGATCCATTCTAATTCATTCGGAAGAATGTATCCATTCTAATTTATTCGTAGGATCCATTCTAATTCATTCGTACGATCCATTCTAATTCATTCGTACGATCCATTTTTACTCATTCGTATGATCCATTCTAATTCATTCATACAATCCATTCTAATTCTTTCACAAGATCCATTCTAATTCATTCATACGATCCATTTTAATTCATTCGCACAATCCATTCTATTTCATTCGTACGATCCATTCTTACTCATTGGTACGATCCATTTTAATTTATTCGCACGAATGTATCCGTTCTAATTCATTCGTACGAATCCATTCTAATTCATTCGTACAATCCATTCTATTTCAATCGTACGATCCATTCTTACTCATTCGTATGATCCATTCTAATTCATTCGCACGAATGCATCCATTCTAAATCATTCGTACGATCCATTCTAATTCATTCGTACGATCCATTCTAAATCATTCGTACAATCCATTCTATTTCATTCGTACGATCAATTCTAATTCATTAGCACGATCCATTCTAATTCATTCGTACGATCCATTCAAATAAATTCGCACGATCTATTCTAATTCATTCGTACAATCCATTCTATTTCATTCGTACGATCCATTCTTTCTCATTCGTATGATCCATTCTAATTCATTCGCATGAATGTATCCATTCTAATCCATTCGTACGATCCATTCTAATCCATTCGTACGATCCATTCTAATTCATTCGCATGAATGTAACCATTCTAATTCATTCATTTGATCCATTCTAATTCATTCGTACGATGCATTCTAATTCATTCGTCCGATCCATTCTAATTCATTCGCACGAATGTATCCATTCTAAACCATTCATACGATCCATACTAATTTATTCGTACGATCCATTCTAATTCATTCGTAAGATCCAATCTAATTCATTCGTACGATCCATTCTAATTCATTCGCACGAATATATCCATTCTAGTTCATTCGTACGATCCATTCTAATTCATTCGTACGATCCATTCTAATTCATTCGCACGATCCATTCTAATTCATTCGTATGATCCATTCTAATTCATTCGCACGAATGTATCCATTCTAATTCATTCGTACATACGATCCATTCTAATTCATTCGCACGAATGTATCGATACTAATTCATTTGTATAATCCATTCTATTTCATTCGTACGATCCATTCTTACTCATTCGTATGATCCATTCTAATTCTTTCGCATGAATGTGTCCATTCTAATTCATTCGTACGATCCATTCTAATACATTCGCACTATCCATTCTAATTCATTCGTACGATCCATTCTAATTCATTCGTATGATCCATTCTAATTTATTCGTTCAAATATATCCATTCTAATTCATTTGTACGATCCATTCTAATTTATTCGCACGATCCATTCTAATTCATTCGCAAGAATGTATCCATTCTAATTCATTTGCACGATCCATTCTAATTCATTCCTACGATCTATTCTAATTCATTCCTATGATCTATTCTAATTCATTCGTACGATCCATTCTAATTCGTTCATATTATCCATTCTAATTCGTTCGTACTATCCATTCTAATTCGTTCGTACGATCCATTCTAATTCATTCGTGTGATCCATTCTAATTCATTCCTACGATCTATTCTAATTCATTCGCTCGAATATATCCATTCTAATTCATTCGTTCGATCCATTCTAATTCATTCGCACGATCCATTCTAATTCATTTGTATGATCCATTCTAATCTATTCGTACGATCCATTCTAATTCATTCGTACGATCCATTCTAATTCATTCGCACGAATGTATCCATTCAAGTTCATTTGTATTATCCATTCTAATTCATTCGTACGATCCATTCTAATTCATTCGCACGATCCATTCTAATTCATTCGTACAATCAATTCTAATTCATTCATACGATCCATTCTAATTCATTCGTACGATTCATTCTAATTCATTCATACAATCCATTCTAATTCATTCGTAAGATCCATTCTAATTCACTTATACGATCCATTCTAATACATTCATACGATCCATTCTAATTCATTTGCACGAATATATCCATTCTAATCCATTCGTACGATCCATTCTACTTCCTCTGTACGATCCATTCTAATTCATTCGTACGATCTATTCTAATTCATTCGTACGATCCATTCTAATTCATTCGTACGATCCATTCTAATTCCTTCGTACGATCCATTCTAATTCATTCGTACGATCGATTCTAATTCATTCGCACTATCCATTCTAATTCATTCGTACGATCCATTCTAATTCATTCGCACGAATGTATCCATTCTAGTTCATTCGTACGATCCATTCTAATTCATTCATACGATCCATTCTAATTCATTCGTACGATCCATTCTAATTCATTCGTACGATCCATTCTAATTTATTCGCACGAATGTATCCATTCTAGTTCATTCGTACGATCCATTCTAATTCATTCGTACGATCCATTCTAATTCATTCGCACGATCCATTCTAATTCATTCGTACGATCAATTCTAATTCATTCATACAATCCATTCTAATTCATTCGTACGATCCATTCTAATTCATTCATACAATCCATTCTAATTCATTCGTACGATTCATTCTAATTCACTCATACGATCCATTCTAATACATTCATACGATCCATTCTAATTCATTTGCACGAATATATCGATTCTAATTCATTCGTACGATCCATTCTAATTTCTTCGTACGATCCATTCTTATTCATTCGTACGATCTATTCTAATTCATTCGTACGATCCATTCTAATTCATTCGTACGATCCATTCTAATTCCTTCGTACGATCCATTCTAATTCATTCGTACGATCCATTCTAATTCATTCATACAATCTATTCTAATTCATTCGTACGAATGGATATATTCGTGTGAATGAATTAGAATGGATCGCACGAATGAGTAAGAATGGATCGTACGAATGATATAGAATGGATTGCACAAATGAATTAGAATGGATCGTACGAATGAATTAGAATGGATCGTGTGAAAGAATTAGAATGGATTGTATGAATGAATTAGAATGGATTGTACGAAGGAATTAGAATGGATACATTTGTGCAAATGAATTAGAATGGATCGTACGAATGAATTAGAATGGATCGTATGAATGAATTAGAATGGATCGTACGAATGAATTAGAATGGATCGTGCGAATGAATTAGAATGGATTGTATGAATGAATTAGAATGGATCGTACGAATGAATTAGAATGGATCGTATGAGTGAATTAGAATGGATACGAAGGAATTAGAATGGATCGTACGAAGGAATTAGAATGGATCATACGAATGAAATAGAATGGATCGTACGAAGGAATTAGAATGGATCGTACGAAGGAATTAGAATGGATCGTACGAAGGAATTAGAATGGATCGTACGAATGAATTAGAATGGATATATTCATGCAAATGAATTAGAATGTATCGTATGAATGAATTAGAATGGATCGTATGAGTGAATTAGAACGAATAGTATGAATGAAGTAGAATGGATCGTATGAATGAATTAGAATGGATACATTCTTGCGAATGAATTAGAATGGATCGTACGAATGAATTAGAATGGATACATTCGTGCGAATAAATTAGAATGGATCGGACGAATGAATTAGAATGGATCGTACAAATGAATTAGAATGGATCGCACGAATGAATTAGAATGGATCGTACGAATAAATTAGAATGGATACATTCGTCCGAATGAATTAGAATGGATCATACGAATGAGTAAGAATGGATCGTATGAATGAAATAGAATAGATTGTACGAATGAATTAGAATGGATCCTACGAATGAATTAGAATGGATCGTGTGAAAGAATTAGAATGGATTGTATGAATGAATTAGAATGGATCGTATGAATGAATTAGAATGGATCGTGCGAATGAATTCGAATGGATCGTACGAATTCATTCTAATTCATACGATCCATTCTAATTCATTCGTCCGATCCATTCTAATTCATTCGCACGATCCATTCTTACTCATTGGTATGATCCATTCTAATCCATTCGTGCGATCCATTCTAATTCATTCGTATGATCCATTCTAATTAATTCGTATGATCCATTCTAATTCATTCGTACGATCCATTCTAATTCATTCATACAATCTATTCTAATTCATTCCGTACGATCCATTCTAATTCATTCGTACGATCCATTCTATTTTATTCGTATGATCCATTCTTACTCATTGGTACGATCCTTTTTAATTCATTCGCACGAATGTATCCATTCTAATTCATTCGTACGAGTCCATTCTAATTCATTCGCACGATCCATTCTAATTCATTCGCACAATCTATTCTATTTCATTCGTACGATCCATTCTTACTCATTCATATGATCCATTCTAATTCATTCGGACGAATGTATCCATTCTAATTTATTCATACGATCCATTCTAATTGATTCGTACGATCCATTCTAATTCATTCGTATGATCCATTCTAATTCATTCGTATGATCCATTCTAATTAATTCGTATGATCCATTCTAATTCATTCGTACGATCCATTCTAATTCATTCATACGATTCATTCTTACGATCCATTCTATTTCATTCGTACGATCCATTCTTACTCATTGGTACGATCCATTCTAATTCATTCGCACGAATATATCCATTCAAATTCATTCGTACGAATCCATTCTAATTCATTCGTACGATCCATTCTAATTCATTCGCACGATCCATTCTAATTCATTCGTATGATCCATTCTAATTCATTCGCACGAATGTATCCATTCTAATTCATTCGTACGATCTATTCTAATTCATTCGTACGATCCATTCTAATTCATTCGCACGAATGTATCCATTCTAGTTCATTCGTACGATCCATTCTTGTTCATTCGTACGATCCATTCTAATTCATTCACACGATCCATTCTAATTCATTAGCACGATCCATGCTAATTCATTCGTTCGATCAATTCTAATTCATTAGCATGATCCATTCTAATTCATTCGTACGATCCATTCTAATTCATTCGCACGATCCATTCTAATTTATTCATAGGATCCATTCTAATTCATTCATACGATCTATTCTAATTCTTTCGCACGAATGTATCCATTCTAATTCAATCGCACGAATGTATCCATTCTAATTCATTCGTACGATCCATTCAAATTCATTCGTACGATCCATTCTAATTCATTCAGACGATCTATTCTAATTCATTCATACAATCCATTCTAATTCTTTCACACGATCCATTCTAATTCATTCATATGATCCATTCTAATTCATTCGTACGATCCATTCTAATTCATATGCACAAAGGTATCCATTCTAATCCATTCGTAGGATCCATTCTAATCCATTCGTACGATCCATTCTAATTCATTCGTACGATCCATTCTAATTCATTCGCTCGAATGTATCCATTCTAATCCATTCGTACGATCCATTCTAATCCATTCGTACGATCCATTCTAATTCATTCGCATGAATATAACCATTCTAATTCATTCATACGATCCATTCTAATTCATTCGTACGATCCATTCTAATTCATTCATACGATCCATTCTAATTTATTCGTACGATCCATTCTAATTCATTCGCATGAATGTATCCATTCTAATTCATTCATATGATCCATTCTAATTCATTCATACAATCCATTCTAATTCTTTCACACGATCCATTCTAATTCATTCGTACGATCCATTCTAATTCATTCGTATAATCCATTCTAATTCATTCGCACAAATGTATCCATTCTAATTCATTCATACGATCCATTCTAATTCATTCGTACGATCCATTCTAATTCCTTCGTACGATCCATTCTAATTCATTCGTACGATATATTCTAATTCATTCGTACGATCCATTCTAATTCATTCGTACGATCCATTCTAATTCGTTCGTACGATCCATTCTAATTTATTCGCACGATTGTATCCATTCTAGTTCATTCGTACGATCCATTCTAATTCATTCGTACGATCATTTCTAATTCATTCGCACGATCCATTCTAATTCATTCGTACGATCAATTCTAATTCATTCATACGATCGATTCTAATTCATTCGTATGATCCATTCTAATTCATTCATACAATCCATTCTAATTCATTCCTACGATCCATTCTAATTCACTCATACGATCCATTCTAATACATTCATACGATCCATTCTAATTCATTTGCACGAATATATCCATTCTAATTCATTCGTACGATCCATTCTAATTCCTTCGTACGAACCATTCTAATTCATTCGTACGATCTATTCTAATTCATTCGTACGATCCATTCTAATTCCTTCGTACGATCCATTCTAATTCCTTCATACAATCCATTCTAATTCATTCGTACGATCCATTCTAATTCATTCGTACAATCTATTCTAATTCATTCGTACGAATGGATACATTCGTGTGAATGAATTAGAATGGATCGTACGAATGAGTAAGAATGGATCGTACGAATGATATAGAATGGATTGCACGAATGAATTAGAATGGATCGTACGAATGAATTAGAATGGATCGTGTGAAAGAATTAGAATGGATTGTATGAATGAATTAGAATGGATTGTACGAAGGAATTAGAATGGATACATTTGTGCGAATGAATTAGAATGGATCGTACGAATGAATTAGAATGGATCGTATGAATGAATTAGAATGGATCGTACGAATGAATTAGAATGGATCGTGCGAATGAATTAGAATGGATTGTATGAATGAATTAGAATGGATTGTACGAATGAATTAGAATGGATCGTATGAGTGAATTAGAATGGATACGAAGGAATTAGAATGGATCGTACGAAGGAATTAGAATGGATCATACGAATGAAATAAAATGGATCGTACGAAGGAATTAGAATGGATCGTACGAAGGAATTAGAATGGATCGTACGAATGAATTAGAATGGATATATTCGTGCAAATGAATTAGAATGTATCGTATGAATGAATTAGAATGGATCGTATGAGTGAAATAGAACGGATAGTACGAATGAAGTAGAATGGATCGTATGAATGAATTAGAATGGATACATTCGTGCGAATGAATTAGAATGGATCGTATGAATGAATTAGAATTGATTGTGCGAATGAATTAGAATGGATCATACGAATGAATTAGAATGGATACATTCGTGCGAATAAATTAGAATGGATCGGACGAATGAATTAGAATGGATCGTACGAATGAATTAGAATGGATCGTACGAATGAATTAGAATGGATCGTACGAATAAATTCGAATGGATACATCCGTCCGAATGAATTAGAATGGATCATACGAATGAGTAAGAATGGATTGTACGAATGAAATAGAATAGATTGTACGAATGAATTAGAATGGATCCTACGAATGAATTAGAATGGATCGTGTGAAAGAATTAGAATGGATTTTATGAATGAATTAGAATGGATCATATGAATGAATTAGAATGGATCGTGCGAATGAATTCGAATGGATCGTACGAATTCATTCTAATTCATACGATCCATTCTAATTCATTCGTCCGATCCATTCTAATTCATTCACACGATCCATTTTTACTCATTGGTATGATCCATTCTAATCCATTTGTACGATCCATTCTAATTCATTCGTATGATCCATTCTAATTAATTCGTATGATCCATTCTAATTCATTCGTACGATCCATTCTAATTCATTCATACAATCCATTCTAATTCATTCCGTACGATCCATTTTAATTCATTCGTACGATCCATTCTATTTCATTCGTACGGTCCATTCTTACTCATTGATACGATCCATTCTAATTCATTCGCACGAATGTATCCATTCTAATTCATTCGTACGAGTCCATTCTAATTCATTCGCACGATCCATTCTAATTCATTCGCACAATCTATTCTATTTCATTCGTACGATCCATTCTAATTTATTCATACGATCCATTCTAATTGATTCGTACGATCCATTCTAATTCATTCATACGATCCATTCTAATTCATTCGTAGGATCCATTCTAATTAATTCGTATGATGCATTCTAATTCATTCGTACGATCCATTCTAATTCATTCATACGATTCATTCTTACGATCCATTCTATTTCATTCATACGATCCATTCTTACTCATTGGTATGATCCATTCTAATTCATTCGCACGAATGTATCCATTCAAATTCATTCGTATGAATCCATTCTAATTCATTCGTACGATCCATTCTAATTCATTCGCACGATCCATTCTAATTCATTCGTACGATCCATTCTAATTCATTCGCACGAATGTATCCATTCTAATTCATTGGTACGATCCATTCTAATTCATTCGTATGATCCACTCTAATTCATTCGTACGATCCATTCTAATTCATTCGCACGAATGTATCCATTCTAGTTCATTCGTACGATCCATTCTTGTTCATTCGTACGATCCATTCTAATTCATTCACACGATCCATTCTAATTCATTAGCACGATCCATGCTAATTCATTCGTTCGATCAATTCTAATTCATTAGCACGATCCATTCTAATTCATTCGTACAATCCATTCTAATTCATTCGCACGATCCATTCTAATTCATTCATAGGATCCGTTCTAATTCATTCATACGATCTATTCTAATTCTTTCGCACGAATGTATCCATTCTAATTCATTCGCACGAATGTATCCATTCTAATTCATTCGTACGATCCATTCTAATTCATTCGTACGATCCATTCTAATTCATTCGTACGATCCATTCTAATTCATTCATACGATCTATTCTAATTCATTCATACAATCCATTCTAATTCTTTCACACGATCCATTCTAATTCATTCATATGATCCATTCTAATTCATTCGTACGATCCATTCTAATTCATATGCACAAAGGTATCCATTCTAATCCATTCGTAGGATCCATTCTAATCCATTCGTACGATCCATTCTAATTCATTCGTACAATCCATTCTAATTCATTCGCTCGAATGTAACAATTCTAATCCATTCGTACGATCCATTCTAATCCATTCGTACGATCCATTCTAATTCATTCGCATGAATATAACCATTCTAATTCATTCATACGATCCATTCTAATTCATTCGTACGATCCATTCTAATTCTTTCGTACGATGCATTCTAATTCATTCGTACGATCCATTCTAATTCATTCGCATGAATGTATCCATTCTAATTCATTCATATGATCCATTCTAATTCATTCATACAATCCATTCTAATTCTTTCACACGATCCATTCTAATTCATTCGTCCGATCCATTCTAATTCATTCGTACAATCCATTCTAATTCATTCGCACAAATGTATCCATTCTAATTCATTCGCACAAATGTATCCATTCTAATTCATTCATACGATCCATTCTAATTCATTCGTACGATCCATTCTAATTCCTTCGTACGATCCATTCTAATTCATTCGTACGATCTATTCTAATTCATTCGTACGATCCATTCTAATTCATTTGTACGATCCATTATAATTCATTCGTAAGATCCATTCTAATTCATTCGTACGATCCATTCTAATTCATTCGCACGAATGTATCCATTCTAGTTCATTCGTATGATCCATTCTATTTCATTCGTACGATCCGTTCTAATCCATTCATACGATCCATTCTAATTCATTCGTACGATCCATTCTAATTCATTCCTACGATCCAATCTTACTCATTCGTATGATCCATTCTAATTCATTCGTACGATCCATTCTAATCATTCGTACGATCGATTCTAATTCATTTGCACTATCCATTCTAATTCATTCGTACGATCCATTCTAATTCATTCGTATGATCCATTCTAATTTATTCGTTCAAATATATCCATTCTAATTCATTCCGTAGGATCCATTCTAATTCATTCGTATGATCTATTCTAATTCATTTGTACGAATGTATCCATTCTAATTCATTCGTACGATCCATTCTAATTCATTCGTACGATCCATTCTAATTCATTCGGACGAATGTATCCATTCTAATTTATTCGTATGATCCATTCTAATTCATTCATTTGATCCATTCTAATTCATTCGTACGATCCATTCTAATTCATTCGTACGATCCATTCTAATTCATTTGTAAGATCCATTCGAATTCATTCGTACGATCCATTCTAATTCATTCGTACGATCCATTCGAATTCATTCGTACGATCCATTCTAATTCATTCGTACGATCCATTCTAAGTCATTCGCACGAATGTATCCATTCTAATTCATTCGTACGATCCATTCTAATTCATTCGTACGATCCATTCTAATTCATTTGTAAGATCCATTCGAATTCATTCGTACGATCCATTCTAATTCATTTGTAAGATCCATTCGAATTCATTCGTACGATCCATTCTAATTCATTCGTACGATCCATTCTAAGTCATTCGCACGAATGTATCCATTCTAGTTCATTCGTACGATCCATTCTAATTCATTCGTACGATCCATTCTAATTCATTCGCACGATCCATTCTAATTCATTCGTACGATCCATTCTAATTCATTCATACGATCCATTCTAATTCATTCGCACAAATGTATCCATTCTAATTCATTCATACGATCCATTCTACTTCATTCGTACTATCCGTTCTAAATCACTCATACGATCCATTCTAATTCATTCATACGATCTATTCTAATTCATTTGCACGAATATATCCATTCTAATTCATTCGTACGATCCATTCTAATTCCTTCGTACGATCCATTCTAATTCCTTCGTACGATCCATTCTAATTCCTTCGTACGATCCATTCTATTTCATTCGTATGATCCATTCTAATTAATTCGTATGATCCATTCTAATTCATTCGTATGATCCATTCTAATTCATTCGTACGATCCATTCTTACTCATTCGTACGATCCATTCTAATTTATTCATGCAATCCATTCTAATTCATTCCGTACGATCCATTCTAATTCATTCATACGATCTATTCTTTCATACAATCCATTCTAATTCATTCGTGCGAATGAATTAGAATGGATACCTTTGTGCATATGAATTAGAATGGATCGTACGAATAAATTAGAATGGATCATATTAATGAATTAGAATGGATCGTACGAATGAATTAGAATGGATACATTCGTGCGAATGAATTAGACTGGATCGTGCGAATCAATTAGACTGGATCGTGAGAATGAATAAGAATAGATCATACGAATGAATTAGAATGGATCGTACGAATTAATTAGAATGGATACATTCGTGCGAATGAATTAGAATGGATTGTATGAATGAATTAGAATGGATCGTACGAATGAATTAGAATGGATCATACGAATTAATTAGAATGGATCGTACGAATGAATTAGAATGGATCGTACGAATGAATTAGAATGGATCGTGCGAAGGAATTAGAATGGATCGTGCGAATGAATTAGAATGGATCGTACGAATGAATTAGAATGGATACATTTGTGCGAATGAATTAGAATGGATCGTACGAATGAATTAGAATGGATCGTATAAATGAATTAGAATGGATCGTACGAATGAATTAGAATGGATCATGCGAATGAATTAGAATGGATCGTACGAATGATTTAGAATGGATCGTGTGAAAGAATTAGAATGGATCGTACGAATGAATTAGAATGGATCGTGCGAATGAATTAGAATGGATCGTATGAATGAATTAGAATGGATACATTTGTGCGAATGAATTAGAATGGATCGTACAAATGAATTTGAATGGATCGTATGAATGAATTAGAATGGATCGTACGAATGAATTAGAATGGATCGTGCGAATGAATAAGAATGGATCGTACGAATGAATTAGAATGGATCGTACGAATGATCTAGAATGGATACATTCGTGCGAATGAATTAGAATGGATCGTACGAATGAATTAGAATGGATCGTACGAATGAATTAGAATGGATCTTACGAATGATTAGAATGGATCGTACGAATGAATTAGAATGGATCGTACGAATGAATTAGAATGGATCGTACGAATGAATTAGAATGGATACATTCGTACGAATGAATTAGAATGGATACATTCGTACGAAAGAATTAGAATAGATCGTATGAATGAATTAGAATGGATCCTTTGAATGAATTAGAATGGATCGTGCGAATGAATTAGAATGGATCGTACGAATGAATTAGAATAGATCGTACGAATGCATTAGAATGGATCGTACGAAGGAATTAGAATGGATCGTACGAATGAATTAGAATGGATCGTATGAATGTATTAGAATGGATCGTGCGAATGAATTAGAATGGATCGTACGAATGAATTATAATGGATACATTTGTGCGAATGAATTAGAATGGATCGTACGAAGGAATTAGAATGGATCGTACGAATGAATTAGAATGGATCGTATGAATGTATTAGAATGGATCGTGCGAATGAATTAGAATGGATCGTACGAATGAATTAGAATGGATTGTACGAATGAATTAGAATGGATCTTACGAATGAATTAGAATGGATCGTACGAATGAATTAGAATGGATCCTACGAATGAATTAGAATGGATACATTCGTGCGAATGAATTAGAATGGATCGGACGAATGAATTAGGATAGATTGTACGAATGAATTAGAATGGATCGTACGAATGAATTAGAATGGATCGTATGAATAAATTAGAATGAATACATTCGTCCGAATGAATTAGAATGGATCATACGAATGAGTAAGAATAGATTGTACGAATGAAATAGAATAGATTGTACGAATGAATTAGAATGGATCCTACGAATGAATTAGAAAGGATCGTGTGAAAGAATTAGAATGGATTGTATGAATGAATTAGAATGGATCGTATGAATGAATTAGAATGGATCGTGCGAATGAATTCGAATGGATCGTACGAATTCATTCTAATTCATTCATACAATCCATTCTAATTCTTTCACACGATCTATTCTAATTCATTCATAGGATCCATTCTAATTCATTCGTACAATCTATTCTATTTCATTTGTACGATCCATTCTTACTCATTCGTATGATACATTCCAATTCATTCGGACGAATGTATCCATTCTAATTTATTCGTACGATCCATTCTAATTCATTCGTACGATCCATTCTAATTCATTCGTACGATCCATTCTACTTCATTTGTCCGATCCATTCTAATTCATTCGCACGAATGTATCCATTCTAATTAATTCGTACGGTTCATTCTAATTCATTCGTACGATCCATTCTAATTCATTAGTCCGATCCATTCTAATTCATTAGCACGAATGTATCCATTCTAATTCATTCGTACGGTCCATTCTATTTCATTCGCACAATCCATTCTATTTCATTCGTACGATCCATTCTTACTCATTCATATGATCCATTATGGATACATTCGTGCAAATGAATTAGAATGGATCATACGAATGAGTAAGAATGGATCGTACGAATGAAATAGAATAGATTGTGCGAATGAATTAGAATGGATCATATGAATGAATTAGAATGGATCGTGTGAAAGAATTAGAATGGATTGTATGAATGAATTAGAATAGATCGTATGAATGAATTAGAATGGATCGTAAGAATGAATTAGAATGGATCTTACGAATGAACTAGAATGGATACATTCGTACGAATGAATTAGAATGGATCGTACGAATGAATTAGAATGGATCTTATGAATGAATTAGAATGGATCGTACGAATGCACGATCCATGCTAATTCATTCGTTCGATCAATTCTAATTCATTAGCACGATCCATTCTAATTCATTCGAACAATCCATTCTAATTCATTCGCACGATCCATTCGAATTCATTCGTACGATCCATTCTAATTCTTTCACATGATCCATTCTAATTCATTCGTACGATCCATTCTAATTCATTCGTACGAACTATTCTAATTTATTCGTACGATCCATTCTAATTCATTCGTACGATCTATTCTAATTCCTTCGTACGATCCATTCTAATTCATTCATACAATCCATTCTAATTCTTTCACACGATCCATTCTAATTCATTCGTACGATCCATTCTAATTCATTCGTGCAATCCATTCTATTTCATTCGTACGATCCATTCTTACTCATTCGTACGAGCCATTCTAATTCATTCACACGAATGTATCCATTCGTACGAATGAATTAGAATAGATTGTACGAATGAATTAGAATGGATCGTACGAATGAATTAGAATGGATCGTATGAATGAATTAGAATGGATCGTACGAATGAATTAGAATGCATCGTGCGAATGAATTAGAATGGATCGTACAAATGAATTAGAATGGATCGTACGAATGAACTAGAATGGATACATTCGTGCGAATGAATTAGAATGGATCGTACGAATGAATTAGAATGGATCGTACGAATGAATTAGAATGGATCATACGAATGAATTAGGATGGATCATATGAATGAGTAAGAATGGATCGTACGAATGAAATAGAATGGATTGTACGAATGAATTAGAATGGATCGTACGAATGAATTAGAATGGACCGTGTGAAAGAATTAGAATGGATTGTATGAATGATTTAGAATGGATCATATGAATGAATTAGAATGGATCGTGCGAATGAATTCGAATGGATCGTACGAATGAATTAGAATGGATCGTACGAATGAATTAGAATGGATACATTCGTGCGAATGAATTAGAATGGATACATTCGTGCGAAAGAATTAGAATAGATCATATGAATGAATTAGAATGGATCCTATGAATGAATTAGAATGGATCGTGCGAATGAATTAGAATGGATCGTGCTAATGAATTAGAATTGATCGAACGAATAAATTAGCATGGATCGTGCTAATGAATTAGAATGGAACGTACGAATGAATTAGAATGGATCGTGTGAAAGAATTAGAATTGATTGTATGAATAAATTAGAATGAATTCGTTCGATCAATTCTAATTCATTAGCACGATCCATTCTAATTCATTCATACGATCCATTCTAATTCATTCGCACGATCCATTCTAATTCATTCGTACGATCCATTCTAATTCTTTCACACGATCCATTCTAATTCATTCGTATGATCCATTCTAATTCATTCGTACGATCTATTCTAATTCATTCGTACGATCCAGTCTAATTCATTCGTACGATCCATTCTAATTCCTTCGTACGATCCATTCTAATTCATTCATACAATCCATTCTAATTCTTTCACACGATCCATTCTAATTCATTCGTACGTTCCATTCTAATTCATTAGCACGATCCATGCTAATTCATTCGTTCGATCAATTTTAATTCATTAGCACGATCCATTCTAATTCATTCGCACGATCCATTCTAATTCATTCATAGGATCCATTCTAATTCATTCATACGATCTATTCTAATTCTTTCGCACGAATGTATCCATTCTAATTCATTCGCACGAATGTATCCATTCTAATTCATTCGTACGATCCATTCTAATTCATTCATACGATCCATTCTAATTCATTCATACGATCCATTCTAATTCATTCCTACAATCCATTCTAATTCATTCGCCCGATCCATTCTAATTCATTCATATGATCCATTCTATTCGAATGGATCATGCGATCCATTCGAATTCATTCGCACGATCCATTCTAATTCATTCATACGATCCATTCTAATTCATTTATACAATGCATTCTAATTCTTTCACACGATCCATTCTAATTCATTCGTACGATCCATTCTAATTCATTCGTACAATCCATTCTATTTCATTTGTACGATCCATTCTTACTCATTCGTATGATCCATTCTAATTCATTCGTACGATCCATTCTAATTCATTTGTACGATCCATTCTAATTCATTCGTACAATCCATTCTATTTCATTCGTACGATCCATTCTTACTCATTCGTATGATCCATTCTAATTCATTCGCACGAATGTATCCATTCTAATTCATTCATACAATCCATTCTAATTCATTCCGTACGATCCATTCTAATTCATTCGTACGATCGTACGAATGAATTAGAATGGATCGTACGAATGAATTAGAATAGATTGTGCGAATGAATTAGAATGGATCGTACGAATGAATTAGAATGGATCATACGAATGAGTAAGAATGGATCATACGAATGTGTAAGAATGGATCATACGAATGAATTAGAATGGATCGTACGAATGAATTAGAATGGATCGTACGAATAAATTAGAATGGATACATTCGTCCGAATGAATTAGAATGGATCATACGAATGAGTAAGAATGGATCGTGCGAATGAAATAGAATAGATTGTACGAATGTATTAGAATGGATCCTACGAATGAATTAGAATGGATCGTGTGAAAGAATTAGAATGGATTGTATGAATGAATTAGAATGGATCGTATGAATGAATTAGAATTGATCGTGCGAATGAATTCGAATGGATCGTACGAATTCATTCTAATTCATTCACACAATCCATTCTAATTCTTTCACACGATCCATTCTAATTCATTCGTACGTTCCGTTCTAATTCATTAGCACGATCCATGATAATTCATTCGTTCGATCAATTCTAATTCATTAGCACGATCCATTCTAATTCATTCGTATAATCCATTCTAATTCATTCGCACGATCCTTTCTAATTCATTCATAAGATCCATTCTAATTCATTCATACGATCTATTCTAATTCTTTCGCACGAATGTATCCATTCTAATTCATTCGCACGAATGTATCCATTCTAATTCATTCGTACGATCCATTCTAATTCATTCGTACGATCCATTTGAATTCATTCGCACGATCCATTCTAATTCATTCATATGATCCATTCTAATTCATTCATACAATCCATTCTAATTCTTTCACACGATTCATTCTAATTCATTCGTAGGATCCATTCTAATTCATTCGTATAATCTATTCTATTTCATTCGTACGATCCATTCTTACTCATTCGTATGATCCATTCTAATTCATTCGGACGAATGTATCCATTCTAATTTATTCGTACGATCCATTCTAATTCATTAGTACGATCCATTCTAATTCATTCATACAATCCATTCTAATTTCATTCGTACGATCCATTCTAACTTATTCGTATGATCCATTCTAATTCATTCGTACGATCCATTCTAATTCATTCGTACGATCCATTCTAATTCATTCGTACGATCCATTCTAATTCATTCGCACGAATGTATCCATTCTAGTTCATTCGTACGATCCATTCTAATTCATTCGTATGATCCATTCTAATTCATTCGCACGATCCATTCTAATTCATTCATACGATCCATTCTAATTCATTCATACGACCCATTCTAATTCATTCATACGATCCATTCTAATTCATTCGTACAATCTATTCTAATTCATTCGTACGAATGGATACATTCGTGTGAATGAATTAGAATGGATCGTACGAATGAGTAAGAATGGATCGTACAAATTAAATAGAATGGATTGCACGAATGAATTAGAATGGATCGTACGAATGAATTAGAATGGATCGTGTGAAAGAATTAGAATGGATTGTATGAATGAATTAGAATGGATCATACGAAGGAATTAGAATGGATCGTACGAATGAATTAGAATGGATCGTACGAATGAATTAGAATAGATCGTACGAATGAATTAGAATGGATTGTACGAATGAATTAGAATGGATCGTGTGAAAGAATTAGAATGGATCGTACGAATGAATTAGATTGGATCGTGCGAATGAATTAGAATGGATCGTACGAATGAATTAGAATGGATCGTGCTAATGAATTAGAATTGATCGAACGAATGAATAAGCATGGATCGTGCATTCGTACGATCCATTCTAATTCATTCGTAAGATCCATTCTAATTCATTCGTACGATCCATTCTAATTCATTCGCACGAATGTATCCATTCTAGTTCATTCGTACGATCCATTCTAATTCATTCGTACGATCTATTCTAATTCATTCATATGATCTATTCTAATTCATTCATACAATCCATTCTAATTCTTTCACACGATCCACTCTAATTCATTCGTACGATCCATTCTAATTCATTTGCACAATCCATTCTATTTCATTCATACGATCCATTCTTACGCATTCGTATGATCCATTCTAATTCATTCGCACGAATGTATCCATAATGGATCATACGAATGAGTAAGAATGGATCGTACGAATGAAATAAAATGGATTGTGCGAATGAAATAGAATGGACCGTACGAATGAATTAGAATGGATACATTCGTGCGAATGAATTAGAATGGATCGGACTAATGAATTAGAATGGATCGTACGAATGAATTAGAATGGATCGTACGAATAAATTAGAATGGATACATTCGTCCGAATGAATTAGAATGGATCATACGAATGAGTAAGAATGGATCATACGAATGAAATAGAATAGATTGTACGAATGAATTAGAATGGATCCTACGAATGAATTAGAATAGATCGTGTGAAAGAATTAGAATGAATTGTATGAATGAATTAGAATGAATTCGTACGATCCATTCGAATTCATTCGCACGATCCATTCTAATTCATTCATACGATCCATTCTAATTCATTCATACAATCCACTCTAATTCTTTCACACGATCCATTCTAATTCATTCGTAGGATCCATTCTAATTCATTCGTACAATCTATTCTATTTCATTCGTACGATCCATTCTTACTCATTCGTATGATCCATTCTAATTCATTCGGACGAATGTATCCATTCTAATTTATTCGTACGATCCATTCTAATTCATTCGTACTATCCATTCTAATTCATTCATACGATCCATTCTAATTCATTCGTCCGATCCATTCTAATTCATTCGCATGAATGTATCCATTCTAATTCATTCGTAGGATTCATTCTAATTCATTCGTACGATCCATTCTAATTAATTCGTAAGATCCATTATAATTCATTCGTACGATCCATTCTAATTCATTCGTACGATCCATTCTAATTCATTCGCACGATCCATTCTAATACATTCATATGATCCATTCTAATTCATTTGCACGAATATATCCATTCTAATTCATTCATATGATCCATTCTAATTCCGTCGTACGATCCATTCTAATTCATTCGTACGATCTATTCTAATTCATTCGTACGATCCATTCTAATTCATTCGCACGATCCATTCTAATTCATTCATAGGATCCATTCTAATTCATTCATACGATCTATTCTAATTCTTTTGTCACGCCCCAGAAATCTGAAGACCGATCCCTGGGGTGTGAGGTGAGAAAAGGAAGAGGGTTTTGGGTCTGGTCAATTAATTACACCAATTTGGGTTCTCACAGGGCTTCTACGCTCTCTAATATGAAAAACAAGAAGGAGGGAGAAACAAGAGGGGAATCTTTTAAATTTGATTTTTCGAAAAACATTTTTATTAAAAAATGTAAAGAAAGAGAAATTATCAACAGAGAGAAAATATTATCTAGTCAAGCTCAACCTTCAAAAGTCATATCCTCTCAGTATGAGTGACCTGTCGGTGCTACTACATACTGACAAGAGTCTATCTGAGGGAGCACGAGGCTCAAGCCTCCTACGGCTAATCAAGTTGTCTCAACCACTCCCTAACACTCAGGTGCACCAGTCTAGGGTTTCTATCTACAGGGCTAATCAATTTAGTCATTTATATGCACTTATATTTTCATCATGATCTATCCTAGGCTTGGGGCCTTGAGGAGAGGCCTACCCAAAAGAATTCAGCTGGAACCATTGCAACTACAACCAAAGAATACTAACTAACTAATAAGAACTCTTATTCCAATACAATTACAATATCTAAAGAGAAAAGACGACAAGATTGACGTACTAAGTAGAAAGGTAACACTGCAACTCTAACTCCGCCTCTGGACTCCTACTGCTACTCCTGAGCCTCCGAACCTGCAACTGAGCCTACTCGTGGGAAAGAGTAGCCCCCAATAGGAAATTGGGAGATTAGCCAAATTAATGGCTAGTGACATCCTAATAGTCTTTAATAATATGAGACAACTAATCTTAATAAATTAAGATAAGATCTATTAGTTCTAGTAGAATCAAAGTTTGCATAATGAAACCTAAACCTATCAGTAGTCTATATTCACATGCAATTCCTACTGTCACTAGGTTATCTAACATAAAGTCCATTCAATGTTCTACAGCCTTAAAGAATAAATTAAATAAGACATTCATATAAAGTCACGAGGTCATCATGTAAATAGTCACACAATTCTAAATTCATATATAGATAAAACACACACATTCAAATGTGAACCCCAGATATTTTGTTCATCCTGCCCCCGGTCGGGCATTACTATAGGGCCTTTTATTTCGATGTAGAGGGCCAACTCTCTCGCCGTACATCCACCAACACCATGCACTAGTCACCCAGATGATCATAAGGGGTTTCCCGTCTTTCACGGTGAAGCTCTACCACCCAACTTGCTTTACTATAGGGACTTCAACTCCCCGGGACAGGGTTGCTAGGCCAATCCCTACTCGAGGGCACCACCTATTGGCTTTACCACAACCCTTGCCCGTGTCCCCAACCCTACTTAACTTCAGCTGTACGCGTAGGGTGGTTCACGGCCCTTGCGCGCACGGGGTCCCTACCCTCTAACCAGGTAGATTTGCATATAACATATTTCAACATATACAATGAAGCTACAAAAAGTCTATTTAATGCTTAACAATCTCCAACAAATTACTCCTGGTCCCGTACTGCTCTCGCAACCCATGCGACATAATAAATCAATAAAGTAAGACACTCATCCCAGTGACTCGTGTGCTAGGGTTGCCATACTCCTCTCAGGAGGGTGGGCCCCGATAGTTATTAGTTATTCAATTTATTGTTTAATATAAGGGAATCCTAATTACGGTGTCCATGCATACAATCAAAAGCAATCATTATAAATATATTAATTTATATTTTAATCATGCGTCGTCGGACTCACGACTCCGCATGCAAGGCGGGGTCCACTTGACCACATGCGACGATGCCCGGCGGGGCCCGCATGCAGTGTCATGGACACCTACCCTTAGTCATTCTCATTTCCCACTATTAAAGACCACGCAAGAGTAGTAGATGTCACCTGGTTGTCGATCGCACACGACTCCGGCTTGCTAGTTGTCACTGATCCGCCTCCGTTGGATCACAACAATCATAGTCTGATAACATGCACAGCTCTATATCACAATGCTATCGATTAAAACAGAAGAATCAACGACGAGGGTTCTATACCAAGGATAGTCGGGCACCCTCGATAGGGGACCAATATTGAGTCGACAGCATGCAAATCCGTGCGACTGAAGAACTCGAACCTAAACAATACTAGCCCAATCAAGTAAACAGAAGCTAAACCTACTCATCGAATCGGGCTCGAAGAACCCTTTCCGATGGTTCCAGTTTCGCTGGAATCCGACTTCGGTCGAATGGCTTTGGGTCAAACCACGTAGAACTGGTGAAACCGATCGCATGGTAGTGCAAAGTCGGGTCGGGTATGCAGTGCAAAGCCGGGTCGGGTTCAGGGTTAATTATAGCATAGGAAATTACCAAACTACCCCCCCTCTCCTTCTTCTCCACGCGACCGAATCAGCGGCACTGGTTCCTACGCGTCGGTGGCCGGCGGGAGGGGCGGCCTGGAGCGCCGGCGAGCGCTCGGCCGACCTCTCCCGCACCACCCCCACGGAGGAGGCACGGTGGGAGGCGGCCGGAGCGACCGTCGGTGCCCGAGATCGAGCTCGGCCGGAGGGGGCTCGCATGGGGTTGGTCGGAGGTCGGTGGTCGCCGGGGAGGGGCTCGGAGCGGTGACGGCCACTGCCCATGTGGGCCGCGGCAAGGGAGGAGGAAGGGCCGGGGTCGCGGGGTTGGGTCGCGGAGGGAATGAGAAGATGAGAGGGGGCTGACCTGGGGGTCTCGCCGTGCTCGCCGGGGCTCCGGCGAGGGCGGGTCGGTGCTCCATCTCCCTCGATCTCTCCTCCTTCTCCGTCTCCGTCTCGCTCTGTCTCTCTCTGCATCCCGTTCTCTCTCTCTCTCTCTCTCTCTCTCTCTGCTACGTCCTTCTCTCTCTCTCTCCCGTTCTCTCTCTATTTCTCTCCCTCTCTCTCGGTTCATATATATAGGGGGGCTGTTGTGATAAGGGTTGGGGATAAGGATAGAGTCGGTTGAGATTTCCTAAAAAGGGGGAAGGGATATGGACTAAAAGATATGGGTTTGTCATCCCCAAATCTTACCCGATAATTACCATCCGAATTTCGGATTTTAAATCACTGGGGAGGGAGGTCAGGAGAGCTTAAACTATGCTAGGACACCGGGAGGCAGGCTCCAGGGCTGGTCGGGCTCGGTCCCGAGCCCTGAACCGGGCTCGGTTGGAAACCGGGTGCGATTCGTCCATCAACCGGGCTGAAAAGAATAATCACTTGTAACTATCAAACCGGAAGTCGGAATAGGGCCCAAGAGGATTCGTTGGAAAGGTCTCGTTAACGCGAACGCGTTAGCGCTTGGTACATAATTTTCTGACTTCTAGATCTCCAAAAAAGAAGGAAAGACTACAAAACTTAAAATAGCAATAACTATTCACCCGGGTGTCGGATCGACCCTAACTCAGGCTCATTTGAAGGCTCTCTCAGAGCCTCATCTAACGTATCTTGTTTCGTTATGATCCGATCACCCTATCTCTTGCAAGAAACAAAGCAGCTACAACTATCGACCAATTATTGCTTTTCTAGGGTTTACCTGCCGGGCTGCCGAAACTGGCTGCGCATACACATGATCGTTGCACGGAATGCACCATCGTGACATGCTCGAAGTTACAGAGAATGTGAACGTAAAACATCCCATAGGTTTACGTTCCATTTATTGGGAAAAAGCCCAAAGGAAAAGTCTGGCTGTAAAAAGACGAAACTAGCCATTGAGGATTTCTATTATTCTCAAATCTAACACCACAGGTGTTACAACCTACACACCTTAAAGAAATTTTCGTCCCGAAAATTCAATTACTAAAACTGACGATACAATCCTACCAACCTACCACTAAAGTAATGAATACGAATTCACAACTGGTACCATATCCTTTCTAATACAGTCCACGAGAAATTAAATCAATACGCCAATCATACTAAAAAGAGAAAGTGTCCGCCACTAACGAGACTACTAACCAAACTTATACAATCGAGTTACATAATTATTAGGATAGGATTAGAACATTAGGTTCTCGTGGAGCTCACACAAGGCATAACGTTCAATCGTGGTCCTAACAATTATGGACTAATAAAAATTTCGTGACTTTGAATTATCTCCCATCCCTGGATAAGGAGCGTCCCCCTTATTCAAAGTGAGGTAGCAATCCGATTTCACGAAACAAGATCACGAGACATTCTCAACTAACGATACTAACACGGAAACGTAATTCCTACAAATAAACATATACCTATACACCTATAGAATTGAATTGAAAACAACTAGATAACTCGAACTAGTACGCCTAGACTTAAGTCCTATGAGACTTCTCTCCGGAGCAAATGCGTCTATTACCTACACAACCACTACTACCCTATTAACCTACAAGAAAAACACCACTAAGATATAAATTGGATATCACAACATACACACTAACTAACCTAAAAAAAATGTTGAATTCCAGGTAACACACTAAACCACAAACGAGCGAGAATAAGAAGAGAACAATGAAAAAGCTGACGCTCAATGAAAGACCTAACACTAACAATTCTAATTATGTTATTATCGCAAGACTTAGAAACCTTCTAAAAGATACACTATGATGCACAATTCTGATATACGAGGAAACCTACTACTCACGTAGAAAATATTGAACTACGAGAACAACTAACCTACTGGCCAAATAGAGCCGAAAACTAGGATACCGACACGACTACACCTTATACTGACAGTATCTTTCTACAAGATTGATTGATCGGTTCTAAACCAAAACAATTAGAAACAAAGCTAAGTGAATCCCCTAAATAATGATTATTCTTAAGATTCCAACTGATAATGCATTCCCAATTTCCAAAACCGTGAGCAAGTTCCTTAGCAGGATCACTATCAACACTCTAGTACTCAATTATCTCAATTTCATCTCAACGTCACTGCCCTATGGCTAGTGCACTCTCTCCCGCGAGTCCAAACAAGAACTGTGTAACTAGTTGCCAAAGTTCCGATTAGGAACAGTGCAAGCTCTGCCAGGTGCCAAAGTTTCCGAAGAAACAGTGCACACGCTGCCGCAAGTTCCAACAGGAACTGCGCAACCAGCTGCCAAAGTTCCGATTGGGAACAGTGCAAGCTCTGCCAGCTGCCAAAGTTTCCGAAGAAACAGTGCACGCCCTGCCGCATGTTCCAACAGGAATTGCGTAACTAGCTGCCAAAGTTCCGATTGGGAACAGTGCAAGCTCTGCCAGCTGCCAAAGTTTCTGAAGAAACAGTGCACGCTCTACCGCATGTTCCAACAGGAACTGCGTAACCAGCTGCCAAAGTTCCGATTGGGAACAGTGCAAGCTCTGCCAGCTGCCAAAGATTCCGAAGAAACAGTGCACGCTCTGCCGCAAGTTCCAACAGGAACTGCGTAACTAGCTGCCAAAGTTTCAATTGGGAACAGTGCAAGCTCTGCTAGCTGCCAAAGTTTCCGAAGAAACAGTGCACGCTCTGCCGCAAGTTCCAACAGGAACTGCGTAACCAGCTGCCAAAGTTCCGATTGGGAACAGTGCAAGCTCTGCCAGCTGCCAAAGTTTCCAAAGAAACAGTGCACGCTCTGCCGCAAGTTCCAACAGGAACTGCGTAACCAGCTGCCAAAGTTCCGATTGGGAACAGTGCAAGCTCTGCCTGCTGCCAAAGTTTCCGAAGAAACAGTGCACGCTCTGCCGCAAGTTCCAACAGGAACTGCGTAACTAGCTGCCAAAGTTCCGATTAGGAACAGTGCAAGCTCTGCCAGCTGCCAAAGTTTCCGAAGAAACAGTGCACGCTCTGCCTCAAGTTCCAACAGGAACTACGTAACCAGCTGCCAAAGTTCCGATTGGGAACAGTGCAAGCTCTGCCAGCTGCCAAAGTTTCCGAAGAAACAGTGCACGCTCTGCCGCAAGTTCCAACAGGAACTGCGTAACTAGCTGCCAAAGTTCCGATTGGGAACAGTGCAAGCTCTGCCAGCTGCCAAAGTTTCCGAAGAAACAGCGCACGCTTTGCCGCAAGTTCCAACAGGAACTGCGTAACTAGCTGCCAAAGTTCCGATTGGGAACAATGCAAGCTCTGCCAGCTGCCAAAGTTTTCGAAGAAACAGTGCACGCTCTGCCGCAAGTTCCAACAGGAACTACGTAACTTGCTGCCAAAGTTCCGATTGGGAACAGTGCAAGCTCTGCCAGCTGCCAAAGTTTCCGAAGAAACAGTGCACGCTCTGCCGCAAGTTCCAACAGGAACTGCGAAACCAACCGCCAAAGCCTCCGAAGAGTCAGTGCGTAGCCTCACAATGTCCTCTACCGGACAGTCATAATCCACCACCAAAGTTCTCGAGGAACAGTGCGTATCTTGTCACGAGGGTCTTCATCGAGACATTCCAAAATTTAGGAACCATGTGAACTCAACTACTACCTGAGATTTCCATCTCCTGGTATACTCTTTGAAACTACTACCCCCATGGGTCATCATCACTACTCATAGGATTTATTTTAAAATAACATATAAGCTTTATACCAGCCCATGACACACCAGAGAAAATTATCAAGAAGATTATACCTAGAACTAAATAACGGACGATCCTAAAAATACCGACTAGGCCTCTAATACTAATGGTCGATGTAGAATCAAGGAATCCTAAGATACCGGCTAGGTCTCTAGTGCTAAGGGTCAACGAAGATTAATAAGTCCCAAAATACCGGCTAGGTTTCTAATACTAAAGTTTAGCTGAAAATAATAACGAACAAAAAGAGGACCTCACAACCATACCGATATACATCCTCCCAAACATATTCGATCATACATTCATCTTCCAAAATCAAATAACCATATTACTAACTAAAATTCGATATCCAGTTCTTAGTCGACTCGCCACCAGGCCCACATCTAGCAAATCCAAATAAACATTAGACTCCAAATAAAAACTCCGTGATTGACTCAAACACTATCCTTGGTTAAGATGTTCTAGGTGATTCCTACCTGAGTCATCACGACTAGCTCTGTACCTAAACACTAAGGTCCGGAGGTAAACATATCCCTATCAATCCCTATCAGATGTTGATCAATCAAATACTCAAGTATGGATAATTTCTTAATCACAAATCAATTTCTCCAACCTATCCAATTCTACAATAAACCATATATTTTCATCCTTAGATACACATACTAAGCTATCACTAACTATTCTAAGAGATACTAACAAATCAATCTCCCGACTATCTTTAGAATCACCCTAGCACTATTATAGCCTAGACCTCCCATTAATATAATCACAAGATAACATCCTAACGAAACTCCTAGGAACATATCCCTAAGCTCTGATACCAGCTGTCACGCCCCAGAAATCTGAAGACCAATCCCTGGGGTGTGAGGTGAGAAAAGGAAGAGGGTTTTGGGTCTGGTCAATTAATTACACCAATTTGGGTTCTCACAGGGCTTCTACGCTCTCTAATATGAAAAACAAGAAGGAGGGAGAAACAAGAGGGGAATCTTTTAAATTTGATTTTTCGAAAAACATTTTTATTAAAAAAAGCAAAGAAAGAGAAATTATCAACAGAGAGAAAATATTATCTAGTCAAGCTCAACCTTCAAAAGTCATATCCTCTCAGTATGAGTGACCTGTCGGTGCTACTACATACTGACAGGAGTCTATCTGAGGGAGCACAAGGCTCAAGCCTCCTACGGCTAGTCAAGTGGTCTCAACCACTCCCTAACACTCAGGTGCACCAGTCTAGGGTTCCTATCTACAGGGCTAATCAATTTAGTCATTTATATGCACTTATATTTTCATCATGATCTATCCTAGGCTTGGGGCCTTGAGGAGAGGCCTACCCAAAAGGATTCAGCTGGAACCATTGCAACTACAACCATAGAATACTAACTAACTAATAAGAACTCTTATTCCAATACAATTACAATATCTAAAGAGAAAAGACGACAAGATTGACGTACTAAGCAGAAAGGTAACACTGCAACTCTAACTCCGCCTCTGGACTCCTACTGCTACTCCTGAGCCTCCGGACCTGCAACTGAGCCTACTCGTGGGAAAGAGTAGCCCCCAATAGGAAATTGGGAGATTAGCCAAATTAATGGCTAGTGACATCCTAATAGTCTTTAATAATATGAGACAACTAATCTTAATAAATTAAGATAAGATCTATCAGTTCTAGTAGAATCAAAGTTTGCATAATGAAACCTAAACCTATCAGTAGTCTATATTCACATGCAATTCCTACTGTCACTAGGTTATCTAACATAAAGTCCATTCAATGTTCTACAGCCTTAAAGAATAAATTAAATAAGACATTCATATAAAGTCAGGAGGTCATCATGTAAACAGTCACACAATTCTAAATTCATATATAGATAAAACACACACATTCAAATGTGAACCTCGGATACTTTGTTCATCCTGCCCCCGGTCGGGCATTACTATAGGGCCTTTTATTTCGATGTAGAGGGCCAACTCTCTCGTCGTACATCCACCAACACCATGCACTAGTCACCCAGATGATCATAAGGGGTTTCCCGTCTTTCACGGTGGAGCTCTAATGCCCAACTTGCTTTACTATAGGGACTTCAACTCCCCGGGACAGGGTTGCTAGGCCAATCCCTACTCGAGGGCACCACCTATTGGCTTTACCACAACCCTTGCCCGTGACCCCTACCCTACTTAACTTCAGCTGTACGCGTAGGGTGGTTCACGGCCCTTGCGCGCACGGGGTCCCTACCCTCTAACCAGGTAGATTCGCATATAACATATTTCAACATATACAATGAAGCTACAAAAAGTCTATTTAATGCTTAACAATCTCCAACAAATTACTCCTGGTCCCGTACTGCTCTCGCAACCCATGCGACATAATAAATCAATAAAGTAAGACACTCATCCCAGTGACCCGTGTGCTAGGGTTGCCATACTCCTCTCAGGAGGGTGGGCCCCGATAGTTATTAGTTATTCAATTTATTATTTAATATAAGGGAATCCTAATTACGGTGTCCATGCATACAATCAAAAGCAATCATTATAAATATATTAATTTATATTTTAAGCATGCGTCGCCGGACTCGCGACTCCGCATGCAAGGCGGGGTCCACTTGACCATATGCGACGATGCTCGGCGGGGCCCGCATGCAGTGTCATGGACACCTACCCTTAGTCATTCTCATTTCCCACTATTAAAGACCACGCAAGGGTAGTAGATGTCACCTGGTTGTCGATCGCACACAACTCCGGCTTGCTAGTTGTCACTGATCCGCCTCCGTTGGATCACCACAATCATAGTCTGATAACATGCACAGCTCTATATCACAATGCTATCGATTAAAACGGAAGAATCAACGACGAGGGTTCTATACCAAGGATAGTCGGGCACCCTCGATAGGGGACCAACATTGAGTCGACAGCACGCAAATCCGAGCGACTGAAGAACTCGAACCTAAACAATACTAAGCCAATCAAGTAAACAGAAGCTAAACCTACTCATCGAATCGGGCTCGAAGAACCCTTTCCGATGGTTCCAGTTTCGCTGGAATCCGACTTCGGTCGAATGGCTTCGGGTCAAACCACGTAGAACCGGTGAAACCGATCGCATGGTTGGTTCACTAGGGTAGAAGAGGTTCTAGGGTTATATTCTGGGTTTAATAGGTGGGACTCAAAGTTCTGAGCACAATGCCGCTGGTTTCATCCGAATCCGAGTTTGGACGATGAAACGGCGGTCAAACCATGGTACCGCGATAATATCGGGTCAAAGGATAAAACAGGGTATTAGACAGTACAATTCTATGCTAAACTATGACCAACAGGTAGTATTTTTCGAGCCGGTCGAAATGGCACTGGTTTCGTCCAATTCCGAGTTCGGACGGAGAAATGGCAGTCGAACCAAAATTCACTGGTTCACGGGTCTGGTTCAGGTGAACCAGACCGGTTCACTGCATGAGTTGGGTCTGCTGGGTCGGGTCGGGTCTGCAGTGCAAAGCCGGGTCGGGTATGCAGTGCAAAGCCGGGTCGGGTTCAGGGTTAATTATAGCATAGGAAATTACCAAACTACCCCCCCTCTCCTTCTTCTCCACGCGACCGAACCAGCGGCGCTGGTTCCTGCGCGTCGGTGGCCGGCGGGAGGGGCGGCCTGGAGCGCCGGCGAGCGCTCGGCCGGCCTCTCCCGCACCACCCCCACGGAGGAGGCACGGTGGGAGGCGGCCGGAGCGGCCGTCGGTGCCCGAGATCGAGCTCGGCCGGAGGGGGCTCGCATGGGGTTGGTCAGAGGTCGGTGGTCGCCGGGGAGGGGCTCGGAGCAGCGACGGCCACTGCCCGTGTGGGCCGTGGCAAGGGAGGAGGAAGGGCCGGGGTCGCGGGGTTGGGTCGCGGAGGGGATGAGAAGATGAGAGGGGGCTGACCTGGGGGTCTCGGGGTGCTCGCCGGGGCTCCGGCGAGGGCGGGTCGGTGCTCCATCTCCCTTGATCTCTCCTCCTTCTCCGTCTCCGTCTCGCTCTATCTCTCTCTGCATCCCATTCTCTCTCTCTCTCTCTCTATTTCTCTCCCGTTCTCTCTCTCTCTCTACTACGTCCTTCTCTCTCTCTCTCTCCCGTTCTCTCTCTATTTCTCTCCCTCTCTCTCGGTTCATATATATAGGGGGGCTGTTGTGATAAGGGTTGGGGATAAGGATAGAGTCGGTTGAGGTTTCCTAATAAGGGGGAAGGGATATGGACTAAAAGATATGGGTTTGTCATCCCCAAATCTTACCCGATAATTACCATCCGAATTTCGGATTTTAAATCACTGGGGAGGGAGGTTAGGAGAGCTTAAACTATGCTAGGACACCGGGAGGCAGGCTCCAGGGCTGGTCGGGCTCGGTCCCGAGCCCTGAACCGGGCTCGGTTGGAAACCGGGTGCGATTCGTCCATCAACCGGGCTGAAAAGAATAATCACTTGTAACTATCAAACCGGAAGTCGGAATAGGGCCCAAGAGGATTCGTTGGAAAGGTCTCGTTAACGCGAACGCGTTAGCGCTTGGTATATAATTTTCTGACTTCTGGATCTCCAGAAAAGAAGGAAAGACTTCAAAACTTAAAATAGTAATAACTATTCACTCGTGTGTCGGATCGACCCTAACTCAGGCTCATTTGAAGGCTCTCTCAGAGCCTCATCTAACGTATCTTGTTTCGTTATGATCCGATCACCCGATCTCTTGCAAGAAATAAAGCAGCTACAACTATCGACCAATTATCGCTTTTCTAGGGTTTACCTGCCGGGCTGCCGAAACTGGCTGCGCATACACATGATCGTTGCACGGAATGCACCATCGTGACATGTTCGAAGTTACGGAGAATGTGAACGTAAAACATCCCATAGGTTTACGTTCCATTTATTGGGAAAAAGCCCAAAGGAAAAGTCTGGCTGTAAAAAGATGAAACTAGCCATTGAGGATTTCTATTATTCTCAAATCTAACACCACAGGTGTTACATCTTTCGTACGAATGTATCCATTCTAATTCATTCGCACGAATGTATCCATTCTAATTCATTCGTACGATCCATTCTAATTCATTCGTATGATCCATTCTAATTCATTCGTACGATCCATTGTAATTCACTCATACGATCCATTCTAATACATTCGTACGATCCATTCTAATTCATTTGCACGAATATATCCATTCTAATTAATTCGTACGATCCATTCTAATTCATTCGTATGATCCATTCTAATTTATTCTTACTCATTCGTGCACGATCCATTCTAATTCATTCGCACGAATGTATCCATTCTAATTCATTCGTACGATCCTTTCTAATTCATTAATCCATTCTAATTCATTCGTACGATCCATTCTAATTCATTCGGACACCATTCTAATTCATTCGTACGATCCATTCTAATTCATTCATACGATCCATTCTTACTCAATGGTACGATCCATTCTAATTCATTCGCACGAATGTATCCATTCTAATTCATTCATACGAATCCATTCTAATTCATTCGTACGATCCATTCTAATACATTCATACGATCCATTCTAATTCATTTGCACGAATATATCCATTCTAATTCATTCGTACGATCCATTCTAATTCCTTCGTACTATCTATTCTAATTCATTCGTACGATCTATTCTAATTCATTCGTACGATCCATTCTAATTCATTCGTACGATCCATTCTAATTCCTTCGTACGATCCATTCTAATTCATTCGCACGAATGTATCCATTCTAGTTCATTCGTACGATCCATTCTAATTCATTCGTACGATCCATTCTAATTCATTCATACGATCTATTCTAATTCATTCATACAATCCATTCTAATTCTTTCACACGATCCATTCTAATTCATTCGTATGATCCATTCTAATTCATTCGTATGATCCATTCTAATTCATTTGTACGATCCATTCTAATTCATTCGTACAATCCATTCTATTTCATTCGTACGATCCATTCTTACTCATTCGTATGATCCATTCTAATTCATTCGCACGAATGTATCCATTCTAATTCATTCATACAATCCATTCTAATTCATTCCGTACGATCCATTCTAATTCATTCGTACGATCGTACGAATGAATTAGAATGGATCGTACGAATGAATTAGAATAGATTGTACGAATGAATTAGAATAGATCCTACGAATGAATTAGAATGGATCATACGAATGAATTAGAATGGATCATACGAATGAGTAAGAATGGATCGTACAAATGAAATAGAATCGATTGTACGAATGAATTAGAATGGATCGTACGAATGAATTAGAATGGATCGTGTGAAAGAATTATAATGCATTGTATGAATAAATTAGAATGGATCGTACGAAGGAATTAGAATGGATCGTACGGATGAATTAGAATGGATATATTCGTGCAAATGAATTAGAATGGATCGTATGAATGTATTAGAATGGATCGTATGAGTGAATTAGAATGGATCGTACAAATGAATTAGAATGGATCGTACGAATGAATTAGAATGGATCGTACGAATGAATTAGAATGGATACATTCGTGCGAATGAATTAGAATGGATTGGACGAATGAATTAGAATGGATCGTACGAATGAATTAGAATGGATCGTATGAATAAATTAGAATGGATACATTCGTGCGAATGAATTTGAATTGATCGTACCAATGAGTAAATATGGATCGTACGAATGAAATAGAATTGATTGTGCGAATGAATTAGAATGGATCGTACGAATGAATTAGAATGGATCGTGTGAAAGAATTAGAATGGATTGTATGAATGAATTAGAATAGATCGTATGAATGAATTAGAATGGATCGTACGAATGAATTAGAATGGATCGTACGAATGAATTAGAATGGATCGTACGAATGAATTAGAATGGATACATTTGTGCGAATGAATTAGAATGGATACATTCGTGCGAAAGAATTAGAATAGATCGTATGAATGAATTAGAATGGATCCTATGACTGAATTAGAATGGATCGTGCGAATGAATTAGAATGGATCGTACGAATGAATTAGAAAGGATCGTACGAATGAATTAGAATGGATCGTGCTAATGCATTAGAATTGATCGAACGAATGAATTAGCATGCATCGTGCTAATGAATTAGAATGGAACGTACTAATGAATTAGAATGGATCGTGTGAAAGAATTAGAATGGATTGTATGAATGAATTAGAATGAATTCGTACGATCCATTCGAATTCATTCGCATGATCCATTCTAATTCATTCATACGATCCATTCTAATTCATTCATACAATCCATTCTAATTCTTTCACACGATCCATTCTAATTCATTTGTAGGATCCACTCTAATTCATTCGTACAATATATTCTATTTCATTCGTACGATCCATTCTTACTCATTCGTATGATCCATTCTAATCATTCGGACGAATGTATCCATTCTAATTTATTCGTACGATCCATTCTAATTCAGTCGTACGATCAATTCTAATTCATTCGTACGATCCATTCTTACTCATTCGTATGATCCATTCTAATTCATTCGTACGATCCATTCTAATTCATTCGTACGATCCATTCTAATTCATTCGCACAATCTATTCTAATTCATTCGTACGATCCATTCTAATTCATTCGTACGATCGTACGAATGAATTAGAATGGATCGTACGGAATGAATTAGAATGGATTGTATGAATGAATTAGAATGGATACATTCGTGCGAATGAATTAGAACGGATCATACGAATGAGTAAGAATGGATCGTACGAATAAAATAGAATGGATTGTACGAATGAATTAGAATGGATCGTACAAATGAATTAGAATGGATCGTACGAATGAATTAGAATGGATAATACGAATGAGTAAGAATGGATCGTACAAATGAAATGGAATGGATTGTACGAATGAATTAGAATGGATCGAACGAATGAATTAGAATAGATTGTGTGAAAGAATATGCATTGTATGAATGAATTAGAATGGATCGTATGAATGAACTAGAATGGATCGTGGGAATGAATTCGAATGGATAGCATGATCCATTCGAATAGAATGGATCGTATGAATGAATTAGAATGGATCGGGTGAATGAATTAGAATGGATTGTAGGAATGAATTAGAATGGATCGTATGAATGAATTAGAATGGATCGTATGAATGAATTAGAATGGATCGTGCGAATGAATTAGAAGGATCGTACGAATGAATTAGAATGGATCGTACGAATGAATTAGAATGAATCATACGAATGAATTAGAATGGATCATACGAATGAGTAAGAATGGATCGTACGAATTAAATAGAATGGATTGTACAAATGAATTAGAATGGATACATTCATGCGAATGAATTAGAATAGATCGGACGATTGAATTAGAATGGATCGTACGATTCATTCTAATTCATTCGTACGATCCATTCTAATACATTCGTACGATTCATGCTAATTCATTCGTACGATCCATTCTAATTCATTCGTACGATCCATTCTTATTCATTCATTCGATCCATTCTAATTCATTCGCACAATCCATTCTAATTCATTCGTACAATCCAGTCTAATTCATTCGTATGATCCATTCTAACTCATTCAGTGGATCCATTCTAATTTATTCGTACGATCCATTCTAATTCATTCCCACGATCCATTCTAATTTATTTGAACGATCCATTCTAATTCATTCGTACGATCTATTCTAATTCATTCGCAAGAATGTAACCAATCTAATTCATTCATACGATTCATTCTAATTCATTCATATGAGCTATTCTAATTCATTCGTACGATCCATTATAATTCATTCACACGAATGTATCCATTCTAATTCATTCATACGTTCCATTCTAATTCATTCGTACGATCCATTCTAATTCACTCATACGATCCATTCTAATACATTCATACGATCCATTCTAATTCATTTGCACGAATATATCCATTCTAATTCATTCGTACGATCCATTCTAATTTCTTCGTACGATCCATTCTAATTCATTCGTACGATCTATTATATTTTATTCGTACGATCCATTCTTACTCATTCGTACGATCCATTCTAATTCATTCGTCCGATCCATTCTAATTTATTCGCACGAATGTATCCATTCTAATTCATTCGTTCGATCAATTCTAATTCATTAGCACGATCCATTCTAATTCATTCATACGATCCATACTAATTCATTCGCACGATCCATTCTAATTCATTCATAGGATCCATTCTAATTCATTCATACGATCTATTCTAATTCTTTCGCACGAATGTATCCATTCTAATTCATTCGCACGAATGTATCCATTCTAATTCATTCGTACGATCCATTCTAATTCATTCGTACGATCCATTCTAATTCATTAATATGATCCATTCTAATTCATTCGTACGATCCATTCTAATTCATATGCACAAAGGTATCCGTTCTAATCCATTCGTAGGATCCATTCTAATCCATTCGTACGATCCATTCTAATTCATTCGTACGATCCATTCTAATTCATTCACTCGAATGTATCCATTCTAATCCATTCGTACGATCCATTCTAATCATTTCGTACGATCCATTCTAATTCATTCGCATGAATGTAACCATTCTAATTCATTCATTTGATCCATTCTAATTCATTCGTACGATCCATTCTAATTCATTCGTCCGATCCATTATAATTCATTCGCACGAATGTATACATTCTAAATCATTCGTACGATCCATTCTAATTCATTCGTACGATCCATTCTAATTCATTCGTACGATCCATTCAAACTCGTTCGTACGATCCATTCTAATTCATTCGCACGAATGTATCCATTCTAGTTCATTCGTACGATCCATTCTAATTCATTCGTACGATCCATTCTAATTCATTCGCACGATCCACTCTAATTCATTCGTACGATCAATTCTAATTCATTCGTGCAATCCATTCTATTTGATTCGTACGATCCATTCTTACCCATTCGTACGATCCATTCTAATTCATTCACACGAATGTATCCATTCGTACGAATGAATTAGAATAGATTGTAAGAATGAATTAGAATGGATCGTACGAATGAATTAGAATGGATCGTACGAATGAATTTGAATGGATCGTACGAAGGAATTAGAAGGGATCGTACGAATGAATTTGAATGGATCGTACGATTGAATTAGAATGGATCATACGAATGAGTAAGAATGGATCGTAAGAATGAATTAGATTGGATCGTACGATCCATTCTAACTCATTCGCATGGATCGTGCTAATGAATTAGAATGGATCGTAGAATGGATCGTACGAATGAATTAGAATGAATTAGAATGGATCGTACGAATGAATTAGAATAGATCATAGGAATGAATTAGAATGGATCGTGCAAATGAATTAGAATGGATATATTCGTGCGAATGAATTAGAATGGATCGTACGAATGAATTAGAATAGATATGTTTGAACGAATAAATTAGAATGGATCATATGAATGAATTAGAATGGATGGTACGAATGAATTAGAATGGATAGTGCGAATGAATTAGAATCGAATCGGGCTCGAAGAACCCTTTCCGATGGTTCCAGTTTCGCTGGAATCCGACTTCGGTCGAATGGCTTCGGGTCAAACCACGTAGAACCGGTGAAACCGATCGCATGGTTGGTTCACTAGGGTAGAAGAGGTTCTAGGGTTATATTCTGGGTTTAATAGGTGGGACTCAAAGTTCTGAGCACAATGCCGCTGGTTTCATCCGAATCCGAGTTCGGACGATGAAACGGCGGTCAAACCATGGTACCGCGATAATATCGGGTCAAAGGATAAAACAGGGTATTAGACAGTACAATTCTATGCTAAACTATGACCAACAGGTAGTATTTTCCGAGCCGGTCGAAATGGCACTGGTTTCGTCCAATTCCGAGTTCGGACGGAGAAATGGCAGTTGAACCAAAATTCACTGGTTCACGGGTCTGGTTCAGGTGAACCAGACCGGTTCACTGCATGAGTTGGGTCTGCTGGGTCGGGTCGGGTCTGTAGTGCAAAGCCGGGTCGGGTATGCAGTGCAAAGCCGGGTCGGGTTCAGGGTTAATTATAGCATAGGAAATTACCAAACTACCCCCCCTCTCCTTCTTCTCCACGCGACCGAACCAGCGGCGCTGGTTCCTGCGCGTCGTTGGCCGGCGGGAGGGGCGGCCTGGAGCACCGGCGAGCGCTCGGCCGGCCTCTCCCGCACCACCCCCACGGAGGAGGCACGGTGGGAGGCGGCCGGAGCGGCCGTCGGTGCCCAAGATCGAGCTCGGCCGGAGGGGGCTCGGATGGGGTTGGTCGGAGGTCGGTGGTCGCCGGGGAGGGGCTCGGAGCAGCGACGGCCACTGCCCGTGTGGGCCGCGGCAAGGGAGGAGGAAGGGCCGGGGTCGCGGGGTTGGGTCGCGGAAGGGATGAGAAGATGAGAGGGGGCTGACCTGGGGGTCTCGGGGTGCTCGCCGGGGCTCCGGCGAGGGCGGGTCGGTGCTCCATCTCCCTTGATCTCTCCTCCTTTTCCGTCTCCGTCTCGCTCTGTCTCTCTCTGCATCCCATTCTCTCTCTCTCTCTCTCTCTCTCTATTTCTCTCCCGTTCTCTCTCTCTCTCTACTACGTCCTTCTCTCTCTCTCTCCCGTTCTCTCTCTATTTCTCTCCCTCTCTCTCGGTTCATATATATAGGGGGGCTGTTGTGATAAGGGTTGGGGATAAGGATAGAGTCGGTTGAGGTTTCCTAATAAGGAGGAAGGGATATGGACTAAAAGATATGGGTTTGTCATCCCCAAATCTTACCCGATAATTACCATCCGAATTTCGGATTTTAAATCACTGGGGAGGGAGGTTAGGAGAGCTTAAACTATGCTAGGACACCGGGAGGCAGGCTCCAGGGCTGGTCGGGCTCGGTCCCGAGCCCTGAACCGGGCTCGGTTGGAAACCGGGTGCGATTCGTCCATCAACCGGGCTGAAAAGAATAATCACTTGTAACTATAAAACTGGAAGTCGGAATAGGGCCCAAGAGGATTCGTTGGAAAGGTCTCGTTAACGCGAACGCGTTAGCGCTTGGTACATAATTTTCTGACTTCTGGATCTCCAGAAAAGAAGGAAAGACTTCAAAACTTAAAATAGCAATAACTATTCACTCGGGTGTCGGATCGACCCTAACTCAGGCTCATTTGAAGGCTCTCTCAGAGCCTCATCTAACGTATCTTGTTTCGTTATGATCCGATCACCCGATCTCTTGCAAGAAATAAAGCAGCTACAACTATCGACCAATTATCGCTTTTCTAGGGTTTACCTGCCGGGCTGCCGAAACTGGCTGCGCATACACATGATCGTTGCACGGAATGCACCATCGTGACATGTTCGAAGTTACGGAGAATGTGAACGTAAAACATCCCATAGGTTTACGTTCCATTTATTGGGAAAAAGCCCAAAGGAAAAGTCTGGCTGTAAAAAGATGAAACTAGCCATTGAGGATTTCTATTATTCTCAAATCTAACACCACAGGTGTTACATCTTTCGTACGAATGTATCCATTCTAATTCATTCGCACGAATGTATCCATTCTAATTCATTCGTACGATCCATTCTAATTCATTCGTATGATCCATTCTAATTCATTCGTACGATCCATTGTAATTCACTCATACGATCCATTCTAATACATTCGTACGATCCATTCTAATTCATTTGCACGAATATATCCATTCTAATTAATTCGTACGATCCATTCTAATTCATTCGTATGATCCATTCTAATTTATTCTTACTCATTCGTGCACGATCCATTCTAATTCATTCGCACGAATGTATCCATTCTAATTCATTCGTACGATCCTTTCTAATTCATTAATCCATTCTAATTCATTCGTACGATCCATTCTAATTCATTCGGACACCATTCTAATTCATTCGTACGATCCATTCTAATTCATTCATACGATCCATTCTTACTCATTGGTACGATCCATTCTAATTCATTCGCACGAATGTATCCATTCTAATTCATTCATACGAATCCATTCTAATTCATTCGTACGATCCATTCTAATACATTCATACGATCCATTCTAATTCATTTGCACGAATATATCCATTCTAATTCATTCGTACGATCCATTCTAATTCCTTCGTACGATCCATTCTAATTCATTCGTACGATCTATTCTAATTCATTCGTACGATCCATTCTAATTCATTCGTACGATCCATTCTAATTCCTTCGTACGATCCATTCTAATTCATTCGCACGAATGTATCCATTCTAGTTCATTCGTACGATCCATTCTAATTCATTCGTACGATCCATTCCAATTCATTCATACGATCTATTCTAATTCATTCATACAATCCATTCTAATTCTTTCACACGATCCATTCTAATTCATTCGTATGATCCATTCTAATTCATTCGTACGATCCATTCTAATTCATTTGTACGATCCATTCTAATTCATTCGTACAATCCATTCTATTTCATTCGTACGATCCATTCTTACTCATTCGTATGATCCATTCTAATTCATTCGCACGAATGTATCCATTCTAATTCATTCATACAATCCATTCTAATTCATTCCGTACAATCCATTCTAATTCATTCGTACGATCGTACGAATGAATTAGAATGGATCGTACGAATGAATTAGAATAGATTGTACGAATGAATTAGAATAGATCCTACGAATGAATTAGAATGGATCATACGAATGAGTTAGAATGGATCATACGAATGAGTAAGAATGGATCGTACAAATGAAATAGAATCGATTGTACGAATGAATTAGAATGGATCGTACGAATGAATTAGAATGGATCGTGTGAAAGAATTATAATGCATTGTATGAATGAATTAGAATGGATCGTACGAAGGAATTAGAATGGATCGTACGGATGAATTAGAATGGATATATTCGTGCAAATGAATTAGAATGGATCGTATGAATGTATTAGAATGGATCGTATGAGTGAATTAGAATGGATCGTACAAATGAATTAGAATGGATCTTACGAATGAATTAGAATGGATCGTACGAATGAATTAGAATGGATCGTACGAATGAATTAGAATGGATACATTCGTGCGAATGAATTAGAATGGATCGGACGAATGAATTAGAATGGATCGTACGAATGAATTAGAATGGATCGTACGAATGAATTAGAATGGATCGTATGAATAAATTAGAATGGATACATTCGTACGAATGAATTTGAATTGATCGTACCAATGAGTAAATATGGATCGTACGAATGAAATAGAATTGATTGTGCGAATGAATTAGAATGGATCGTACGAATGAATTAGAATGGATCGTGTGAAAGAATTAGAATGGATTGTATGAATGAATTAGAATAGATCGTATGAATGAATTAGAATGGATCGTACGAATGAATTAGAATGGATCGTACGAATGAATTAGAATGGATCGTACGAATGAATTAGAATGGATACATTCGTGCGAATGAATTAGAATGGATACATTCGTGCGAAAGAATTAGAATAGATCGTATGAATGAATTAGAATGGATCCTATGACTGAATTAGAATGGATCGTGCGAATGAATTAGAATGGATCGTACGAATGAATTAGAAAGGATCGTACGAATGAATTAGAATGGATCGTGCTAATGCATTAGAATTGATCGAACGAATGAATTAGCATGCATCGTGCTAATGAATTAGAATGGAACGTACTAATGAATTAGAATGGATCGTGTGAAAGAATTAGAATGGATTGTATGAATGAATTAGAATGAATTCGTACAATCCATTCGAATTCATTCGCATGATCCATTCTAATTCATTCATACGATCTATTCTAATTCATTCATACAATCCATTCTAATTCTTTCACACGATCCATTCTAATTCATTTGTAGGATCCACTCTAATTCATTCGTACAATATATTCTATTTCATTCGTACGATCAATTCTTACTCATTCGTATGATCCATTCTAATCATTCGGACGGATGTATCCATTCTAATTTATTCGTACGATCCATTCTAATTCATTCGTACGATCAATTCTAATTCATTCGTACGATCCATTCTTACTCATTCGTATGATCCATTCTAATTCATTCGTACGATCCATTCTAATTCATTCGTACGATCCATTCTAATTCATTCGCACAATCTATTCTAATTCATTCGTACGATCCATTCTAATTCATTCGTACGATCGTACGAATGAATTAGAATGGATCGTACGGAATGAATTAGAATGGATTGTATGAATGAATTAGAATGGATACATTCGTGCGAATGAATTAGAACGGATCATACGAATGAGTAAGAATGGATCGTACGAATAAAATAGAATGGATTGTACGAATGAATTAGAATGGATCGTACAAATGAATTAGAATGGATCGTACGAATGAATTAGAATGGATAATACGAATGAGTAAGAATGGATCGTACAAATGAAATGGAATGGATTGTACGAATGAATTAGAATGGATCGAACGAATGAATTAGAATAGATTGTGTGAAAGAATATGCATTGTATGAATGAATTAGAATGGATCGTATGAATGAACTAGAATGGATCGTGCGAATGAATTCGAATGGATAGCATGATCCATTCGAATAGAATGGATCGTATGAATGAATTAGAATGGATCGGGCGAATGAATTAGAATGGATTGTAGGAATGAATTAGAATGGATCGTATGAATGAATTAGAATGGATCGTATGAATGAATTAGAATGGATCGTGCGAATGAATTAGAAGGATCGTACGAATGAATTAGAATGGATCGTACGAATGAATTAGAATGAATCATACGAATGAATTAGAATGGATCATACGAATGAGTAAGAATGGATCGTACGAATTAAATAGAATGGATTGTACAAATGAATTAGAATGGATACATTCATGCGAATGAATTAGAATAGATCGGACGATTGAATTAGAATGGATCGTACGATTCATTCTAATTCATTCGTACGATCCATTCTAATACATTCGTACGATTCATGCTAATTCATTCGCACGATCCATTCTAATTCATTCGTACGATCCATTCTTATTCATTCATTCGATCCATTCTAATTCATTCGCACAATCCATTCTAATTCATTCGTACAATCCATTCTAATTCATTCGTATGATCCATTCTAACTCATTCAGTGGATCCATTCTAATTTATTCGTACGATCCATTCTAATTCATTCCCACGATCCATTCTAATTTATTTGAACGATCCATTCTAATTCATTCGTACGATCTATTCTAATTCATTCGCAAGAATGTAACCAATTTAATTCATTCATACGATTCATTCTAATTCATTCATATGAGCTATTCTAATTCATTCGTACGATCCATTATAATTCATTCACACGAATGTATCCATTCTAATTCATTCATACGATCCATTCTAATTCATTCGTACGATCCATTCTAATTCACTCATACGATCCATTCTAATACATTCATACGATCCATTCTAATTCATTTGCACGAATATATCCATTCTAATTCATTCGTACGATCCATTCTAATTTCTTCGTACGATCCATTCTAATTCATTCGTACGATCTATTATATTTTATTCGTACGATCCATTCTTACTCATTCGTACGATCCATTCTAATTCATTCGTCCGATCCATTCTAATTCATTCGCACGAATGTATCCATTCTAATTCATTCGTTCGATCAATTCTAATTCATTAGCACGATCCATTGTAATTCATTCATACGATCCATTCTAATTCATTCGCACGATCCATTCTAATTCATTCATAGGATCCATTCTAATTCATTCATACGATCTATTCTAATTCTTTCGCACGAATGTATCCATTCTAATTCATTCGCACGAATGTATCCATTCTAATTCATTCGTACGATCCATTCTAATTCATTCGTACGATCCATTCTAATTCATTAATATGATCCATTCTAATTCATTCGTACGATCCATTCTAATTCATATGCACAAAGGTATCCGTTCTAATCCATTCGTGGGATCCATTCTAATCCATTCGTACGATCCATTCTAATTCATTCGTACGATCCATTCTAATTCATTCACTCGAATGTATCCATTCTAATCCATTCGTACGATCCATTCTAATCCATTCGTACGATCCATTCTAATTCATTCGCATGAATGTAACCATTCTAATTCATTCATTTGATCCATTCTAATTCATTCGTACGATCCATTCTAATTCATTCGTCCGATCCATTATAATTCATTCGCACGAATGTATACATTCTAAATCATTCGTACGATCCATTCTAATTCATTCGTACGATCCATTCTAATTCATTCGTACGATCCATTCAAACTCATTCGTACGATCCATTCTAATTCATTCGCACGAATGTATCCATTCTAGTTCATTCGTACGATCCATTCTAATTCATTCGTACGATCCATTCTAATTCATTCGCACGATCCACTCTAATTCATTCATACTATCAATTCTAATTCATTCGTGCAATCCATTCTATTTGATTCGTACGATCCATTCTTACCCATTCGTACGATCCATTCTAATTCATTCACACGAATGTATCCATTCGTACGAATGAATTAGAATAGATTGTAAGAATGAATTAGAATGGATCGTACGAATGAATTAGAATGGATCGTACGAATGAATTTGAATGGATCGTACGAAGGAATTAGAAGGGATCGTACGAATGAATTTGAATGGATCGTACGATTGAATTAGAATGGATCATACGAATGAGTAAGAATGGATCGTAAGAATGAATTAGATTGGATCGTACGATCCATTCTAATTCATTCGCATGGATCGTGCTAATGAATTAGAATGGATCGTAGAATGGATCGTACGAATGAATTAGAATGAATTAGAATGGATCGTACGAATGAATTAGAATAGATCATAGGAATGAATTAGAATGGATCGTGCAAATGAATTAGAATGGATATATTCGTGCGAATGAATTAGAATGGATCGTACGAATGAATTAGAATAGATATGTTTGAACGAATAAATTAGAATGGATCATATGAATGAATTAGAATGGATCGTACGAATGAATTAGAATGGATAGTGCGAATGAATTAGAATCGATCGTACGAATGAATTAGAATGGATCGTACAAATGAATTAGAATGGATCATACGAATGAGTAAGAATGGATCGTACGAATAAATTAGAATGGATATATTCGTCCGAATGAATTAGAATGGATCATACGAATGAGTAAGAATGGATCATACGAATGAAATAGAATAGATTGTACGAATGAATTAGAATGGATTCTACGAATGAATTAGAATGGATCGTGTGAAAGAATTAGAATGGATTGTATGAATGAATTAGAATGGATAGTATGAATGAATTAGAATGGATCGTGCGAATGAATTCGAATGGATCGTACGAATTCATTCTAATTCATTCATACAATCCATTCTAATTCTTTCACACGATCCATTCTAATTTATTCGTACGTTCCATTCTAATTCATTAGCACGATCTATGCTAATTCATTCGTTCGATCAATTCTAATTCATTAGCACGATCCATTCTAATTCATTCGTACGATCCATTCTAATTCATTCGCACGATCCATTCTAATTCATTCATAGGATCCATTCTAGTTCATTCATACGATCTATTCTAATTCTTTCGCACGAATGTATCCATTCTAATTCATTCGCACGAATGTATCCATTCTAATTCATTCGTACGATCCATTCTAATTCATTCGTACGATCCATTCTAATTCATTCGTACGATCCATTCTAATTCATTCATACGATCTTTTCTAATTCATTCATACAATCCATTCTAATTCTTTCACACGATCCATTCTAATTCATTCATACGATCTATTCTAATTCATTCATACAATCCATTCTAATTCTTTCACACGATCCATTCTAATTCATTCATATGATCTATTCTAATTCATTCATACAATCCATTCTAATTCTTTCACACGATCCATTCTATTTCATTTGTACGATCCATTCTAATTCATTCGCACACAATCCATTCTATTTCATTCGTACGATCCATTCTTACTCATTTGTATGATCCATTCTAATTCATTCACACGAATGTATCCATAATGGATCATACGAATGAGTAAGAATGGATCGTACGAATGAAATAGAATGGATTGTGCGAATGAATTAGAATGGACCGTACGAATGAATTAGACGTACGAATGAATTAGAATGGATACATTCGTGCGAATAAATTAGAATGGATCAGACGAATGAGTAAGAATGGATCGTCATTCTAATTCATTCGTATGATCCATTCTAATTCATTTGTATCCATTCTATTTCATTCGCACGATCCATTCTAATTCATTCGCGCAATCTATTCTAATTCATTCGTACGATCCATTCTAATTCATTCGTACGATCCATTCTAATTCATTCATATAATCCATTCTAATTTATTCACACGAATGTATCCATTCTAATTCGTTCGTACGATCCATTCTAATTCATTCGCACAATCTATTCTAATTCATTCATACGATCCATTCTAATTCATTCGCATGAATGTCTCCATTCGAATTGATTCATACGATCCATTCTACTTCATTCGTACTATCCGTTCTAATTCACTCATACGATCCATTCTAATTCATTCATACGATCCATTCTAATTCATTTGCACGAATATATCCATTCTAATTCATTCGTACGATCCATTCTAATTCCTTCGTACGATCCATTCTAATTCATTCGTACGATCCATTCTATTTCATTCGTATGATCCATTCTAATTCCTTCGTACAATCCATTCTAATTCCTTCATATCCATTCTAATTCACTCATACGATCCATTCTAATTCATTCGTACGATCCATTCTAATTCATTCATACAATCCATTCTAATTCATTCGCACGATCCATTCTGATTCATATGCAAAAGGGTATCCATTCTAATTCATTCGTACGACCCATTCTATTTCAGGATCGTACGAATGAATTAGAATGGATGCATTCGTGCGAATGAATTAGAATTGATCGTACGAATGAATTAGAATGGATCGTGCGAATGAATTAGAATGGATCGTACGAATGAATTAGAATGGATCGTACGAATGAACTAGAATGGATACATTCGTGCGAATGAATTAGAATGGATCGTACGAATGAATTAGAATGGATCTTACGAATGAATTAGAATGGATCGTACGAATGAATTAGAATGGATCGTACGAATGAATTAGAATGGATCGTGCGAATGAATTAGAATGGATCGTACGAATGAATTAGAATGGATCGTGTGAAAGAATTAGAATGGATCGTACGAATGAATTAGAATGGATCGTGCGAATGAATTAGAATGGATCGTACGAATGAATTAGAATGGATCCATTTGTGCGAATGAATTAGAATGGATCGTACGAATGAATTAGAATGGATCGTGCGAATGAATTAGAATGGATCGTACGAATGAATTAGAATGGATCATACGAATGAACTAGAATGGATACATTCGTGCGAATGAATTAGAATGGATCGTACGAATGAATTCGAAAGGATCGTACGAATGAATTAGAATGGATCTTACGAATGAATTAGATTGGATCATACGAATGAATTAGAATGGATCGTACGAATGAATTAGAATGGATACATTCGTGCGAATGAATTAGAATAGATCGGACGAATGAATTAGAATGGATCGTACGAATGAATTAGAATGGATCGTACGAATGAATTAGAATGGATCGTACAAATAAATTAGAATGGATACATTCGTCCGAATGAATTAGAATGGATCATACGAATGAGTAAGAATGGATCGTACGAATGGAATAGAATAGATTGTACGAATGAATTAGAATGGATTCGTACGAATGAATTAGAATGGATACATTCGTGCGAATGAATTAGAATGGTTCGTACCAATGAGTAAGAATGGATCGTACAAATGAAATAGAATGGATTGTGCGAATGAATTAGAATGGATCGTACGAATGAATTAGAATAGATCGTGTGAAAGAATTAGAATGGCTTGTATGAATGAATTAGAATAGATCGTATGAATGAATTAGAATGGATCGTACGAATGAATTAGAATGGATCGTACGAATGAATTAGAATAGATCGTACGAATGAATTAGAATGGATACATTCGTGCGAATGAATTAGAATGGATACATTCGTGCGAAAGAATTAGAATAGATCGTATGAATGAATTAGAATGGATCCTATGAATGATATAGAATGGATCGTGCGAATGAATTAGAATGGATCGTACGAATGAATTAGAATAGATCGTACGAATGAATTAGAATGGATCGTACGAAGGAATTAGAATGGATCGTACGAATGAATTAGAATGGATATATTCATGCAAATGAATTAGAATGGATCGTATGAATGTATTAGAATGGATCGTATGAGTGAATTAGAATGGATCGTACGAATGAATTAGAATGGATTGTATGAATGAATTAGAATGGATCGTATGAATGAATTAGAATGGATCATACGAATTAATTAGAATGGATCATACGAATAAATTAGAATGGATCGTACGAATGAATTTGAATGGATCATACGGATGAATTAGAATGGATACATTCGTGCGAATGAATTAGAATGGATTGTGCGAATGAATAAGAACAGATCGTGCGAATGAATTAGAATGGATCATACGAATGAATTACAATGGATCGTGCGAATGAATTAGAATGGATCGTACGAATGAATTAGAATGGATACATTTGTGCGAATGAATTAGAATGGATCGTACGAATGAATTAGAATGGATCGTACGAATGAATTAGAATGGATCGTGCGAATGAATTAGAATGGATCGTACGAATGAATTAGAATGGATTGTGTGAAAGAATTAGAATGGATCGTACGAATGAATTAGAATGGATCGTGCGAATGAATTAGAATGGATCGTACGAATGAATTAGAATGGATACATTTGAGCGAATGAATTAGAATGGATCATACGAATGAATTAGAATGGATCGTATGAATGAATTAGAATGGATCGTACGAATGAATTCGAATGGATCGTGCGAATAAATTAGAAGGGATCGTACGAATGAATTAGAATGGATCGTACGAATGAACTAGAATGGATACATTCGTGCGAATAAATTAGAATGGATCGTACGAATGAATTAGAATGGATCGTACGAATGAATTAGAATGGATCTTACGAATGAATTAGAATGGATCGTACGAATGAATTAGAATGGATCGTACGAATGAATTAGAATGGATACATTCGTGCGAATGAATTAGAATGGATCGGACGAATGAATTAGAATGGATCGTATGAATGAATTAGAATGGATCGTACGAATGAATTAGAATGGATCGTGCGAATGAATTAGAATGGATCGTACGAATGAATTAGAATGGATCGTATGAATGAATTAGAATGGATCGTACGAATGAATTAGAATGGATCGTGCGAATGAATTAGAATGGATCGTACGAATGAATTAGAATGGATCGTACGAATGAACTAGAATGGATACATTCGTGCGAATGAATTAGAATGGATCATGCGAATGAATTCGAATGGATCGTACGAATGAATTAGAATGGATCTTACGAATGAATTAGAATGGATCGTACGAATGAATTAGAATGGATACATTCATGCAAATGAATTAGAATGGATCGGACGAATGAATTAGAATGGATCGTACGAATGAATTAGAATGGATCGTACGAATGAATTAGAATGGATCATACGAATAAATTAGAATGGATACATTTGTCCGAATGAATTAGAATGGATCATACGAATGAGTAAGAATGGATCGTACGAATGAAATAGAATAGATTGTACGAATGAATTAGAATGGATTCGTACGAATGAATTAGAATGGATACATTCGTGCGAATGAATTAGAATGGATCGTACCAATGAGTAAGAATGGATCGTACGAATGAAATAGAATGGATTGTGCGAATGAATTAGATTGGATCGTACGAATGAATTGGAATAGATCGTGTGAAAGAATTAGAATGGCTTGTATGAATGAATTAGAATAGATCGTATGAATGAATTAGAATGGATCGTACGAATGAATTAGAATAGATCGTACGAATGAATTAGAATGGATACATTCGTGCGAATGAATTAGAATGGATACATTCGTGCGAAAGACATAGAATAGATCGTATGAATGAATTAGAATGGATCCTATGAATGATATAGAATGGATCGTGCGAATGAATTAGAATGGATCGTACGAATGAATTAGAATAGATCGTACGAATGAATTAGAATGGATCGTACGAAGGAATTAGAATGGATCGTACGAATGAATTATAATGGATATATTCGTGCAAATGAATTAGAATGGATCGTATGAATGTATTAGAATGGATCGTATGAGTGAATTAGAATGGATCATACGAATGAATTAGAATGGATTGTATGAATGAATTAGAATGGATCGTATGAATGAATTAGAATGGATCATACGAATTAATTAGAATGGATCATACGAATAAATTAGAATGGATCGTACGAATGAATTAGAATGGATCGTACGAATGAATTAGAATGGATACATTCGTGCGAATTAATTAGAATGGATTGTGCGAATGTATAAGAACAGATCGTGCGAATGAATTAGAATGGATCATACGAATGAATTACAATGGATCGTGCGAATGAATTAGAATGGATCGTACGAATGAATTAGAATGGATACATTTGTGCGAATGAATTAGAATGGATCGTACGAATGAATTAGAATGGATCGTACGAATGAATTAGAATGGATCGTGCGAATGAATTAGAATGGATCGTACGAATGAATTAGAATGGATTGTGTGAAAGAATTAGAATGGATCGTACGAATGAATTAGAATGGATTGTGCGAATGAATTAGAATGGATCGTACGAATGAATTAGAATGGATACATTTGTGCGAATGAATTAGAATGGATCATACGAATGAGTTTGAATGGATCGTATGAATGAATTAGAATGGATCGTACGAATGAATTAGAATGGATCGTGCGAATAAATTAGAATTGATCATACGAATGAATTAGAATGGATCGTACGAATGAACTAGAATGGATACATTCGTGCGAATAAATTAGAATGGATCATACGAATGAATTAGAATGGATCGTACGAATGAATTAGAATGGATCTTACGAAAGAATTTGAATGGATCGTACGAATGAATTAGAATGGATCGTACGAATGAATTAGAATGGATACATTCGTGCGAATGAACTAGAATGGATCGAACGAATGAATTAGAATGGATCGTACGAATGAATTAGAATGGATCATACGAATGAATTAGAATGGATCGTACGAATAAATTAGAATGGATACATTCGTCCGAATGAATTAGAATGGATCGTACGAATGAGTAAGAATGGATCGTATGAATGAAATAGAATAGATTGTACGAATGAATTAGAATGGATCCTACGAATGAATTAGAATGGATCGTGTGAAAGAATTAGAATGGATTGTATGAATGAATTAGAATGGATCGTATGAATGAATTAGAATGGATCGTGCAAATGAATTCGAATGGATCATACGAATTCATTCTAATTCATTCATACAATCCATTCTAATTCTTTCACACGATCTATTCTAATTCATTCGTACGTTCATTCTAATTCATTAGCACGATCCATGCTAATTCATTCGTTCGATCAATTCTAATTCATTAGCACGATCCATTCTAATTCATTCGTACGATCCATTCTAATTCATTCGCACGATCCATTCTAATTCATTCATAGGATCCATTCTAATTCATTCATACGATCTATTCTAATTCTTTCGCACGAATGTATCCATTCTAATTCATTCGCACGAATGTATCCATTCTAATTCATTCGTACGATCCATTTTAATTCATTCGTACGATCCATTCTAATTCATTCGTACGATCCATTCTAATTCATCCGTACGATCTATTCTAATTCATTCATACAATCCATTCTAATTCTTTCACACGATCCATTCTAATTCATTCGTACGATCCATTCTAATTCATTCGCACAATCCATTCTATTTCATTTGTACGATCCATTCTTACTCATTCGTATGATCCATTCTAAATCATTCGCATGAATGTATCCATAATGGATCATACGAATGAGTAAGAATGGATCGTACGAATGAAATAGAATGGATTATGCGAATGAATTAGAATGGACCGTACGAATGAATTAGACGTACGAATGAATTAGAATGGATACATTCGTGCGAATAAATTAGAGTGGATCATACGAATGAGTAAGAATGGATCGTCATTCTAATTCATTCGTATGATCCATTCTAATTCATTTGTATCCATTCTATTTCATTCGCACGATCCATTCTACTTCATTCGCGCAATCTATTCTAATTCATTCGTACGATCCATTCAAATTCATTCGTACGATCCATTCTAATTCATTCATACAATCCATTCTAATTTATTCGCACGAATGTATCCATTCTAATTCATTCGTACGATCCATTCTAATTCATTCGCACAATCTATTCTAATTCATTCATACGATCCATTCTAACTCATTCGCACGAATGTATCCATTCTAATTTATTCATACGATCCATTCTACTTCATTCATACTATCCGTTCTAATTCACTCATACGATCCATTCTAACTCATTCATACGATCCATTCTAATTCATTTGCACAAATATATCAATTCTAATTCATTCGTACGATCCATTCTAATTCCTTCGTACGATCCATTCTAATTCCTTCGTACGATCCATTCTATTTCATTCGTATGATCCATTCTAATTCCTTCGTACAATCCATTCTAATTCCTTCGTATCCATTCTAATTCACTCATACGATCCATTCTAATTCATTCGTACGATCCATTCTAATTCATTCATACAATCCATTCTAATTTATTCGCAAGAATGTATCCATTCTAATCCATTCGTACGATCCATTCTAATCTATTCGTACGATCCATTCTAATTCATTCGCATGAATGTAACCATTCTAATTCATTCATTTGATCCATTCTAATTCATTCGTACGATCCATTCTAATTCATTCGTCCGATCCATTCTAATTCATTCGCACGAATGTATCCATTCTAATTCATTCGTACGAACCATTCTAATTCATTCGTACGATCCATTCTAATTCATTCGTAAGATCCATTCTAATTCATTCGTACGATCCATTGTAATTCATTCGTACGATCCATTCTAATTCATTCGCACGAATGTATCCATTCTAGTTCATTCGTACGATCCATTCTAGTTCATTCGTACGATCCATTCTAATTCATTCGTACGATCCATTCTAATTCATTCGTATGATCCATTATAATTAATTCGTATGATCCATTCTAATTCATTCATACGATTCATTCTAATTCATTCATACAATCCATTGTAATTCATTCGCACGAATGTATCCATTCTAATTAATTCGTACGATCCATTCTAATTCATTCGTATGATCCATTCTTATTCATTCGCACGATCCAGTCTAATGGATTCGCACGATCCATTCTAACTCATTTGCACGAATGTATCCATTCTAATTCATTCGTACGATCCATTCTAATTGATTAGTATGATCTATTCTAATTCATTCGTACGATCCATTCTAATTCATATGCACAAAGGTATCCATTCTAATTCATTCGTACGATCCATTCTAATTCAGGATCGTACGAATGAATTAGAATGGATACATTCGTGCGGATGAATTAGAATTGATCGTACGAATGAATTAGAATGGATCGTGCGAATGAATTAGAATGGATCGTAGGAATGAATTAGAATGGATCGTACGAATGAACTAGAATGGATACATTCGTGCGAATGAATTAGAATGGATCGTACGAATGAATTAGAATGGATCGTACGAATGAATTAGAATGGATCGTACGAATGGATTAGAATGGATCATACGAATGAATTAGAATGGATCGTGCGAATGAATTAGAATGGATCGAACGAATGAATTAGAATGGATATATTCTAGCGAATGAATTAGAATAGATCGTAGGAATGAATTAGAATGGATCATACGAATGAATTAGAATGGATCGTACGAACGAATTAGAATGGATCGTACGAACGAATTAGAATGGATCATATGAACGAATTAGAATGGATCGTATGAATGAATTAGAATGGATACATTCGAGCGAATGAATTAGAATGGATCGTACAAATGAATTAGAATAGATCATAGGAATGAATTAGAATGGATCGTGCAAATGAATTAGAATGGATACATTCGTGCGAATGAATTAGAATGGATCGTGCGAATGAATTAGAATGGATCGTACGAATGATTTAGAATGGATATATTTGAACGAATAAATTAGAATGGATGATACGAATGAATTAGAATGGATCATACGAATGAATTAGAATGGATAGTGCGAATGAATTAGAATCGATCGTACGAATGAATTAGATCGTACGAATGAATTAGAATGGATCGTACGAATGAATTAAAATGGATACATTAGAGCGAATGAATTAGAATAGATCGTAGGAATGAATTAGAATGGATCGTACGAATGAATTAGAATGGATACATTTGTCAGAATGAATTAGAATGGATCGTACGAATGAATTAGAATGCATCATACGAAAGAATTAGAATGGATATATTTGTGCGAATGAATTAGAATGGATCGTACGAATGAATTAGACTGGATCGTACGAATGAATTTGAATGGATACATTTGTGCGAATGAATCTAAATGGATTGTATGAATGAATTACAATGGATCGTACGAATGAATTAGAATGGATCGTACGAATGAATTAGAATAGCTCATACGAATGAATTAGAATGAATCGTATGAATGAATTAGAATGGTTACATTCGTGCGAATGAATTAGAATAGATCGTACGAATGAATTAGAATGGATCGTACGAATAAATTAGAATGGATCGTGGGAATGAATTTGAATGGATCGTACGAATGAATTAGAATGGATCCACCGAATGAGTTAGAATGGATCATACGAATGAATTAGAATGGATTGTACGAATGAATTAGAATGGATTGTGCGAATGAATTAGAATGGATCGTATGAATGAATAAGAATGGATCATACGAATGAATTAGAATGGATCGTGTGAATGAATTAGCATGAATCGTACGAATGTATTAGAATGGATCGTACGAATGAATTAGAATGAATCGTACGATCCATTCTAATTCAATCGTCCGATCCATTCTAATTCATTCGCATGAATGTATCCATTCTAATTCATTCGTACAATCTATTCTATTTCATTCGTACGATCCATTCTTACTCATTCGTATGATCCATTCTAATTCATTCGTATGATCCATTCTAATTCATTCGTACGATCCATTCTAATTCATTCGTACGATCCATTCTAATTCATTCGCACGATCCATTCTAATTCATTCATACGATCCATTCTAATTCATTCATACGATCCATTCTAATTCATTCCTACAATCCATTCTAATTCATTCGCCCGATCCATTCTAATTCATTCATACGATCCATTCTATTCGAATGGATCATGCGATCCATTCGAATTCATTCGCACGATCCATTCTAATTCATTCATACGATCCATTCTAATTCATTCATACAATGCATTCTAATTCTTTCACACGATCCATTCTAATTCATTTGTACGATCCATTCTAATTCATTCGTACAATCCATTCTATTTCATTTGTACGATCCATTCTTACTCATTCGTATGATCCATTCTAATTCATTCGTACGATCCATTCTAATTCATTTGTACGATACATTCTAATTCATTCGTACAATCCATTCTATTTCATTCGTACGATCCATTCTTACTCATTCGTATGATCCATTCTAATTCATTTGCACGAATGTATCCATTCTAATTCATTCATACAATCCATTCTAATTCATTCCGTACGATCCATTCTAATTCATTCGTACGATCGTACGAATGAATTAGAATGGATCGTACGAATGAATTAGAATAGGTTGTGCAAATGAATTAGAATGGATAGTACGAATGAATTAGAATGGATCGTACGAATGAATTAGAATGGATCATACGAATGAGTAAGAATGGATCGTACGAATGAATTAGAATGGATCGTACGAATGAATTAGAATGGATCGTACGAATAAATTAGAATGGATACATTCGTCCGAATAAATTAGAATGGATCATACGAATGAGTAAGAATGGATCGTACGAATGAAATAGAATAGATTGTACGAATGAATTAGAATGGATCCTACGAATGAATTAGAATGGATCGTGTGAAAGAATTAGAATGGATTGTATGAATGAATTAGAATGGATCGTATGAATGAATTAGAATGGATCGTGCGAATGAATTCGAATGGATCGTACGAATTCATTCTAATTCATTCATACAATCCATTCTAATTCTTTCACACGATCCATTCTAATTCATTCGTACGTTCCATTCTAATTCATTAGCACGATCCATGCTAATTCATTCGTTCGATCAATTCTAATTCATTAGCACAATCCATTCTAATTCATTCGTACGATCCATTCTAATTCATTCGCACGATCCATTCTAATTCATTCATAGGATCCATTCTAATTCATTCATACGATATATTCTAATTCTTTCGCACGAATGTATCCATTCTAATTCATTCGCACGAATGTATCCATTCTAATTCATTCGTATGATCCATTCTAATTCATTCGTATGATCCATTCGAATTCATTCGCACGATCCATTCTAATTCATTCACATGATCCATTCTAATTCATTCATACAATCCATTCTAATTCTTTCACACGATCCATTCTAATTCTTTCACACGATCCATTCTAATTCATTCGTACGATCCATTCTAATTCATTCGTACAATCCATTCTATTTCATTCGTACGATCCATTCTTACTCATTCGTATGATCCATTCTAATTCATTCGTATGATCCATTCTAATTCATTCGTACGATCCATTCAAATTCATTCGTACGATCCATTCTAATTCATTCGCACGATCCATTCTTATTCATTCATACGATCCATTCTAATTCATTCATACGATCCATTCTAATTCATTCTTATAATCCATTCTAATTCATTCGCCCGATCCATTCTAATTCATTCATACGATCCATTCTATTCGAATGGATCATGCGATCCATTCGAATTCATTCGCACGATCCATTCTAATTCATTCATACGATCCATTCTAATTCATTCATACAATGCATTCTAATTCTTTCACACGATCCATTCTAATTCATTTGTACGATCCATTCTAATTCATTCGTACAATCCATTCTATTTCATTTGTACGATCCATTCTTACTCATTCGTATGATCCATTCTAATTCATTCGTACGATCCATTCTAATTCATTTGTACGATCCATTCTAATTCATTCGTACAATCCATTCTATTTCATTCGTACGATCCATTCTTACTCATTCGTATGATCCATTCTAATTCATTCGCACGAATGTATCCATTCTAATTCATTCATACAATCCATTCTAATTCATTCCGTATGATCCATTCTAATTCATTCGTACGATCGTACGAATGAATTAGAATGGATCGTACGAATGAATTAGAATAGATTGTACGAATGAATTAGAATGGATCGTACGAATGAATTAGAATGGATCGTACGAATGAATTAGAATGGATCATACGAATGAGTAAGAATGGATCGTACGAATGAATTAGAATAGATCGTACGAATGAATTAGAATGGATCGTACGAATAAATTAGAATGGATACATTCGTCCGAATGAATTAGAATGGATTATACGAATGAGTAAGAATGGATCGTACAAATGAAATAGAATAGATTGTACGAATGAATTAGAATGGATCCTACGAATGAATTAGAATGGATCGTGTGAAAGAATTAGAATGGATTGTATGAATGAGTTAGAATGGATCGTATGAATGAATTAGAATGGATCGTGCGAATGAATTCGAATGGATCGTATGAATTCATTCTAATTCATTCATACAATCCATTCTAATTCTTTCACACGAACCATTCTAATTCATTCGTACGTTCCATTCTAATTCATTAGCACGATCCATGCTAATTCATTCGTTCGATCAATTCTAATTCATTAGCACGATCCATTCTAATTCTTTCGTACGATCCATTCTAATTCATTCGCACGATCCATTCTAATTAATTCATAGGATCCATTCTAATTCATTCATACGATCTATTCTAATTCTTTCGCACGAATGTATCCATTCTAATTCATTCGCACGAATGTATCTGTTGGGGGTAGCTGAAATCTGCCCTGGAGTTTGCACCCCCCCTCCGCGCTCACCAAATCAGCTTGACAGGGAGCAAGATCCACATTGGGCTGTAGGGGCCTTAGGCTAAAAGCTCGCTCAGGAGCTCGCCCAAGCTCGCGCAGGAGTTCGCTGGAGATGGTAGCGGGAGTTAGATCGTCATGCATATAAAGATACCGGCACCACAAACGCCCCTAGCTCATGCAGGAGCTCACCCAAGCTCGCGCAGGAGCTCGCCCAAGCTTGCGCAGGAGCTCGCCCAAGTTCGCCCTTGCCTGTGGATCTCATAGACCCCAGGATTCCAAGGGGTGGGGAACTCGCCCAGGAGCTCTCCCTCCCCCCCCATGCTAACCAAATCACCTTGACAGGGAGCGAGCTCCACATTGGGCCGAAGGGGCGTTAGGCAAAGAGCTCGCTCAGGAGCTTGCCCAAGTTCGCTCAGGAGCTCGCCCAAGCTCGCTCAGGAGCTCGCCCAAGTTTGCTCAGGAGATCGATCAAGCTCGCTCAGGAGCTCGCCTAAGCTCGCTCAGGAGCTCGCCCAAGCTCGCCAGAACTCCCCAGTTTATCGAAGAGGTCGCTCCCACAAGGTCCGACTCTTGATAGATATAGAAGATAAGGCGGAGCAATGGAGGGCGAGCTCGCCCTGGCTTCCCACCGGAGGTCGCCCACAGTGCATGAAGATCTCCCAGACTTGAATATTCCAGAATAGCCACCTTGCAGCAACAAGAAAGATGCTCTCCCCCACTCAAACCGCCTGGCAGGCTCGACGACAAAGAATGTCAGGGACGCGAGTACCAAGGACTGTCAGAGACCCACGCGAGCTAGAACGTGGGGGTCTAGAAGGCTCTGGAAAGAATCTCCACATGTCGAGCCGCGGTAGGTCGCCAATGTCTATAAGTGCTCACCCCCAGGCTCCAGAGTACAGGTTCGAAACCCTTTTCCCTATCACTTTCGTCCACTAAAGCTCTTTGTTGTGCACCTGAGACTGACTTGAGCGTCGGAGGGTCTGCGCTCCTCAGGGAGCCAGCCGTTCTCACGCTTTTTCTTTGTCTTGCAGGTAGCCCGCACGGACCAGTGAAAAAATCCCCCGAACATTTGGCGCCGTCTGTGGGATCTTTTGACTGGTTCCGGCGAGAACGCCCACGACCACGCGGTTGAACACCGGAGGCTCCCGTAACCCAAAGATGGCTTCGGCGACAAGGGGACGCCGGCGACCGAGGACCCGTGCCTGTGGATCTCATAGACCCCAGGATTCCAAGGGGTGGGGAACTCGCCCAGGAGCTCTCCCTCCCCCCCCATGCTAACCAAATCACCTTGACAGGGAGCGAGCTCCACATTGGGCCGAAGGGGCCTTAGGCAAAGAGCTCGCTCAGGAGCTTGCCCAAGCTCGCTCAGGAGCTCGCCCAAGCTCGCTCAGGAGCTCGCCCAAGCTCGCTCAGGAGCTCGCCCAAGTTTGCTCAGGAGATCGATCAAGCTCGCTCAGGAGCTCGCCTAAGCTCGCTCAGGAGCTCGCCCAAGCTCGCCAGAACTCCCCAGTTTATCGAAGAGGTCGCTCCCGCGAGGTCCGACTCTTGATAGATATAGAAGAGAAGGCGGAGCAATGGAGGGCGAGCTCGCCCTGGCTTCCCACCGGAGGTCGCCCACAGTGCATGAAGATCTCCCAGACTTGAATATTCCAGAATAGCCACCTTGCAGCAACAAGAAAGATGCTCTCCCCCACTCAAACCGCCTGGCAGGCTCGACGACAAAGAATGTCAGGGACGCGAGTACCAAGGACTGTCAGAGACCCACGCGAGCTAGAACGTGGAGGTCTAGAAGGCTCTGGAAAGAATCTACACGTGTCGGGCCGCGGTAGGTCGCCAATGTCTATAAATGCTCACCCCCAGGCTCCAGAGTACAGGTTTGAAACCCTTTTCCCTATCACTTTCGTCCACTAAAGCTCGTTGTTGTGCACCTGAGACTGACTTGAGCGTCGGAGGGTCTGCGCTCCTCAGGGAGCCAGCCGTTCTCACGCTTTTTCTTTGTCTTGCAGGTAGCCCGCACGGACCAGCGAAAAAATCCCCCGAACATTTGGCGCCGTCTGTGGGATCTTTCGACTGGTTCCGGCGAGAACGCCCACGACCACGCGGTTGAACACCGGAGGCTCCCGTAACCCAAAGATGGCTTCGGCGACAAGGGGACGCCGGCGACCGAGGACCCGTGCGAGGTCTGCGCGCAGCGAACCCCCTGTTGAGACCCCCCAGCCCCACGTCCCGCTCAGTGACCAGCTCCTGTTGGAGATGCTGGCTACCCAGCGGGCAATGATGGAGGAACTGATGTGGCTCCGTCAAGTCCTGACGGCCAGCCGACGGTCTGGGCCGGCGAAGATGGCGTCTCCGGTGCGACCACCAGCATCAACATCGCATCCGCCCACGACCGTTCCGGCGCGGCAGGTTTCCCGTCCGGAACCCCCGGTCGAGAGAGCGGCCGTGCGCGGGGTGCCAGAAACCCCGCTTACGAGGCTGCAGAAGCTAGTAACCCAACGGTCTAGCAACCAGGCGACCTCGCGGGCGACCATCCCTTGCCGCCGTAGCCGGAGCGCCGACTCTAACGAGTCGGAGGCGAGGTCTCTAGAGCGGGATCGTGACCCGCGTCATCGGCGACGTGGGAAAGAACCCGTGGTGGCTATACCTTCCGAAGCTCGAGAGGCAACGGCCTCCCACGGACCAACCGCCACGATGAAGGAATCCGCGAGCGAACAGCGAGGAGGCCGCCGAGCGGTAGCCCCCGAGGGTCGCCGCGGGGCGGATCCGAACCTCCCTCGAGGGATCGTGCACGGTCGCCTAGGACCTGCACAGCAGCCTCTGGGAGTTTTCCCCGGGCATTGGCAGCGACCTAACGCGACGGTAGACCTCCTGGAGGACCTCGCCGCCCACGGGGGTAGCTCGCCCTTCACGAGCGAGGTGCACCAAGGAGGTTTCCCTCACCATTGGACCCCGCCTAAGTTTGTACTGTTCGATGGATCTCAAGATCCAGTCGACCACCTATTGGCTTACCGGAAGCTGTTATTCTTCCGGGACCAAGATCATGTTTTGTGCCGGGCTTTCCCTAGCAGCTTGACGGGCTCGGCGTTAAATTGGTTCCACAAATTGCCGTCGGGCACCATTCCAGACTTCCCAACTCTCTCCAAGTTGTTTCTAGAGCAGTACCGGTGCAACAGACAGCCCCCTAAGAGGATCGAGTCCCTCTTCACTTTATCCATGGGAGCCCGCGAAACTCTTCGAAGCTTCGCGACGCGCTTCCGAAGCGCCTACCTTGCTCTGGAGGACGCTGTCGGCCAAGATCGCACGACGGTGAGCGCGTTCCGGAACGCCCTCCCCGAGGGAAGCAAGCTTCATGACGCCCTGGTAATCAAGGATCCCCGCACGATCGTCGAGCTATTCGCCCTTGTCCAGCAGCACATTAAGCTCGAAGATACGGTGTTAGACCGGAAGGGAAAGTAATCGAGCAGTGACCTCCTCCGGCTCTGCGACCTCTCGTCGTTAAGGCCGTGGAGAGGCGGGAGGTGCCACAGGTGGCACCTTTGCCCGGACCGCCCGCAGCTCCTGCCGTACAGCCCGCGGAAGCCCCCCCGGTGGTCGCTGGAAGGCCGGTGAACTGGCGCCTGCCTCCGGGACCCGGGGAATAGGATTTCACCGTGTTAACCCACTCGCCAGGGCAAATCTTTCACCAAATTCGGAACGAGCCATTCTTTCAGTATCCCCCCTACAGGTCGGGGAGCCCGGCTCAACCAACAATTCGCGGCGGTGCGCCTTCCATCGCAGCCCCGGGCATCACACCAACAGATACCGGGCTCTCAAGAACCACCTCGAGGACTTGGTCACCCAGGGCCATTTGGATCAGTTTATTTCACCTCCAAGGAGGTTCAAGGTGATACCGGCACGGGCTCCTCGAGAGGGAGATCGCCCGGGGCCCGCTGAGCCCGCCCTGCCTCCACCGCCCCCGGGAGGGCCGGCGGTCTGTCACACCATCAGTGGGCGCCTGAACGGCCCAAGATCCAGCAACGAGGTTCGGCGGCAAGTTAGAGAGATGGAGCGGGCTCAGAAGGTATTCTCTGTTTGTCTAACTCCTGTATTGCTCCAAACACCAAGGGTAGAAGCCCGAGACTTTATTTGGTTCTCGGAGGAGGACATGGCCGGGGTCGTTACCCCCCACAATGACCCCCTCGTCATACGCCTAATGATGGCAAACATCGAAGTAAGGCGGGTCTTGGTTGACCCAGGAAGTACTGTAGACATCCTGTTCTTGTCGGCCTTCCAGCGAATGGGACTGAGACAAATTGATTTGTCTCCCTCAACGGGCTCGCTCACCGGTTTCACTGGCGAGGTCGCTAAGGTGGTAGGGGAGATAACCCTCACCGTAACGGCGGGCCTGGAGGTACGTCAAGTCCGTTTCGCAGTGGTGGACGGGTAGTCCGCTTTCAATGCCATCCTAGGGCGACCTTGGTTGAGGCAGATGAAAGCGGTGTCCTCGCCTAATCACCAGGCCCTCAAGTTTCCCACCAGCGAAGGGGTCATGGTAATTCGAGGAGACCAGGTCGCTGCTACCAGGTGCGAGCAGGACGTCTTTCACCTCGCGGACATTGAGGTCGCTGAGGCCAAGAGGCCCGCGCCCTCCTAGCAATTAACGCCCACCTCAAGCGGGCTCCCTCAAAGCCCGAGAGAGGTCGCCTCGCTTAGATCCCCCACTTTACCCCTGGGTGGGAGCGACGTGGATTTTGAGCTCGAGGAGAAAGGCCGCCTACCGGGGTCCTAGAGAGGAAGTTTTCCCATTGCCGAGCGCTACAAGAAGTCAACATCGGAAGCGAGGACGGACCGAGGATTGTTAGTCTCGGGACCTCGCTAACCAAGGGCGAGGTCCTGGCCTTGACCAACATACTCAGGGAATACCGTGACGTATTCGCCTGGAGCTTCGCGGACATGCCAGGGATTGACCCGGAGGTCGCCTGTCATTGTCTGTACACCATGAAAGAGTTCCCGCCGATCAAGCAAAAAGCTCGGCACATACCGGCTGCGAAGTCCATCGCAGTGGCGGCGGAGATAGACAAGCTAGAGCGAGCTGGCTTTATTCGCGAGGCGCACTTTCCCGAGTGGATCTCCAACATCGTGGCGGTGCCAAAGAAGAGCGGGGCGGTCAAAGTGTGCATTGACTTCTCCGACCTCAATAAAGCATGCCCAAAGGACGGTTTTCCCCTTCCACGGATAGGCGCGCTGGTCGACGGAGCTGTCGAGTTCCAGACCCTGTCCTTCATGGATGGATATTCTGGGTATAACCAGATACCTCTCCACGTCGACGATCAAGAGAAGACCGCCTTCTATTCTGGGGCGGGCTACCAGAAGCTATTCTGCTATCGAGTGATGCCTTTTGGACTCAAGAACGCTGGAGCGACCTACCAAAGGTTAGTCACTCAGATGTTCAAGGGTCAGATCGGCAGAAATGTCGAAGTTTATGTAGACGACCTCCTGGTGAAAAGTCGAGAGCGAGAGGGGCATGTCGCCGATCTCCACGAAACCTTCGAAGTGTTGAGAAAGTACCAAATGAGGCTGAACCCGGCAAAGTGCGCATTCGGGGTGACTTCTGGGAAATTCCTAGGGTACCTGGTCACCCACAAGGGGATCGAGGCGGACCCTGGGCAAATCCGAGCACTTGTCGAGATGCCCGCACCAAGAACTTGGCAGGAAGTCCAGAGGTTGAGCGGGCGAATCGCCGCTCTCAATCGATTCATCTCCAAATCCTCAGACAATTGCCGACCTCTTTTCGAGCTACTACGAAAAGGAGCGATCATTTGTTGGGATGAAAAGTGCGAGCGCGCCTTTCAGAAGATCAAGGATTATCTGGCGAGCCCGCCAATCCTAGCGGCACCAAAAGATGGCGCCGAGCTTGGCGTATATCTCGCGGTCACAGAGAATGCGGTAAGCGGGGTGCTTGTTGTGGAAGAAGCAAAGGTAGAGCGGCCTGTCTACTTTGTAAGCCACACAATGCTTCCCGCCGAGCTCCGGTATCGACCAATCGAGAAGGTCGCATTGGCCTTGGTCCTTACCGCGAGAAAGCTTCACCCCTACTTCTCGGTGCACACTGTCAAGGTCATCACGGAGCACCCTCTGAAGAGCGCGCTCTCCAGACCCTCGTTAGCCGGCAGGCTTTACCGATGGTCCGCCGAGCTCGCCGCCTATGGTTTGGAGTATGTCCCTCGAGTTGCCGTCAAAGGGCAGGCTCTCGCCGATTTCTTGGCGGACTTCCCCATAGAAGAACCGGTCCACTACCAGGAGGATGAGCCAACTGAGGCACACCCTGGGAAGGCAAGGTTCTTGGACAACCTAGGCGAGCTTCCTCCAACTAAGCATTCAGAGATGGAGGGCTGGGAGTTATTCATCGACGGATCCTCCAATGCTTTGGGGGCCGGAATCGGGGTTGCACTGATCGCCCAGTCGATACTTCTTGAGAAATCAGTCCGGCTGGATTTCGCGGCAACCAACAATGAGGCAGAGTATGAGGCACTGCTCGCCGGACTAGAGCTCGCTCAAGAAGTAGGCGCCAAACGGTTAAAGGTTTTCAGCGATTTCCAGCTGATCATTTGTCAAATCAATGGAGAGTACGCCTCCCGGGATACGCGAATGGCGGGCTACGTGGATCTGGTAAAAGGAAAGGCCGCAGAGTTCGAAAAGATCTCCTTCGAGCAAATCCCTCGAGCCGATAATAGGCGAGTTGATGCATTGGCAAACGCTGCCTCCCTGCTGGGAACATCAGAAGCTCGCCAGATTCTCATCGAGGTCCAGAATCAGTCTCGGCTCCGACTGATAGAGCCCGCTGTTAACCAAGTCTCTGCCGACGTATCACCCGGCCGGTGGACCGCCCCCATTCTTCGTTTTCTCCAGAAGGGCGAGCTTCCAGAGGATAGAGAGGAAGCCCGGCGAGTGGAGAAACGCGCTGGGCGCTACCTCATTCGTTGGGATCGCCTTTTTCGAAGATCTTTTAGCGGGCCAAATCTTCGTTGCGTCGAGAGCCCGGAGACCGAAGAAGTTTTGAATTGCATTCACTCGGGCGAGCTGGGAAACCACGCTGGTGGGCGGTCTCTAGCTGCGAAAGTACGAAGGCAAGGATACTGGTGGCCCACTCTGGAGCGAGATGCCTTGAATGTCGCACAAAGCTGCATCCAATGTCAGAAGCACGCCACGACAAATCATATGCCTGTAGAAGAACTGCATCCTCTGGCGAGCCCCTGGCCGTTTCAACAATGGGGGTTAGATATTGTGGGACCTTTCCCCGTATCAGCCCGGCAGAAGAAATTCATCTTAGTAGCTACGGACTACTTCACCAAATGGGTGGAAGCGGTCCCGCTAGCTAAGATAGGTGAGAAACAAGTGAAAAACTTCCTTTGGAAGAATATTTTCTGTCGTTTCGGGCTGCCCCGAGTACTTATCACCGACAATGGTCGCCAGTTCGACAATGCTTGATCAGAGGCTTTTGCGCTGAATTTGGAGTCGACCTAAGGTTCTGTTCCCCAAGGTACCCTCAAAGCAACGGGCAGGCCGAAGCTACGAATCGTGTAATCCTAGACAACCTCAAGAAAAGGCTGGAAGGGAAGAAAGGATTGTGGGAGCAGGAGCTCGATGGAGTCTTATGAGCCTATCGCAATACTCCACATCGCTCAACTAACGAGTCCCCTTTCAGTCTCACTTTTGGTTGCGAAGCCGTGCTACCCGTAGAAGCCGAACTGCCCACTGAAAGAATTCTTGTGTCAAAGGAGGTCGACAACGACAAACTGCTCGCCGACTCGCTCGATCAACTCGAAGAAAGATAAGAGCGCGCCAATCTACACCTCGCCGGATATAGGCAGGAAATGAAGCGCGCATATGACAAAAGAGTCCGCCATCGGGCATTCAAGGCTGGTGACATGGTGATGAGAAAGGTGTTCGCAAACACGCAAGAGCCTAATAAAGGAAAGCTCGCGGCGAACTGGGAAGGCCCCTACATAGTACATGAAGCAGGAAGCTCGGGGGCTTACCGGTTGATGATCGCTAAAGGCGACCTGTTAGAGCGACCTTGGAATGCTTTGCACCTTCGCAAGTTTTATGCATAAGACCAAGGGATTATGTAAATCAACTTCTGAAGAAGTTATGAATGAACAATGGAGGTTACAACGAAGAATTTAACTCGGAAGCTCGGCGCAGCAAGAGCCCGCATGATCTATAAAGTGTAGTCCGCCGTTGTGCGGACTTAAAGCAAGACCGGGATCCTCAGAGGCAGCCAGTGGGCGACCTTGAGCTTCCCGGGGCAGTCCGCCGTTGTGCGGACTTAAAGCAAGACCGGGATCCTCAGAGGCGGCCAGTGGGCGACCTTGAGCTTCCCGGGGCAGTCCGCCGTTGTGCGGACTTAAAGCAAGACCGGGATCCTCAGAGACAGCCAGTGGGCGACCTTGAGCTTCCCGGGGCAGTCCGCCGTTGTGCGGACTTAAAGCAAGACCGGGATCCTCAGAGGCAGCCAGTGGGCGACCTTGAGATTCCTGGGGAAGTCCGCTGCCTAGTGGACTCTAAACCTAACCGGGATTCTTCGCGTTCACCTGCCATGAACGGAAGCATCCTGGCGCGGGCATACCCCTCAAAGGGCAAGTCCGCCGAACAGGATCATCGAGGGAAATTAAGCGGGCAGGGGGCAGCTAGCACTTATTAGTTTCCTTTTAAAATAAAAATGGTTTAAGTCTCTGAGTGTAGGGAAGTTTTTTTTGAAGTCATTTGGTTCGCTTATCGTTTTCCGGGCTCAGAGACTGTTGAGTTTTAGTGAGCATGCCGAGTTTTTCGTTTGTATGTACTTTAAAATAAAAAGGTTGAATCGAATTAGCTGCCTCGCCCGGGGTATCACTCTCGAGATCGCTGCGAAACTCCTAAAGCGGACTCATGAGCAACACAGAGAGAGAAAGAAACGCATAGGTGAGCTCAAAAAGTATTTTCATTCATTGTTTAAAAGTACATTGAAGGGGTTACAAAAGGATGGAACCTAGGCAGGGCCAGCACCCGCGCCGTCGTCATCGCCGCGCTTCCTTTTCTTTGACCTTTCGGCCTTATACTTCTCAATGGCGTCCAGCGCGCCCTTCTGAAGGAGCTCGCCCAGCTGCGACTGGAGGCGCTCTCGCTGGGTGTTGAGGTCGCGGAGATGTGCCTCCTTCAGCACCGCGATCTCGTCCCTGGAGGCCGCCACCAGGCTGCGGAGCTCGAGGACCTATTTCTGGGCGGCCTCTTTGGCTTTGGTCGCCTCTTGTAGGTCCGAGAGGGCACGGGCACGAGCATCCTCGACCGAGGTGAGCCCAGTGGTGAGGGTGGCAGCCCGCTGGCGCAGCTGGGCAACCTCTGTGTCAACAGAGGCGGCCTGCTGGCGCAGTCGGTCCACCTCAGCTCGAAGCTTGCCGGAGTGGTCCATCTGGTGAAGCCGGTGGATGTGCTCATCTACTCTCCTCTCCGAGCCGTGGAGAGTGTCATCATAGAGAGCAACCGTGTCCCCCGCAACGCCAGTGACCTCATCGGCGAGGGCCCGGCTGACCCGCTCCACCTACGCCAAGGTGAAACAGTTAGAGAAAGTCTTAGGAGAAATTTCGAACAGAGAGGGATTTAAGGCGAAGAAGTGTGAAGGTAATCTTACCTCGAGGAGTCGGTTGATGAGGGCGATGTAGGGAGTCCGGGAAAAAATGTTGCGCCCCAGGATCTCCCGCGTGAAGTAGGGGGCGCGCTCGGGGTCGCCTGAAGAGGAGCCCGCCTGGCTCACCTCGGTTGGGGCAGCCGGGGGAGGCGCATCGACGGCAGTAGCGGCAGGCTCGCCCCCTTGAGCGTCGGCACCCCCTTCCTTGATAAGGGGAGGCACGACGGATCCCCCTTGCCCGGGCAAGTCTGGGTCTGAGGCTTCCGAGCTGGAGCTTGGAAGGTCGTCCAGGATGGCCCCCAGGTTCGGAGACCAGTAAACCAACCCGCCCAGCTCCGGGAGGATAGGAGCCTCGAGAGCAGAGGGAGCGGAGGGGGCAGTGGGCGCAGGCGCGCTGGAAGCGGCAGGCGCGGGCTCGGGCGCGGGCGCGCTGGGAGCCATAGGCGCGGGCGCGGGTGTGGCCACGGGCGCGCTAGCAGCAGAGGGCGCGAGCGCGCTAGCAGTAGCGAGCGCGGGCACGCTGCAGCCAGACGCATCCGGTATAGAGGGCGCGGGCGCGATGGGGGGCGCAGGCGCGCTGGAAGCAGCGTGCGCGGGCGCACTGGGAGCAGACGCAGCCGGTGCGGCGGGCTCGGCAGCACGGGCCGGCGCTTGTCCTTCTTCTTCATCTTCCTCGGCCGAGCTGGAATCCTCGCAGGATCCCAGGCCCGCTTCCTCCAGAGCGGCTTTCCTCCTCCGCTCCTCAGCGGCTCGCGCAAAGGCTTCGTGAGCTTTGCGGACGACATCGTCTTCCCCCGTCGGGCGGGCCGCCGGAGCCCTCTTCTTCTTCTTCTTTATGTGGGCGCCCTCCATCTCTGGGGTCATTACCGCGACAAAGAGGGGTTTAGAGAGGTCGCCCGGGAACCCGCACATCAGCACCTCGGCCATTGGGGTTTCCACCTCCGCCATGCCAAGAAGGAGCTCGACGCGCGGGTCCTCAGGGTCGACCATCACAACTTGACGTCGTGGGGGTTCCGAAATTGAGGAGTGCGTAGGGAGATTGGAACCTAAGGGAGAGTTCGCCTGACCTGGGGCAACCTCGCGGGATGGAGGCGGCGGCGAGGGAATGTCCTCCTCGCGGAGCATGTCGATGGTGTCTTTATCGGCGAGCCTAATCGGGGAAGCCCGCTTCTTCTTCCCCTTCGTCGCCGAAGAGGTGCCGGCACCGGGGGTCGTGGGAGCCGCCATGGAGGTCGCCCCGGTGCGGCGAGAGACCGCCACCTTCTGGCGCATGTTCTTCTGGCGGGTGGTGATGGCGCCAGTCCGGAGATCCTTCCAGAGGAAGGAGAAGTCCGGAGCCAGGAACTTCTCGGGAGTTCGCCCATCGAGGAACTCCAAGATCGCCTTGTCGAGTGTTTGTTCTTGGGCCTCAGAGATACACTTCTTCTCTTTGGCACGGTACTCAGCGATCGCTTTGAAGTTGGGGAGGGGCGGCCTTCCGGGGAGAGCAGGAACGCCTGCGCAGGGACCTCGCCACTCCCCCGCGACGACGAAGGGGTACTCTTTCCAGTACCTATCCTTGTTTTCGACCGCGGAGAAGGGGAGCACCTTGTCGGAGTGGCCTGTGAGGTAGAACAGGCCGCAGCCCACCTCGTTGAAGATGAGCCCCGGCTTAAGGAACCACTTCTTCAGGAGGTAGGCGAGGGGGATCCTCACGTTAAGGGCTTTCTCGATTCGAGAAAGCCCGTAGAGGATCCCCCATGAGTTTCCCGGAAGCTGGGCGGGGCATAAGCCCGCCAGCTCCAGTAGTTCGCTGGCCAAATGGTTCAGGGGGAGCCAAATCCCTGACCAGACCTGCCCCACGGAGACCGCGGTACCGGAGAGCGGCCTCCCCGAGCGAGGGAGGGGCAAAATAGCGAGCTCCTGGGGAATTCCCACCGCAGTCTGCAGACTGTCGGGGACAGGCACGCCCCCGATGTCGTGCAGCCAGATGATGGTGGGCACCTTGGGGGGAGCCTCGCCCTCAGTGCCGAAAGCGCGCACTGAGAGAGGAGCGACGTCGAGAGGCTCCTCTTGGGAGGGCGCAGCGGCAGCAACAGCAGAAGAAGAAGCGGCAGCAGAGGAAGCCATGAGTGCGAGAGGGTGCTAGCGAACTGCGAGCTGAAAGCTAAGGAGGAAGGGAGAGCTGTTTTTCACGCAACGGTAAAAATCGCCCCCCCATCTCCTATTTATAGGCAGGCGAGAGACAAGTGTATCGGGCCGCAGTTAATGCCCGAGCACGCCCAACGAGGCGACATGACGGTTGTCGAAGCGATAGCTCATTTCTTTCCAATCGTCAAGCACCACGTGGGCCACGCGTGGAAAAGGCTGCGCCGGCGCCGACGCTGTCCTTTACTGATAGAAAAAGGAGCGAATAAGAAGAAGACACGTGTCTCGCGCCGATCGGGATCTCATAATGAGATTCATTGTATCAGCATCGAGCCTCGCACCGCATTTAAGCTGAGGCGACCGTCGGAGATTCGGAGCGATACCCAAGTCACAAGAACGCCCGTGGCTGGTGCCTGCAGCTCGCCCGAAGTAGACCCTGGCCGCGTGTGACAAGCTCGCACCGGAAGGAGATCGCTCGTGGCTGACGCTCCCGGCCCGCCCAGCGTTTGTGAAATATTGGGAGTCAAACCTCTTGACGCAGATCGCCCACGGCTGGTACCCAAGCTCGCCCGAAGCAGACCCTGGCCGCGTGTGACAAGCTCGCACCGGAAGGAGATCGCTCATGGCAGACGCTCCCGGCCCGCCCAGCGTTTGTGAAATACTGGGAGTCAAAACTCTCGACGTAGATCGCCCACGGCTGGTGCCTAAGCTCGCCCGAATCAGACCCTGGCCGCGTGTGACAAGCTCGCACCAGAAGGAGATCGCTCGTGGCTGACGCACCCGGCCCGCCCAGCGTCTGTGAAATACTAGCAGTCGAACCTCTCGGCGCAGATCGCCCATGGCTGGCGCCCAAGCTCGCCCAAAGCAGACCCTGGCCGCGTGTGACAAGCTCGCACCAGAAGGAGATCGCTCGTGGCTGACGCACCCGGCCCGCCCAGCGTCTGTGAAATACTGGCAGTCAAAGCACTCGGCGCAGATCGCCCACGGCTGGCGCCCAAGCTCGCCCGAAGCAGACCCTGGCCGTGTGTGACAAGCTCGCACCAGAAGGAGATCGCTCGTGGCTGATGCTCCGGCCTGCCCAGCGTTTGTGAAATACTGACAGTCAAAGCTCTCGGCGCAGACCGCCCACGGTTGGTGCCCGCAGTCCGCCAGGTGGAGGTCGCAAATGACTAGAACTCCCAATTCGACCGTCGTGTGCAATAAGACTCCTAAGCAAGCGCCAAAATCTCCTTGGTCGCTCCCTCAGGAGGGGGTAATGTTGGGGGTAGCTGAAATCTGCCCTGGAGTTCGCACCCCCCCTCCGCGCTCACCAAATTACCTTGACAGGGAGCGAGATCCACATTGGGCTGAAGGGGCCTTAGGCTAAAAGCTCGCTCAGGAGCTCGCCCAAGCTCGCGCAGGAGTTCACTGGAGATGGCAGCGAGAGTTAGACCTCCATGCATATAAAGATACCGGCACCACAAATGCCCCTAGCTCATGCAGGAGCTCGCCCAAGCTCGCGTAGGAGCTCGCCCAAGCTCGCGCAGGAGCTCGCCCAAGCTCGCGCATGAGCTCACCCAAGTTCGCCCTTGCCTGTGGATCTCATAGACCCCAGGATTCCAAGGGGTGGGGAACTCGCCCAGGAGCTCGCCCTCCCCCCGCATGCTAACCAAATCACCTTGATAGGGAGCGAGCTCCACATTGGGCCGAAGGGGCCTTAGGCAAAGAGCTCGCTCAGGAGCTCGCCCAAGCTCGCTCAGGAGCTCGCCCAAGCTCGCTCAGGAGCTCGCCAGAACTCCCCAGTTTATCGAATAGGTCACTCCCGTGAGGTCCGACTCTTGATAGATATGGAAGAGAAGGAGGAGCAATGGAGGGTGAGCTCGCCCTGGCTTCCCACCGGAGGTCGCCCACAGTGCACGAAGATCTCCCAGACTTGAATATTCTAGAATAGCCACCTGGCAGCAACAAGAAAGATGCTCTCCCCCACTCAAACCGCCTGTTAGGCTCGATGACAAAGAATGTCAGGGACGCGAGTACCAAGGACTATCAGAGACCCACGCGAGCCAGAACGTGGGGGTCTAGAAGGCTCTGGAAAGAATCTCCACGTGTCGGGCCGCGGTAGGTTGCCAATGTCTATAAATGCTCACCCCCAGGCTCCAGAGTACAGGTTCGAAACACTTTTCCCTATCACTTTCGTCCACTAAAGCTCGCCGTTGTGCACCTGAGACTGACTTGAGCGTCGGAGGGTCTGCGCTCCTAAGGGAGCCAGCCGTTCTCACACTTTTTCTTTGACTTGCAGGTAGCCCGCACGGACCAGCGAAAAAATCCCCCGAACAGTATCCATTCTAATTCATTCGTATGATCCATTCTAATTCATTCGTACGATCCATTCTAATTCATTCGTACAATCCATTCTAATTCATTCATACGATCTATTCTAATTCATTCATACAATCCATTCTAATTCTTTCACACGATCCATTCTAATTCATTCGTACGATCCATTCTAATTCATTCGCATAATCCATTCTATTTCATTCGTACGATCCATTCTTACTCATTAGTACGATCCATTCTAATTCATTCGCACGAATGTATCCATTCTAATTTATTCGTACGAATCCATTCTAATTCATTCGTACAATCCATTCTATTTCATTCGTACGATCCATTCTTACTCATTCGTATGATCCATTCTAATTCATTCGCACGAATGTATCCATTCTAAATCATTCGTACGATCCATTCTAATTCATTCATACGATCCATTCTAAATCATTCGTACAATCCTTTCTATTTCATTCGTACGATCAATTCTAATTCATTAGCACGATCCATTGTAATTCATTCGTACGATCCATTCAAATTCATTCGCACGATCCATTCTAATTCATTCATACAATCGATTCTATTTCATTCGTACGATCTATTCTTACTCATTCGTATGATCCATTCTAATTTATTCGCACGATTGTATCCATTCTAATTCATTCGTACGATCCATTCTAATTCATTCATACAATCCATTCTAATTCTTTCACACGATCCATTCTAATTCATTCGTACGATCCATTCTAATTCATTCGTACAATCCATTCTATTTCATTCGTACGATCCATTTTTACTCATTCGTATGATCCTTTCTAATTCATTCGCACGAATGTATCCATTCTAATTCATTCGTATGATCCATTCTAATTCATTCGTACGATCCATTCTAATTAATTCAGGCGATCCATTCAAATTCATTCATACAATCCATTCTAATTCATTCGCACGATCCATTCGAATTCATTCGCACGATCCATTCTAATTCATTCATACGATCCATTCTAATTCATTCGCACGATCCATTCTAATTCATTCGCACGATCCATTCTAATTCATTCGCACGAATGTATCCATTCTAATTCATTCGTATGATCCATTCTAATTCATTCGTACAATCCATTCTTATTCCTTCGTACGATCCATTCTAATTCATTAATTCATTCTTACGATCCATTCTAATTCATTCGCACAATCTATTCTAATTCATTCATACGATCCATTCTAATTCATTCGTACGATCCATTCTAATTCATTCATACGATCCATTCTATTTCATTCGCATGAATGTATCCATTCTAATTCATTCTTACTATCCATTCTAATTCATTCGTACAATCCATTCTATTTTATTCGTACGAATGAATTAGAATGGATATATTCGTGCAAATGAATTAGAATGGATCATACGAATGAGTAAGAATGCATCGTATGAATGAAATAGAATGGATCGTATGAAGGAATTAGAATGGATCATACGAATGAATTAGAATGGATCGTATGAATGAATTAGAATGGATCGTGTGAAAGAATTAGAATGGATTGAATTAGAATGGATCGTACGAATGAGTAAGAATGGATCGTACGAATGAAATAGAATGGATTGTACGAATGAATTAGATGGATCGTACGAATGAATTAGAATGGATCGTGTGAAAGAATTAGAATGGATTGTATGAATGAATTAGAATGGATCGTATGAATGAATTAGAATGGATCGTACGAATGAAATAGAATGGATCGTACGTATCAATTAGAATGGATACATTCCAATTCATTCATACAATCTATTCTAATTCATTCGTATGATCCATTCTAATTCATTCGTACAATCCATTCTATTTCATTCGTACGATCCATTCTTACTCATTCGTATGATCCATTCTAATTCATTCGCACGAATGTATCCATTCTAATTCATTCGTATGATCCATTATAATTCATTCGTACGATCAATTCTAATTCATTCATACGATCCATTCTAATTCATTCATACAATCCATTCTAATTCTTTCACACGATCCATTCTAATTCATTCGTACGATCCATTCTAATTCATTCGTGCAATCCATTCTATTTCATTCGTACGATCCATTCTTACACATTCGTACGATCTATTCTAATTCATTCACACGAATGTATCCATTCGTATGAATGAATTAGAATAGATTGTACGAATGAATTAGAATGGATCGTACGAATGAATTAGAATGGATCATACGAAGGAATTAGAATGGATCGTACGAATGAATTAGAATGGATCATACGAATGAATTAGAATAGATCGTACGAATGAATTAGAATGGATCGTACGAAGGAATTAGAATGGATCGTACGAATGAATTAGAATGGATATATTCGTGCAAATGAATTAGAATGGATCGTATGAATGTATTAGAATGGATCGTATGAGTGAATTAGAATGGATCGTACGAATGAATTAGAATGGATCGTATGAATGAATTAGAATGGATACATTCGTGTGAATGAATTAGATGGATCGTATGAATGAATTAGAATAGATTTTGTTAATGAATTAGAACTGATCGTACGAATGAATTAGAATGGATACATTCGTGCGAATGAATTAGAATGGATTGTATGAATGAATTAGAATGGATCGTACGAATGAATTAGAATGGATCGTATGAGTGAATTAGAATGGATACGAAGGAATTAGAATGGATCGTACGAAGGAATTAGAATGGATCATACGAATGAAATAGAATGGATCGTACGAAGGAATTAGAATGGATCGTACGAATGAATTAGAATGGATATATTCGTGCAAATGAATTAGAATGGATCGTATGAATGAATTAGAATGGATCGTATGAGTGAATTAGAACGGATAGTACGAATGAAGTAGAATGGATCGTATGAATGAATTAGAATGGATACATTCGTGCGAATGAATTAGAATGGATCATATGAATGAATTAGAATAGATTGTGCGAATGAATTAGAATGGATCGTACGAATGAATTAGAATGGATCATACGAAGGAATTAGAATGGATCATACGAATGAATTAGAATGGATCGTACGAATGAATTAGAATGGATCGTACGAAGGAATTGGAATGGATCGTACGAATGAATTAGAATGGATCGTACGATTGAATTAGAATGGATCATACGAATGAGTAAGAATGGATCGTATGAATGAATTAGATTGGATCGTACGATCCATTCTAATTCATTAGCATGGATCGTGCTAATGAATTAGAATGGAATATACGAAAGAATTAGAATGGATCGTAGAATAGATCGTACGAATGAATTAGAATGGATTGTACGAATGAATTAGAATGGATTGTACGAATGAAATAGAATGGATTGTACGAATGAATAAGAATGGATTGTACGAATGAATTAGAATGGATCATACGAATGAGTAAGAATGGATCGTATGAATGAATTAGATTGGATCGTATGAATGAATTAGAATGGATCGTGCGAATGAATTAAAATGGATCGTACCGTACGATCCATTCTAAGTCATTCGCACGATATTTTCTAATTCATTCGCATAATCTATTCTAATTAATTCGTACGATCCATTCTAATTCATTCGCACGATCCATTCTAATTAGAATGGATCATACGAATGAATTAGAATGGATCGTATGAATGAATTAGATTGGATCGTATGAATGAATTAGAATGGATCGTGCGAATGAATTAGAATGGATCGTACGAAGGAATTAGAATGGATCGTACGAATGAATTAGAATAGATCGTGCAAATGAATTAGAATGGATCGTGCGAATGAATTAAGATGGATCGTAGGAATGAATTAGATTGGATCGTATGAATGAATTAGAATGGATCGTACGAAGGAATTAGAATGGATCATACAAAGGAAGTAGAATGGATCGTACGAAGGAATTAGAATGGATCATACGAAGGAATTAGAATGGATCCTACGAATGAATTAGAATGGATCATACGAATAAATTAGAATGGATCGTATGAATAAATTAGAATAGATCGTGCGAATGAATTAGAATGGATCGTACGAATGAATTAGAATGGAAGGAATTAGAATGGATCGTACGAAGGAATTAGAATGGATCGTACGAATGAATTAGAATGGATCGTACGAATGAATTAGAATGGATCGTACGAATGAATTGGAATGGATCGTACGAATGAATTGGAATGAATCTTGGAATGGATCGTACAAATGAAGTAGAATGGATCGTGCAAATGAATTAGAATGAATCGTACGAATGAATTAGAATGGATCGTACGAATAAATTAGAATGGATCGTACGAATGAATTAGAATGGATCGTGTGAAAGAATTAGAATGGATTGTACGAATGAATTAGAATGGATCGTACGAATGAATTAGAATGAATCGTATGAATGAATTAGAATGGATCGTACGAATGAGTGAGAATGGATCGTATGAATGAATTAGAATGGATCGTACGAATGAAATAGAATGGATTCGCACGAATGTATCCATTCTAATTCATTTGTACGATCCATTCTAATTCACTAGCACGATCGTACAAATTAATTAGAATGGATCGTGCGAATGAATTAGAATAGATCGTGCGAATGAATTAGAATGGATATATTCGTGCAAATGAATTAGAATGGATCGTACGAATGAATTAGAATGGATCGTTTTAGTGAATTAGACAGGATACGAAGGAGTTAGAATGGATCGTACGAAGGAATTAGAATGGATCATACGAATGAAATAGAATGGATCGTACGAAGGAATTAGAATGGATCGTACGAATCAGTAAGAATGGATCGTACGAATGAAATAGAATGGATTGTGCGAATGAATTAGAATGGATCGTACGAATGAATTAGAATGGATACATTCGTGCGAATGAATTATAATGGATCATACGAATGAGTAAGAATGGATCGTATGAATGAAATAGAATGGATTATACAAATGAATTAGAATGGATAGATTCGTGTGAATGAATTAGAATGGATCGTATGTACGAATGAATTAGAATGGATACATTCGTGCGAATGAATTAGAATTGATCGTACGAATGAATTAGAATGGATCGTACGAATGAATTAGAATGGATCGTACGAATGAATTAGAATTGATACATTCGTGCGAATGAATTAGAATGGATACATTCGTGCGAAAGAATTAAAATAGATCGTATGAATGAATTAGAATGGATCCTATGAATGAATTAGACTGGATCGTGCGAATGAATTAGAATGGATCGTACGAATGAATTAGAATGGATCGTGCTAATGAATTAGAATTGATCGAACGAATGAATTATCATGGATCGTGCTAATGAATTAGAATGGAACGTACGAATGAATTAGAATGGATCGTGTGAAAGAATTAGAATGGATTGTATTAATGAATTAGAATGAATTCGTACGATCCATTCGAATTCATTCGCACGATCCATTCTAATTCATTCATACGATCCATTCTAATTCTTTCACACGATCCATTCTAATTCATTCGTAGGATCCATTCTAATTCATTCGTACAATCTATTCTATTTCATTCGTACGATCCATTCTTACTCATTCGTATGATCCATTCTAATTCATTCGGACGAATGTATCCATTCTAATTTATTCGTACGATCCATTCTAATTTATTCGTACGATCCATTCTAATTCATTCGCTCGAATGTATCCATTCTAATCCATTCGTACGATTTATTCTAATCCATTCGTACGATCCATTCGTACGATCCATTCTAATTCATTCGTACGATCTATTCTAATTTTTTCGTACGATCCATTCTAATTCATTCGCACGATCCATTCTAATTCATTCATAGGATCCATTCTAATTCATTCATACGATCTATTCTAATTCTTTCGCACGAATGTATCCATTCTAATTCATTCGCACGAATGTATCCATTCTAATTCATTCGTACGATCCATTCTAATTCATTCGTACGATCCATTCTAATTCATTCATACGATCTATTCTAATTCATTCATACAATCCATTCTAATTCTTTCACACGATCCTTTCTAATTCATTCATATGATCCATTCTAATTTATTCGTACGATCCATTCTAATTCATATGCACAAAGGTATCCATTCTAATCCATTCGTAGGATCCATTCGTACGATCCATTCTAATTCATTCATACGATCCATTCTAATTCATTCGCTCGTATGTATCCATTCTAATCCATTTGTACGATCCATTCTAATCCATTCGTACTATCCATTCTAATTCATTCGCATAAATGTAACCATTCTAATTCATTCATACGATCCATTCTAATTCATTCTTACGATCCATTCTAATTCATTCGTACGATCCATTCTAATTCATTCACACAAATGTATCCATTCTAATTCATTCATATGATCCATTCTAATTCATTCATACAATCCATTCTAATTCTTTTACACGATCCATTCTAATTCATTCGTACGATCCATTCTAATTCATTCGTACAATCCATTCTAATTCATTCGCACAAATGTATCCATTCTAATTCATTCATACGATCCATTCTAATTCATTCGTACGATCCATTCTAATTCCTTCGTACGATCCATTCTAATTCATTCGTACGATCTATTCTAATACATTCGTACGATCCATTCTAATTCATTCGTACGATCCATTCTAATTCATTCGTAAGATCCATTCTAATTCATTCGTACGATCCATTTTAATTCATTCGTACGATCCATTCTAATTCATTCGCACGAATGTATCCATTCTAGTTCATTCGTACGATCCATTCTAATTCATTAGCACGATCCATTTTAATCCATTCGTAAGATCCATTCTAATTCATTCGCAGGAATGTAACCATTCTAATTCATTCATACGATTCATTCTAATTCATTCGTATGAGCTATTCTAAATCATTCGTACGATCCATTCTAATTCATTCGTAAGATCCATTCTAATTCACTCGTACGATCCATTCTAATTCATTCATACGATCTATTCTATTCCATTCTAATTCTTTAGCACGATCCATTCTAATTCATTCGTACGATCCATTCTAATTCATTCGCACGATCCATTCTAATTCATTCATAGGATCCATTCTAATTCATTCGTACGATCCATTCTAATTCATTCGCACGATCCATTCTAATTCATTCATACAATCCATTCTAATTCATTCGCACGATCCATTCTAATTCACTCATACGATCCATTCTAATACATTCATACGATCCATTCTAATTCATTTGCACGAATATATCCATTCTAATTCATTCGTACGATCCATTCTATTTCATTCCTATGATCCATTCTAATTCCTTCGTACGATCCATTCTAATTCCTTCGTATCCATTCTAATTCACTTATACGATCCATTCTAATTCATTCATACTATCTATTCTAATTCATTCATACAATCCATTGTAATTCTTTCACACGATCCATTCTAATTCATTCGTACGATCCATTCTAATTCATTCGTACGATCCATTCTAATTCATTCGCACGAATATATCCATTCTAATTCATTCGTACATACGATCCATTCTAATTCATTCGCACGAATGTATCCATTCTAATTCATTTGTATAATCCATTCTATTTCATTCGTACGATCCATTCTTACTCATTCGTATGATCCATTCTAATTCATCATTCGCACGAATGTATCCATTCTAATTCATTCGTACGATCCATTCTAATTCATTCGCACTATCCATTCTAATTCATTCGTATGATCCATTCTAATTCATTCGTATGATCCATTCTAATTTATTCGTTCAAATATATCCATTCTAATTCATTCGTACGATCCATTCTAATTCATTCGCACGATCCATTCTAATTCATTCGCACGAATGTATCCATTCTAATTCATTTGCACGATCCATTCTAATTCATTCCTATGATCTATTCTAATTCATTCGTACGATCCATTCTAATTCATTCGCTCGATCGATTCTAATTCATTCGCACTATCCATTCTAATTCATTCGTACGATCCATTCTAATTCATTCGTATGATCCATTCATTCATACGATCCATTCTAATTCATTCATACAATCCATTCTAATTCATTCGTACGATCCATTCTAATTCACTCATACGATCCATTCTAATACATTCATACGATCCATTCTATTTCATTTGCACGAATATATCCATTCTAATTCATTCGTACGATCCATTCTAATTCCTTCGTACGATCCATTCTAATTCATTCGTACGATCTATTCTAATTCATTCGTACGATCCATTCTAATTCACTCATACGATCCATTCTAATACATTCATAGGATCCATTCTAATTTATTTGCACGAATATATCCATTCTAATTCATTCGTACGATCCATTCTAATTCATTCGTACGATCTATTCTAATTCATTCGTACGATCCATTCTAATTCATTCGTACGATCTATTCTAATTCATTCGTACGATCCATTCTAATTCACTCATACGATCCATTCTAATACATTCATAGGATCCATTCTAATTCATTTGCACGAATATATCCATTCTAATTCCTTCATACGATCCATTCTAATTCATTCGTACGATCCATTCTAATTCATTCGTACGATCCATTCTAATTCCTTCGTACGATCCATTCTAATTCATTCGTATGATCCATTCTAATTCATTTATACAATCCATTCTAATTCTTTCACACGATCCATTCTAATTCATTCGTACGATCCATTCTAAATCATTCGTGCAATCCATTCTATTTCATTCGTACGATCAATTCTAATTCATTAGAATGGATCGTACGAATAAATAAGAATGGATCATATTAATGAATTAGGATGGATCGTACGAATGAATTAGAATAGATCGTACGAATGAATTAGAATGGATCTTACGAATGAATAAGAATAGATCGTGTGAAAGAATTAGAATGGATTGTATGAATGAATTAGAATGGATCGTACGAATGAATTAGAATGGATCGTACGAAGGAATTAGAATGGATCGTACGAATGAATTAGAATGGATCGTACGAATGAATTAGAATAGATTGTATGAATGAATTAGAATGGATCGTACGAATGAATTAGAATGGATCATACGAATTAATTAGAATGGATCATACGAATGAATTAGAATGGATCGTACGAATGAATTAGAATGGATCGTACGAATGAATTAGAATGGATACATTCGTGCGAATGAATTAGAATGGATTGTGCGAATGAATTAGAATGGATCGTACGAATGAATTAGAATGGATCATATTAATGAATTAGAATGGATCGTACGAATGAATTAGAATGGATACATTCGTGCGAATGAATTAGAATGGATCGTGCACGAATGTATCCATTCTAATTCATTCGTACGATCCATTCTAATTCATTAATATTATCCATTCTAATTCATTCGTACGATCCATTCTAATTCATATGCACAAAGGTATCCATTCTAATCCATTCGTAGGATCCATTCTAATCCATTCGTATGATCCATTCTAATTCATTCGTACGATCCATTCTAATTCATTCGCTCGAATGTATCCATTCTAATCCATTCGTACGATCCATTCTAATCGATTCGTACGATCCATTCTAATTCATTCGCATGAATGTAACCATTCTAATTCATTCGTACGATCCATTCTAATTCATTCGTCCGATCCATTCTAATTCATTCGCACGAATGTATCCATTCTAATTCATTCGTACGATCCATTCTAATTCATTCGTACGATCCATTCTAATTCATTCGTAGGATCCATTCTAATTCATTCGTACGATCCATTCTAATTCATTCGTAGGATCCATTCTAATTCATTCGTACGATCCATTCTAATTCATTCGTACGATCCATTCTAATTCATTCACACGAATGTATCCATTCCATTCGTACGATCCATTCATACGATCCATTCTAATTCATTCATACAATCCATTCTAATTCTTTCACACGATCCATTCTATTTCATTCGTACGATCCATTCTAATTCATTCGTACGATCCATTCTAATTCATTCTAATTCATTCGTACGATCCATTCTACGATCCATTCTAATTCATTCGTATATTCCATTCTAATTTATTAGCACGATCCATGCTAATGAATTAGAATGGATCGTACGAATGAATTAGAATGGATCATGTGAAAGAATTAGAATGGATTGTATGAATGAATTAGAATGGATCGTATGAATGGATCGTACGAATGGAATGGATACATTCGTGCGAATGAATTAGAATGGATCGTACGAATGAATTAGAATGGATCATAAGAATGAGTAAGAATGGATCGTACGAATGAATTAGAATGGATCGTACGAATGAATTAGAATGGATCGTACGAATAAATTAGAATGGATACATTCGTCCGAATGAATTAGAATGGATCATACGAATGCATTCTAATTCCTTCGTACGATCCATTCTAATTCCTTCGTACGATCCATTCTATTTCATTCGTATGATCCATTCTAATTCCTTCGTACGATCCATTCTAATTCCTTCGTATCCATTCTAATTCACTCATACAATCCATTCTAATCCATTCGTACGATCCATTCTAATTCATTCGCATGAATGTAACCATTCTAATTCATTCATTTGATCCATTCTAATTCATTCGTACAATCCATTCTAATTCATTCGTACAATCCATTGTAATTCATTCATATAATCCATTTAGATTCATTCGCACAATTGTAATTCATTCATACAATCCATTTAGATTCATTCGTACAATCCATTGTAATTCATTCGTACAATCCATTCTAATTCATTCGTACGATCCAGTCTAATTCATTCGTACGATCCATTCTAATTCATTCGCACGAATATATCCATTCTAATTGTTTCGTACAATGCATTCTAATTCATTCGTACGATCCATTCTAATTCATTCGTACGATCCATTCTAATTCATTCGCACGAATGTAGCCATTCTAATTCATTCGTACAATCCATTCTATTTTATTCGTACGATCCATTCTTACTCATTCGTATGATCCATTCTAATTCATTCGTATGATCCATTCTAATTCATTCGTACGATCCATTCTAATTCATTCGCACGATCCATTCTAATTTATTCATACGATCCATTCTAATTCATTCATACGATCCATTCTAATTCATTCCTACAATCCATTCTAATTCTTTCGCCCGATCTATTCTAATTCATTCATACGATCCATTCTATTCGAATGGATCATGCGATCCATTCGAATTCATTCGCACGATCCATTCTAATTCATTCATACGATCCATTCGAATTCATTCAGACAATGCATTCTAATTCTTTCACACGATCCATTCTAATTCATTCGTACAATCCATTCTAATTCATTAATATGATCCATTCTAATTCATTCGTACGATCCATTCTAATTCATATGCACAAAGGTATCCATTCTAATCCATTCGTAGGATCCATTCTAATCCATTCATACGATCCATTCTAATTCATTCGTACGATCCATTCTAATTCATTCGCTCGAATGTATCCATTCTAATCTATTCATACGATCCATTCTAATCCATTCATACGATCCATTCTAATTCATTCGCATGAATGTAACCATTCTAATTCATTCATTTGATCCATTCTAATTCATTCGTACGATCCATTCTAATTCATTCGCACGATCCATTCTAATTCATTCATAGGATCCATTCTAATTCATTCGTACAATCCATTCTAATTCTTTCACACGATCCATTCTAATTCATTCATACGATCCATTCTAATTCATTCATACAATCCATTCTAATTCATTCGTACGATCCATTCTAATTCACTCATACGATCCATTCTAATACATTCATACGATCCATTCTAATTCATTTGCACGAATATATCCATTCTAATTCATTCGTACGATCCATTCTAATTCCTTCGTACGATCCATTCTAATTCATTCGTACGATCTATTCTAAGTCATTCGTACGATCCATTCTAATTCATTCGTACGATCCATTCTAATTCCTTTGTACGATCAATTCCAATTCATTCGTACGATCTATTCTAATTCATTTGTACAATCTATTCTAATTCATTCGTACGAATGGATACATTCGTGTGAATGAATTAGAATGGATCGTACGAATGAGTAAGAATGGATCGTACTAATGAAATAGAATGGATTGCACGAATGAATTAGAATGGATCGTACGAATGAATTAGAATGGATCGTGTGAAAGAATTAGAATGGATTGTATGAATGAATTAGAATGGATCGTACGAAGGAATTAGAATGGATCATACGAATGAATTAGAATGGATCGTACGAATGAATTAGAATAGATCGTACGAATGAATTAGAATGGATCGTACGAATGAATTAGAATGGATCGTGTGAAAGAATTAGAATGGATCGTACGAATGAATTAGAATGGATCGTGCGAATGAATTAGAATGGATCGTACGAATGAATTAGAATAGATCGTACGAATGAATTAGAATGGATCGTATGAAGGAATTAGAATGGATCGTACGAATGAATTAGAATGGATATATTCGTGCAAATGAATTAGAATGGATCGTATGAATGTATTAGAATGGATCGTATGAGTGAATTAGAATGGATCGTACGAATGAATTAGAATGGATCGTACGAATGAATTAGAAAGGATCGTACGAATGAATTAGAATGGATTGTACGAAGGAATTAGAACGGATCGTACGAATGAATTAGAATGGATCGTACGAATGAATTAGAATAGATCGTACGAATGAATTAGAATGGATCGTACGAAGGAATTAGAATGGATCGTACGAATGAATTAGAATGGATATATTCGTGCAAATGAATTAGAATGGATCGTATGAATGTATTAGAATGGATCGTACGAATGAATTAGAATGGATCGTACGAATGAATTAGAATGGATCGTACGAATGAATTAGAATGGATCGTACGAATGAATTAGAATGGATCGTACGAATGAATTAGAATTGATCGTACGAAGGAATTAGAATGGATCGTACGAATGAATTAGAATGGATATATTCGTGCAAATGAATTAGAATGGATCGTATGAATGTATTAGAATGGATCGTATGAGTGAATTAGAATGGATCGTACGAATGAATTAGAATGGATCGTACGAATGAATAAGAATGGATTGTATGAATGAATTAGAATGGATCATGCGAATGAATTAGAATGGATCGTACGAATGAATTAGAATGGATCCTATGAATGAATTAGAATGGATCGTGCGAATGAATTAGAATGGATCGTACGAATGAATTAGAATGGATCGTGCTAATGAATTAGAATGGAATAGAATAGATTGTACGTATGAATTAGAATGGATTCGTACGAATGAATTAGAATGGATACATTCGTGCGAATGAATTAGAATGGATCGTACCATTGAGTAAGAATGGATCGTACGAATGAAATAGAATGGATTGTGCGAATGAATTAGAATGGATCGTACGAATGAATTAGAATTGATCGTGTGAAACAATTAGAATGGATTGTATGAATGAATTAGAATAGATCGTATGAATGAATTAGAATGGATCGTATGAGTGAATTAGAATGGATACGAAGGAATTAGAATGGATCGTACGAAGGAATTAGAATGGATCATACGAATGAAATAGAATGGATCATACGAAGGAATTAGAATGGATCGTACGAAGGAATTAGAATGGATCGTACGAAGGAATTAGAATGGATCGTACGAATGAATTAGAATGGATATATTCGTGCAAATGAATTAGAATGGATCGTATGAATGAATAAGAATGGATCGTATAAGTGAATTAGAACGGATCGTACGAATGAAATAGAATGAATTAGAATGAATTAGAATTGATCCTACTAATGAAATAGAATGGATTGTACGAATGATTTAGAATGGATCGTACGAATGAATTAGAATGGATCGTACGAATGATTTAGAATGGATACATTCGTGCGAATGAATTAGAATGGATCATACGAATGAGTAAGAATGGATCGTACGAATGAAATAGAATGGATTGTACGAATGAATTAGAATGGATTCGTACGAATGAATTAGAATGGATACATTCGTGCGAATGAATTAGAATGGATCGTACGAATGAAATAGAATGGATTGTGCGAATGAATTAGAATGGATCGTACGAATGAATTAGAATGGATCGTACGAATGAATTAGAATGGATCATACGAATTAATTAGAATGGATCATACGAATTAATTAGAATGGATCATACGAATGAATTAGAATGGATCGTACGAATGAATTAGAATGGATCATACGAATTAATTAGAATGGATCGTACGAATGAATTAGAATGGATCGTACGAATGAATTAGAATGGATCGTACGAATGAATTAGAATGGATCGTACGAATGAATTAGAATGGATACATTTGTGCGAATGAATTAGAATGGATCGTACGAATGGATTAGAATGGATCGTACGAATGGATTAGAATGGATACATTCGTGCGAATGAATTAGAATGGATTGTATGAATGAATTAGAATGGATCGTACGATCCATTCGAATTCATTCGCACGATCCATTCTAATTCATTCGTACGATCCATTCTAATTCATTCGTACGATCCATTCTAATTCATTCGTACGATCCATTCTAATTCATTCGTATATTCCATTCTAATTCATTCGTACGATCTATTCTATTTCATTCGTACGATCCATTCTTACTCATTCGTATGATCCATTCTAATTCATTCGGACGAATGCATCCATTCTAATTTATTCGTACGATCCATTCTAATTCATTCGTACGATCCATTCTAATTCATTCGTACGATCCATTCTACTCATTCGTATGATCCATTCTAATTCATTCGTACGATCCATTCTAATTCATTCGCTCGAAAGTATCCATTCTAATCCATTCGTACGATCCATTCTAATTCATTAGCACGATCCATTCTAATTCTTTCACACGATCCATTCTAATTCATTCGTACGATCCATTCTAATTCCTTCGCACAATCCATTCTATTTCATTCGTACGATCCAATCTTACTCATTCGTATGATCCATTCTAATTCATTCGCACGAATGTATCCATAATGGATCATACGAATGAGTAAGAATGGATCGTACGAATGAAATAGAATGGATTGTGCGAATGAATTAGAATAGACCGTATGAATGAATTAGAATGCATCGTACGAATGAATTAGAATGGATATATTTGAACGAATAAATTAGAATGGATCATACGAATGAATTAGAATGGATCGTACGAATGAATTAGAATGGATAGTGCAAATGAATTAGAATCGATCGTACGAATGAATTAGAATGGATCGTACGAATGAATTAGAATGGATCATACGAATGAGTAAGAATGGATCGTACGAATGAATTAGAATGGATCGTACGAATAAATTAGAATGGATGCATTCGTCCGAATGAATTAGAATGGATCATACGAATGAGTAAGAATGGATGGTACGAATGAAATAGAATAGATTGTACGAATGAATTAGAATGGATCCTACGAATGAATTAGAATGGATCGTACGAATGAATTAGAATGGATCATATTAATGAATTAGAATGGATCGTACGAATGAATTAGAATGGATACATTCGTGCAAATAAATTAGAATGGATTGTATGAATGAATTAGAATGGATCGTACGAATGAATTAGAATGGATCGTACGAATGAATTAGAATAGATTGCGCGAATGAATTAGAATGGATCGTACGAATGAATTAGAATGGATCGTACGAAGGAATTAGAATGGATCGTACGAATGAATTAGAATGGATCATACGAATGAATTAGAATGGATCGTACGAAGGAATTAGAATGGATCGTACGAATGAATTAGAATGGATCGTACGATTGAATTAGAATGGATCATACGAATGAGTAAGAATGGATCGTATGAATGAATTAGATTGGATCGTACGATCCATTCTAATTCATTAGCATGGATCGTGCTAATGAATTAGAATGGAATATACGAATGAATTAGAATGGATCGTAGAATGGATCGTACGAATGAATTAGAATGAATTAGAATGGATCGTACGAATGAATCGTACAAATGAATTAGAGTAGATCATAGGAATGAATTAGAATGGATCGTGCAAATGAATTAGAATGGATACATTCGTGCGGATAAATTAGAATGGATTGTATGAATGAATTAGAATGGATCGTACGAATGAATTAGAATGGATCGTACGAATGAATTAGAATAGTTTACGCGAATGAATTAAAATCGATCGTGCGAATGAAATAGAATGGATACAAATGAATTAGAATGGATCATACGAATGAATTAGAATGACGATCCATTCTTACTCATTCGTATGATCCATTCTATTTCATTCGAACGAATGTATCCATTCTAATTCATTCGTACGATCCATTCTAATTCATTCATAGGATCCATTCTAATTCATTCATACAATCCATTCTAATTCATTCGCACGAATGTATCCATTCTAATTCATTCGTACGATCAGTTCTAATTCATTCACAAAATCTATTCTAATTCATTCATACGATCCATTCTAATTCATTCACATGAATGTATCCATTCTAATTCATTCATACGATCCATTCTAATTCATTCGCACGATCCATTCTAATTCACTCATACGATCCATTCTAATACATTCATACGATCCATTCTAATTCATTTGCACGAATATATCCATTCTAATTCATTCGTGCGATCCATTCTAATTCCTTCGTACGATCCATTCTAATTCATTCGTACGATCTATTCTAATTCATTCGTACGATCCATTCTAATTCATTCGTACGATCCATTCTAATTCCTTCGTACGATCCATTCTAATTCATTCGTACGATCCATTCTAATTCATTCATACAATCTATTCTAATTCATTCGTACGAATGGATACATTTGTGTGAATGAATTAGAATGGATCGTACGAATGAGTAAGAAAGGATCGTACGAATGAAATAGAATGGATTGCACGAATGAATTAGAATGGATCGTACGAATGAATTAGAATGGATCGTGTGAAAGAATTAGAATGGATTGTATGAATGAATTAGAATGGATCGTACGAATGAATTAGAATGGATCGTACGAAGGAATTAGAATGGATCGTACGAATGAATTAGAATGGATCGTACGAATGAATTAGAATAGATCATACGAATGAATTAGAATGGATCGTACGAACGAATTAGAATGGATCGTACGAATGAATTAGAATGGATCGTATGAATGAATTAGAATGGATACATTCGTGTGAATGAATTAGAATGGATCGTATGAATGAATTAGAATAGATTTTGTGAATGAATTAGAACTGATCGTACGAATGAATTAGAATGGATACATTCGTGCGAATGAATTAGAATGGATTGTATGACTGAATTAGAATGGATCCTATGAATGAATTAGAATGGATCGTACGAATGAATTAGGATGGATATATTCGTGCAAATGAATTAGAATGGATCGTATGAATGTATTAGAATGGATCATATGAGTGAATTAGAATGGATCGTGCGAATGAATTAGAATGGATTGTATGAATGAATTAGAATGGATCGTACGAATGAATTAGAATGGATCATACGAATTAATTAGAATGGATCATACGAATGAATTAGAATGGATCGTACGAATGAATTAGAATTAAAATGGATATATTCGTGCGAATGAATTCGAATGGATACATTCGTGCGAAAGAATTAGAATAGATCATATGAATGAATTAGAATGGATCCTATGTATGAATTAGAATGGATCGTGCGAATGAATTAGAATGGATCGTACGAATGAATTAGAATGGATACATTCGTGCGAATGAATTAGAATGGATTGGACGAATGAATTAGAATGGATCGTACGAATGCATTAGAATGGATCAAATGAATGAATTAGAATAGTTACATTCATGCGAATGAACTAGAATGGATCGTATGAATGAATTAGAATGGATCGCACGAATGAATTAGAATGGATCGTACGAATGAACTAGAATGGATACATTCGTGCGAATGAATTAGAATAGATCGGACGAATGAATTAGAATGGATCGTACGAATGAATTAGAATGGATCGTACGAATGAATTAGAATAGCTCATATGAATGAATTAGAATGAATCGTATGAATGAATTAGAATGGTTACATTCGTGCGAATGAATTAGAATAGATCGTACGAATGAATTAGAATGGATCGTACAAATAAATTAGAATGGATCATGGGAATGAATTAGAATGGATCATACGGATGAATTAGAATGGATCCACCGAATGAGTTAGAATGGATCATACGAATGAATTAGAATGGATTGTACGAATGAATTAGAATGGATTGTGTGAATGAATTAGAATAGATCCTACGAATGAATTAGAATGGATCGTGTGAAAGAATTAGAATGGATTGTATGAATGAATTAGAATGGATATATTCGTGCAAATGAATTAGAATGGATCGTATGAATGTATTAGAATGGATCGTATGAGTGAATTAGAATGGATCGTACGAATGAATTAGAATGGATTGTATGAATGAATTAGAATGGATCATACGAATGAAGTAGAATGGATCGTATGAATGAATTAGAATGGATCGTACGAATGAATTAGAATGGATCAAATGAATGAATTAGAATGGTTACATTCATACGAATGAATTAGAATGGATCGTACGAATGGATTAGAATGGATCGTACGAATGGATCCATTCTAATTCATTCGCCCGAATGTATCCATTCTAATTCATTCGTACGTACGATCCATTCTAATTCATTCATTTGATCCATTCTAATTCATTCGTACGATCCATTCTAATTCATTCGTCTGATCCATTCTAATTCATTCGGACGAATGTATCCATTCTAATTCATTTGTACGATCCATTCTAATTCATTCGCACGATCCATTCTAATTCATTCGTATGATCCATTCTAATTCATTCATACGATCTATTCTAATTCATTCATACAATCCATTCTAATTCTTTCACATGATCCATTCTAATTCATTCGTACGATCCATTCTATTCTAGTTCATTCGTACGATCCATTCTAATTCATTCCTACGATCCATTCTTATTCATTCTTACTCATTCGTATAATCCATTCTAATTCATTCGAATGAATGTATCCATTCTAATTTATTCGTACGATCCATTCTAATTCATTCGTAAGATCCATTCTAATTCATTCGTATGATCCATTCTAATTCATTCGTACGATCCATTCTAATTCATTCGTACGATCCATTCTAATTCATTCATACGATCTATTCTAATTCATTCATTCGTACGATCCATTCTAATACATTCGTACGATTCATGCTAATTCATTCGCACGATCCATTCTAATTCATTCGTACGATCCATTCTTATTCATTCATACGATCCATTCTAATTCTTTCACACGATCCATTCAAATTCATTCGTACGATCCATTCTAATTCATTCGTACGATCTATTCTAATTCATTCGTACGATCAATTCTAATCCATTCGTACGATCCATTCTAATTCCTTCGTATGATCCATTCTAATTCATTCGTACGTTCCATTCTAATTCATTCATACAATCCATTCTAATTCATTCGCACGATCCATTCTAATTCATTCATAGGATCCATTCTAATTCATTCATACGATCTATTCTAATTCTTTCACAGGAATATATCCATTCTAATTCATTCGTACGATCCATTCTAATTCCTTCGTACGATCCATTCTAATTCATTCGTACGATCAATTCTATTTCATTCGTACGATCCATTCTTACTCATTCGTACGATCCATTCTAATTCATTCGTCCGATCCATTCTAATTCATTCGCACGAATGTATCCTTTCTAATTAATTCGTTCGATCAATTCTAATTCATTAGCACGATCCATTCTAATTCATTTATACGATCCATTCTAATTCATTCGCACGATCCATTCTAATTCATTCATAGGATCCATTCTAATTCATTCGTACGATCCATTCTAATTCATTCGTACGATCCATTCTAATTCATTCGCACAATCCATTCTATTTCATTCGTACGATCCATTCTTACTCATTGGTACGATCCATTCTAATTCATTCGCACGAATGTATCCATTCTAATTCATTCGTACGAATCCATTCTAATTCATTCGTACAATCTATTCTATTTCATTCGTACGATCCATTCTTACTCATTCGTATGATCCATTCTAATTCATTCGGACGAATGTATCCATTCTAATTTATTCTTACGATCCATTCTAATTCATTTGTACGATCCATTCTAATTCATTCGTACGATCCATTCTAATTCATTCGTCCGATCCATTCTAATTCATTCGCACAAATGTATCCATTCTAATTCATTCGTACGATCCATTCTAATTCATTTGTACAATCCATTCTAATTCATTCGTAAGATCCATTCTAATTCATTCGTACGATCCATTCTAATTCATTCGTACAATCCATTCTAATTCATTCGTACGATCCATTCTAATTCATTCGCACGAATGTATCCATTCTAATTCATTCGTACAATCCATTCTATTTCATTCGTACGATCCATTCTTACTCATTCGTATGATCCATTCTAATTCATTCGTATGATCCATTCTAATTCATTCGTACGATCCATTCTAATTCATTCGTACGATCCATTCTAATTCATTCGCACGATCCATTCTAATTCATTCATACGATCCATTCTAATTCATTCATACGATCCATTCTAATTCATTCCTACAATCCATTCTAACTCATTCGCCCGATCCATTTTAATTCATTCATACGATCCATTCTATTCGAATGGATCATGCGATCCATTCGAATTCATTCGCACGATCCATTCAAATTCATTCATACGATCCATTTTAATTCATTCATACAATGCATTCTAATTCTTTCACACGATCCATTCTAATTCATTCGTACGATCCATTCTAATTCATTCGTACAATCCATTCTATTTGATTTGTACGATCCATTCTTACTCATTCGTTTGATCCATTCTAATTCATTCGTACGATCCATTCTAATTCATTTGTACGATCCATTCTAATTCATTCGTACAATCCATTCTATTTCATTCGTACGATCCATTCTTACTCATTCGTATGATCCATTCTAATTCATTCGCACAAATGTATCCATTCTAATTCATTCATACAATCTATTCTAATTCATTCCGTACTATCCATTCTAATTCATTCGTACGATCGTACGAATGAATTAGAATGGATCGTTCGAATGAATTAGAATAGATTGTGCGAATGAATTAGAATGGATCGTACGAATGAATTAGAATGGATCGTACGAATGAATTAGAATGGATCGTACGAATAAATTAGAATGGATACATTCGTCCAAATGAATTACAATGGATCATATGAATGAGTAAGAATGGATCGTACGAATGAAATAGAATAGATTGTACGAATGAATTAGAATGGAACGTACGAATGAATTAGAATGGATCGTGTGAAAGAATTAGAATGGATTGTATGAATGAATTAGAATGGATCGTATGAATGAATTAGAATGGATCGTGGGAATGAATTCGAATGGATCGTACGAATTCATTCTAATTCATTCATACAATCCATTCTAATTCTTTCACACGATCCATTCTAATTCATTCGTACGTTCCATTCTAATTCATTAGCACGATCCATGCTAATTCATTCGTTCGATCAATTCTAATTCATTAGCACGATCCATTCTAATTCATTCGTACGATCCATTCTAATTCATTCGCACGATCCATTCTAATTCATTCATAGGATCCATTCTAATTCATTCATACGATCTATTCTAATTCTTTCGCACGAATGTATCCATTCTAATTCATTCGCACGAATGTATCCATTCTAATTCATTCGTATGATCCATTCTAATTCATTCGTACAATCCATTCGAATTCATTCGCACGATCCATTCTAATTCATTCATATCATCCATTCTAATTCATTCATACAATCCATTCTAATTCTTTCACACGATCCATTCTAATTCATTCGTACGATCCATTCTAATTCATTCGTACAATCCATTCTTTTTCATTCGTACGATCCATTCTTACTCATTCGTATGATCCATTCTAATTCATTCGTACGATCCATTCTAATTCATTCGTACGATCCATTCTAATTCATTCGTACGAATGTATCCATTCTAATTTATTTCCACGATCCATTCTAATTCATTCCTATGATCTATTCTAATTCATTCGTACGATCTATTCTAATTCATTCTAATTCATTCGTACGATCCATTCTATGATCCATTCTAATTCATTCATACGATCCATTCTAATTCATATGCACAAAGGTATCCATTCTAATCCATTCGTAGGATCCATTCTAATCCATTCGTACGATCCATTCTAATTCATTCGTACGATCCATTCTAATTCATTCGCTCGAATGTATCCATTCTAATCCATTCGTACGATCCATTCTAATTCATTCGCATGAATGTAACCATTCTAATGAATTCATATGATCCATTCTAATTCATTCGTACGATCCATTCTAATTCATTCGTCCGATCCATTCTAATTCATTCGCACGAATGTATCCATTCTAATTGATTCGTACGATCCATTCTAATTCATTCGTACGATCCATTCTAATTCATTCGTAAGATCCATTCTAATTCATTCGTACGATCCATTCTCATTCATTCTAATTCATTCGTACGATCGTACGAATGAATTAGAATGGATCGTACGGAATGAATTATAATGGATCGTACGAATGAATTAGAATGGATCATACGAATGAACTAGAATGGATACATTCGTGCGAATGAATTAGAATGGATCGTACGAATGAATTAGAACGGATCTTACGAATGAATTAGAATGGATCGTACGAAGGAATTAGAATGGATACATTCGTGCGAATGAATTAGAATGGATCGGACGAATGAATTAGAATGGATCGTACGAATGAATTAGAATGGATCAAATGAATGAATTAGAATGGATCGTACGAATGAATTAAAATGCATCGTACGAAAGAATTAGAATGGATATATTCGTGCGAATGAATTTGAATGGATCGTACGAATGAATTAGACTGGATCGTACGAATGAATTTGAATGGATACATTTGTGCAAATGAATCTAAATGGATTGTATGAATGAATTTCAATGGATCGTACGAATGAATTAGAATGGATCGTACGAATGAATTAGAATAGCTCATACGAATGAATTAGAATGAATCGTATGAATGAATTAGAATGGTTACATTCGTGCGAATGAATTAGAATAGATCGTACGAATGAATTAGAATGGATCGTACGAATAAATTAGAATGGATCGTGGGAATGAATTAGAATGGATCGTACGAATGAATTAGAATGGATCCACCGAATGAGTTAGAATGGATCATACGAATGAATTAGAATGGATTGTACGAATGAATTAGAATGGATTGTGCGAATGAATTAGAATGGATCGTATGAATGAAAAAGAATGGATCGCACGAATGAATTAGAATGAATCGTGCGAATGAATTAGCATGAATCGTACGAATGTATTAGAATGGATCGTACGAATGAATTAGAATGAATCGTACGATCCATTCTAATTCATTCGTACGATCCATTCTAATTCATTCACACGAATGTATCCATTCTAGTTCATTCGTACGATCCATTCTAATTCATTCGTACGATCCATTCTAATTCATTCGTACGATCCATTCTAATTCATTCATTTGATCCATTCTAATTCATTCATACGATCCAGTCTAATTCATTCGTACGATCCATTCTAATTCATTCGTACGATCCATTCTAATTCATTCGTAAGATCCATTCTAATTCATTCGTACGATCCATTCTAATTCATTCGCACAAATGTATCCATTCTAGAATGAATTAGAATGGATCGTATGAATGAATTAGAATGGATCGTACGAATGAATTAGAATGGATCGTGCGAATGAATTAGAATGGATCGTATGAATGAATTAGAATGGATCGTACGAATGAACTAGAATGGATACATTCGTGCAAATGAATTAGAATGGATCGTACGAATGAATTAGAATGGATCGTACGAATGAATTAGAATGGATCGTACGAATGGATTAGAATGGATCATACGAATGAATTAGAGTGGATCGTGCGAATGAATTAGAATGGATTGAACGAATGAATTAGAATGGATATATTCGAGCGAGTGAATTAGAATAGATCGTAGGAATGAATTAGAATGGATCATACGAATGAATTACAATGGATCGTACGAATGAATTAGAATGGATCGTACGAATGAATTCAAATGGATCGTGTGAAAGAATTAGAATGGATTGTATGAATGAATTAGAATAGATCGTATGAATGAATTAGAATGGATATATTCATGCAAATGAATTAGAATGGATCGTACGATTCATTCTAATTCATTCGTACGATCCATTCTAATACATTCGTACGATTCATGCTAATTCATTCGCACGATCCATTCTAATTCATTCGTACGATCCATTCTTATTCATTCATACGATCCTATCTAATTCATTCGCACAATCCATTCTAATTCATTCGTACAATCCATTCTAATTCATTCGTATGATCCATTCTAACTCACTCGGTGGATCCATTCTAATTCATTCGTACGATCCATTCTAATTCATTCCCACGATCCATTCTAATTTATTCATACGATCCATTCTAATTCATTCGTACGATCTATTCTAATTCATTCGCACGAATGTAACCATTCTAATTCATTCATACGATTTATTCTAATTCATTCGTATGAGCTATTCTAATTCATTTGTACGATCCATTCTAATTCATTCGTACGATCCATTGTAATTCATTCATACAATCCATTTAGATTCATTCGCACAAATGTATCCATTCAAATTCATTCGTATGATCCAGTCTAATTCATTCGTACGATCCATTCTAATTCATTCGCACGAATATATCCATTCTAATTCTTTTGTACGATGCATTCTAACTCATTCGTACGATCCATTCTAATTTATTCGTACGATCCATTCTAATTCATTCGTACGATCCATTCTAATTCATTCACACGAATGTATCCATTCTAATTCATTCGTACAATCCATTCTATTTCATTCGTATGATCCATTCTTAGTCATTCGTATGATCCATTCTAATTTATTCGTATGATCCATTCTAATTCATTCGTACGATCTATTCTAATTCATTCGTACGATCCATTCTAATTCATTCGCACGATCCATTCTAATTCATTCATATGATCCATTCTAATTCATTCATACAATCCATTCTAATTCTTTCACACGATCCATTCTAATTCATTCGTACAATCCATTCTAATTCATTTGTACAATCCATTCTATTTCATTCGTACGATCCATTCTTACTCATTCGTATGATCCATTCTAATTCATTCGTATGATCCATTCTAATTCATTCGTACGATCCATTCTAATTCATTCGTACGATCCATTCTAATTCATTCGCACGATCCATTCTAATTCATTCATAGGATCCATTCTAATTCATTCATACGATCTATTCTAATTCTTTCGCACGAATGTATCCATTCTAATTCATTCGCACGAATATATCCATTCTAATTCATTCGTACGTTCCATTCTAATTCATTCGTACGATCCATTCTAATTCATTCGTACGATCCATTCAAATTCATTCGCACGATCCATTCTAATTCATTCGTACAATCCATTCTATTTCATTCGTACGATCCATTCTTACTCATTCGTATGATCCATTCTAATTCATTCGCACGAATGTATCCATTCTAATCCATTCGTACGATCCATTCTAATCCATTCGTACGATCCATTCTAATTCATTCGCATGAATGTAACCATTCTAATTCATTCATTTGATCCATTCTAATTCATTCGTACGATCCATTCTAATCCATTCGTACGATCCATTCTAATCCATTCGTACGATCCATTCTAATTCATTCGCATGAATGTAACCATTCTAATTCATTCATTTGATCCATTCTAATTCATTCGTATGATCCATTCTAATTCATTCGTCCGATCCATTCTAATTCATTCGCACGAATGTATCTATTCTAAACCATTCATACGTTCCATTCTAATTCATTCGTAAGATCCATTCTAATTCATTCGTACGATCCATTCTAATTCATTCGTACGATCCATTCTAATTCATTCGCACGAATGTATGCATTCTAGTTCATTCCATACGAATTAATTAGAATGGATCATACGAATGAATTAGAATGGATCGTACGAATGGATTAGAATGGATCGTACGAATGAATTAGAATGGATACATTTGTGCGAATGAATTAGAATGGATCGTACGAATGGATTAGAATGGATACATTCGTGCGAATGAATTAGAATAGATTGTATGAATGAATTAGAATGGATCGTACGATCCATTCGAATTCATTCGCACGATCCATTCTAATTCATTCGTACGATCCATTCTAATTCATTCATACGATCCATTCTAATTCATTCGTACGATCCATTCTAATTCATTCGTATATTCCATTCTAATTCATTCGTACGATCTATTCTATTTCATTCGTACGATCCATTCTTACTCATTCGTATGATCCATTCTAATTCATTCGTACGATCCATTCTAATTCATTCGCTCAAATGTATCCATTCTAATCCATTCGTACGATCCATTCTAATTCATTAGCACGATCCATTCTAATTCTTTCACACGATCCATTCTAATTCATTCGTACGATCCATTCTAATTCATTCGCACAATCCATTCTATTTCATTCGTACGATCCATTCTTACTCGTTCGTATGATCCATTCTAATTCATTCGCACGAATGTATCCATAATGGATCATACGAATGAGTACGAATGGATCGTACGAATGAAATAGAATTAATTGTGCGAATGAATTAGAATGGACCGTACGAATGAATTAGAATGGATCGTACGAATGAATTAGAATGGATATATTTGAACGAATAAATTAGAATGGATCATACGAATGAATTAGAATGGATCGTACGAATGAATTAGAATGGATAGTGCAAATGAATTAGAATCGATCGTACGAATGAATTAGAATGGATCGTACGAATGAATTAGAATGGATCATACGAATGAGTAAGAATGGATCGTACGAATGAATTAGAATGGATCGTACGAATTAATTAGAATGGATACATTCGTCCGAATGAATTAGAATGGATCATATGAATGAGTAAGAATGGATCGTACGAATGAAATAGAATAGATTGTACGAATGAATTAGAATGGATCTTATGAATGAATTAGAATGGATCGTACGAATGAATTAGAATGGATCATGCGAATGAATTAGAATGGATCGTACGAATGAATTAGAGTGGATCGTACGAATGAATTAGAATGGATCTTACGAATGAATTAGAATGGATTGTACGAATGAATTAGAATGGATCGTACAAATGAATTAGAATGGATACATTCGTGCGAATGAATTAGAATGGATCAGACGAATGAATTAGAATGGATCGTACGAATGAATTAGAATGGATCGTACGAATGAATTAGAATGGATCGTACGAATAAATTAGAATGGATACATTCGTCCGAATGAATTAGAATGGATCGTACGAATGAATTAGAATGGATCGTACGAATGAATTAGAATGGATACATTCGTACGAATGAATTAGTATGGATCGTACGAATGAATTAGAATGGATCGTACGGAATGAATTAGAATAGATATATTCGAACGAATAAATTAGAATGGATCATACGAATGAATTAGAATGGATCGTACGAATGAATTAGAATGGATAGTGCGAATGAATTAGAATCGATCGTACGAATGAATTAGAATGGATCGTACGAATGAATTAGAATGGATCATACGAATGAGTAAGAATGGATCGTACGAATGAATTAGAATGGATCGTACGAATAAATTAGAATGGATCGTGTGAAAGAATTAGAATGGATTGTATGAATGAATTAGAATGGATCGTATGAATGAATTAGAATGGATCGTACGAATGGATTAGAATGGATCGTACGAATGAATTAGAATGGATCGTACGAATGAACTAGAATGGATACATTCGTGCGAATGAATTAGAATGGATCGTACGAATGAATTAGAATGGATCGTACGAATGAATTAGAATAGATCTTACGAATGAATTAGAATGGATCGTACGAATGAATTAGAATAGATCGTACGAATGAATTAGAATAGATCGTATGAATGAATTAGAATGGATCGTACGAAGGAATTAGAATGGATCGTACGAATGAATTAGAATGGATCGTATGAATGAATTAGAATGGATACATTCGTGCGAATGAATTAGAATGGATTGTAAGAATGAATTAGAATGGATCGTACGAATGAATTAGAATAAATCATGTGAAAGAATTAGAATGGATTGTATGAATGAATTAGAATGGATCATATGAATGAATTAGAATGGATATATTCGTGCGAATGAATTAGAATGGATCGTACGAACGAATTAGAATGGATAGTGCGAATGAATTAGAATCGATCGTACGAATGAATTAGAATCGATTGTACGAATGAATTAGAATGGATCATACGAATGAGTAAGAATGGATTGTACGAATGAATTAGAATGGATCATACAAATGAATTAGAATGGATCGTACGAATAAATTAGAATGGATCGTGTGAAAGAATTAGAATGGATTGTATGAATGAATTAGAATGGATCGTATGAATGAATTAGAATGGATCGTACAAATGGATTAGAATGGATCGTACGAATGAATTAGAATGGATCGTACGAATGAACTAGAATGGATACATTTGTGTGAATGAATTAGAATGGATCGTATGAATGATATATAATGGATCGTACGAATGAATTAGAATGGATCTTACGAATGAATTAGAATGGATCGTACGAATGAATTAGAATGGATCGTACGAATGAATTAGAATGGATCGTACGAATGAATTAGAATGGATCGTACGAATGAATTAGAATGGATCGTACGAAGTAATTAGAATGGATCGTACGAATGAATTAGAATGGATCGTATGAATAAATTAGAATGGATATATTCGTGCGAATGAATTAGAATGGATTGTAAGAATGAATTAGAATAGATCGTATGAATGAATTAGAATGGATCGTGTGAAAGAATTAGAATGGATTGTACGAATGAATTAGAATGGATCATATGAATGAATTAGAATGGATACATTCGTGCGAATGAATTAGAATGGATCGTACGAATGAATTAGAATGGATCGTGTGAAAGAATTAGAATGGATTCTATGAATGAATTAGAATGGATCGTATGAATGAATTAGAATGAATCGTACGAATGGATTAGAATGGAACGTACGAATGAATTAGAATGGATCGTACGAATGAACTAGAATGGATACATTCGTGCGAATGAATTAGAATGGATCGTACGAATGAATTAGAATGGATCATACGAATGAATTAGAATGGATCTTACGAATGAATTAGAATGGATCGTATAAATGAATTAGAATGGATTGTACGAATGAATTAGAATAGATCGTACGAATGAATTAGAATGGATCGTACGAAGGAATTAGAATGGATCGTACGAATGAATTAGAATGGAACGTATGAATGAATTAGAATGGATAAATTCGTGCGAATGAATTAGAATGGATTGTAAGAATGAATTAGAATGGATCGTACGAATGAATTAGAATGGATCGTGTGAAAGAATTAGAATGGATTGTATGAATGAATTAGAATGGATCATATGAATGAATTAGAATGGATACATCCGTGCGAATGAATTAGAATGGATCGTACGAATGAATTAGAATGGATCGTATGAATGAATTAGAATGGATCGTACCAATGAATTTGAATGGATCGTATGAATGAATTAGAATGGTTACATTCATGCGAATGAATTAGAATGGATCGTACAAATGGATTAGAATAGATCGTACGAATGGATTAGAATGGATACATTCGAGCGAATGAATTAGAATGGATCGTACGAATGAATTAGAATGGATCGTACGAATGGATTAGAATTGATCCTACGAATGGATTAGAATGGATACCTTTGTGCATATGAATTAGAATGGATCGTACGAATGAATTAGAATGGATCATATGAATGAATTAGAATGGATCGTGTGAAAGAATTAGAATGGATTGTATGAATGAATTTGAATAGATCGTATGAATGAAATAGAATGGATCGTACGAATGAATTAGAATGGATCATACGAATGAATTAAAATGGATCGTACGAATGAATTAGAATGGATACATTCGTGCGAATGAATTAGAATGGATACATTCATGCGAAAGAAATAGAATAGATCGTATGAATGAATTAGATTTGATCCTATGAATGAATTAAAATGGATCGTGCGAATGAATTAGAATGGATCGTACGAATGAATTAGAATAGATCGTACGAATGAATTAGAATGGATCGTACGAATGGATCGTACGAATGGATTAGAATGGATCGTACGAATGGATTAGAATGGATACATTCGAGCGAATGAATTAGAATGGATCGTACGAATGAATTAGAATGGATCGTACGAATGAATTAGAATGGATCGTACGAATAAATTAGAATGGATACATTCGTCCGAATGAATTAGAATGGATCATACGAATGAGTAAGAATGGATCGTACGAATAAAATAGAATAGATTGTACGAATGAATTACAATGGATCCTACGAATGAATTAGAATGGATCGTGTGAAAGAATTAGAATGGATTGTTTGAATGAATTAGAATGGATCGTATGAATGAATTAGAATGGATCGTGCGAATGAATTCGAATGGATCGTACGAATTCATTCTAATTCATTCATACAATCCATTCTAATTCTTTCACACGATCCATTCTAATTCATTCGTACATTCCATTCTAATTCATTAGCACGATCCATGCTAATTCATTCGTTCGATCAATTCTAATTCATTAGCACGATCCATTCTAATTCATTCGTACGATCCATTCTAATTCATTCACACGATCCATTCTAATTCATTCATAGGATCCATTCTAATTCATTCATACGATCTATTCAAATTCTTTCGCATGAATGTATCCATTCTAATTCATTCGTACGATCCATTCTAATTCATTCGCACAAATGTATCCATTCTAATTCATTCGTACGATCCATTCTAATTCATTCGCACGATCCATTCTAATTCATTCGTACGATCCATTCTATTTCTTTCACACGATCTATTCTAATCCATTCTAATTCATTCGTACGAATGCATTCTAATTCATTCGTACAATCTATTCTATTTCATTCGTACGATCCATTCTTACTCATTCGTATGATCCATTCTAATTCATTCGGACGAATGTATCCATTCTAATTTATTTGTACGATCCATTCTAATTCATTCGTACGATCCATTCTAATTCATTCGCTCGAATGTATCCATTCTAATCCATTCGTACGATCCATTCTAATCCATTCGTACGATCCATTCTAATTCATTCGCATGAATGTAACCATTCTAATTCATTCATTTGATCCATTCTAATTCATTCGTACGATCCATTCTAATTAATTAACACGATCCATGCTAATTCATTCGTTCGATCAATTCTAATTCATTAGCACGATCCATTCTAATTCATTCGTATGATCCATTCTAATTTATTCGCACAATCCATTCTAATTCATTCGTACGATCCATTCTAATTCATTAGCACGATCCATGCTAATTCATTCATTCGATCAATTCTAATTCATTAGCACGATCCATTCTAATTCATTCGTACGATCCATTCTAATTCATTCGCACAAATGTATCCATTCTAATTCATTCGTACGATCCATTCTAATTCATTCGCACGATCCATTCTAATTCATTCGTACGATCCATTCTAATTCTTTCACACGATCCATTCTAATTCATTCGTACGATCCATTCTAATTCATTCGCACGATCCATTCTAATTCATTCATAGGATCCATTCTAATTCATTCATACGATCTATTCTAATTCTTTCGCACGAATGTATCCATTCTAATTCATTCGCACGAATGTATCCATTCTATTTCATTCGTACAATCCATTCTAATTCATTCGTACGATCCATTCTAATTCATTCGTACGATCCACTCTAATTCATTCATACGATCTATTCTAATTCATTCAAACAATCCATTCTAATTCTTTCACACGATCCATTCTAATTCTTTCACACGATCCATTCTAATTCATTCGTACGATCCATTCTAATTCATTCGTACGGTCCATTCTAATTCATTCGTACGATCCATTCTAATTCATTCGCTCGAATGTATCCAGTCTAATCCATTCATACGATCCATTCTAATCCATTCGTACGATCCATTCTAATTCATTCGCATGAATGTAACCATTCTAATTCATTCATTTGATCCATTCTAATTCATTCGTACGATCCATTCTAATTCATTCGTCCGATCCATTCTAATTCATTCGCACGAATGTATTCATTCTAATTCATTCGTACGATCCATTCTAATTCATTCGCACGATCCATTCTAATTCATTCATAGGATCCATTCTAATTCATTCATACGATCTATTCTAATTCTTTCGCACGAATGTATCCATTCTAATTCATTCGCACGAATATATCCATTCTAATTCTAATTCATTCGTACGATCCATTCTAATTCATTCGTATGATCCATTCTAATTAATTCGTATGATCCATTCTAATTCATTCGTACGATCCATTCTAATTCATTCATACAATCCATTCTAATTCATTCGCACGATCCATTCTAATTAACTCATATGATCCAGTCTAATACATTCATACGATCCATTCTAATTCATTTGCACGAATATATCCATTCTAATTCATTCGTACGATCCATTCTAATTCCTTCGTACGATCCATTCTAATTCATTCGTACGATCCATTCTAATTCATTCGCACAAATGTATCCATTCTAATTCATTCGTACGATCCATTCTAATTCATTCGTACGATCCATTCTAATTCATTCGTAAGGTCCATTCTAATTCATTCGTACGATCCATTCTAATTCATTCGCGAATGTATCCATTCTAATTCATTCGTACGATCCATTCTAATTCATTCGTACGATCCATTCTAATTCATTCGCACGATCCATTCTAATTCATTCATACGATCTATTCTAATTCATTCATACAATCCATTCTAATTCTTTCACACGATCCATTCTAATTCATTCGTACGATCCATTCTAATTCATTCGCACAATCCATTCTATTTCATTCGTACGATCCATTCTTACTTATTCGTATGATCCATTCTAATTCATTCGCACGAATGTATCCATAATGGATCATACGAATGAGTAAGAATGGATCGTACGAATGAAATAGAATGGATTGTGCGAATGAATTAGAATGGACCGTACGAATGAATTAGACGTACGAATGAATTAGAATGGATACATTCGTGCGAATAAATTAGAATAGATCAGACGAATGAGTAAGAATGGATCGTCATTCTAATTCATTCGTATGATCCATTCTAATTCATTTGTATCCATTCTATTTCATTCGCACGATCCATTCTAATTCATTCGCGCAATCTATTCTAATTCATTCGTACAATCCATTCTTACTCATTCGTACGATCCATTCTAATTTATTCATAGGATCCATTCTAATTCATTCATACAATCCATTTAATTCATTCGCACGAATGTATCCATTCTAATTCATTCGTACGATCAGTTCTAATTCATTCACAAAATCTATTCTAATTCATTCATACGATCCATTCTAATTCATTCGCACGAATGTATCCATTCTAATTCATTCGTACGATCCATTCTAATTCATTAATATGATCCATTCTAATTCATTCGTACGATCCATTCTAATTCATTCTAATTCATTCGTACGATCCATTATACGATCCATTCTAATTCATTCATACAATCCATTCTAATTCTTTCACACGATCCATTCTAATTCATTCGTAGGATCCATTCTAATTCATTCTTACTCATTCGTATGATCCATTCTAATTCATTCGCACGAATGTATCCATAATGGATCATACGAATGAGTAAGAATGGATCGTACGAATGAAATAGAATGGATTGTGCCAATGAATTAGAATGGACCGTACGAATGAATTAGACGTACGAATGAATTAGAATGGATACATTCGTGCGAATAAATTAGAATGGATCATACAAATGAGTAAGAATGGATCGTCATTCTAAGTCATTCGTATGATCCATTCTAATTCATTTGTATCCATTCTATTTCATTCGCACGATCCTTTCTAATTCATTCGCGCAATCTATTCTAATTCATTCGTACGATCCATTCTAATTCATTCGTACGATCCATTCTAATTCATTCATACAATCCATTCTAATTTATTCGCACGAATGTATCCATTCTAATTCATTCGTACGATCCATTCTAATTCATTCGCACAATCTATTCTAATTCATTCATACGATCCATTCTAATTCATTCGCACGAATGTATCCATTCTAATTAATTCATACGATCCATTCTACTTCATTCGTACTATCCGTTCTAATTCACTCATACGATCCATTCTAATTCATTCATACGATCCATTCTAATTCATTTGCACGAATATATCCATTCTAATTCATTTGTACGATCCTGAATTAGAATGGATCGTACGAATGAATTAGAATGGATACCTTTGTGCTCGCACGAATGTATCCATTCTAATCAATTCGTACGATCCATTCTAATTCATAGGATCTATTCTAATTCATTCGTACGATCCATTCTAATTCATTCACAAAATCTATTCTAATTCATTCATACGATCCATTCTAATTCATTCGCATGAATGTATCCATTCTAATTCATTCATACGATCCATTCTACTTCATTCGTACGATTCATTCTAATTCATTCGTATGAGCTATTCTAATTCATTCGTACGATCCATTCTAATTCATTCGTAAGATCAATTCTAATTCATTCGTACGATCCATTCTAATCCATTCGTATGATCCATTCTAATTCCTTCGTAAGATCCATTCTAATTCATTTATACAATCCATTCTAATTCATTCGTACGATCCATTCTAATTCATTCGCACGATCCATTCTAATCCATTCTAATTCATTTGTACGGTCCATTCTAATTCTTTCACACGATCCATTCTAATTCATTCCAATCCATTTTAATTCATTCGTACAATCTATTTTATTTCATTCGTACAAATGAACTAGAATGGATACATTCGTACGAATGAATTAGAATGGATCATACGAATTAATTAAATGGATCATACGAATGAATTAGAATAGATCGTACGAATGAATTAGAATGGATCGTACGAAGGAATTAGAATAGATCGTACGAAGGAATTAGAATGGATCGTACGAATGAATTAGAATAGATCGTACGAATGAATTAGAATGGATCGTACGAAGGAATTAGAATGGATCGTACGAATGAATTAGAATGGATCGTGCTAATGAATTAGAATTGATCGAACGAATGAATTAGCATGGATCGTGCTAATGAATTAGAATGGAACGTACTAATGAATTAGAATGGATCATGTGAAAGAATTAGAATGGATTGTATGAATGAATTAGAATGAATTCGTACGATCCATTCGAATTTATTCGCACGATCCATTCTAATTCATTCATACGATCCATTCCAATTCATTCATACAATCCATTCTAATTCTTTCACACGATCCATTCTAATTCATTTGTAGGATCCATTCTAATTCATTCGTACAATCTATTCTATTTCATTCGTACGATCCATTCTTACTCATTCGTATGATCCATTCTAATTCATTCGGATGAAAGTATCCATTCTAATTTATTCGTACGATCCATTCTAATTCATTCGTACGAACCATTCTAATTCATTCATACGATCTATTCTAATTCATTCATACGATCCATTCTAATTTCATTCATACGATCCATTCTAATTCATTCGCTCGAATGTATCCATTCTAATCCATTCGTACGATCCATTCTAATCCATTCGTACGATCCATTCTAATTCATTCGCATGAATGTAACCATTCTAATTCATTCATTTGATCCATTCTAATTCATTCGTACGATTCATTCTAATTCATTCGTCCGATCCATTCTAATTCATTCGCACGAATGTATCCATTCTAATTCATTCGTACGATCCATTCTAATTCATTCGTACGATCCATTCTAATTCATTCGTAAGATCCATTCTAATTCATTCGTACGATCCATTCTAATTCATTCGTACGATCCATTCTAATTCATTCACACGAATGTATCCATTCTAGTTCATTCGTACGATCCATTCTAATTCATTCGTACGATCCATTCTAATTCATTCGCACGATCCATTCTAATTCATTCGTACGATCAATTCTAATTCATTCGCACGAATGTATCCATTCTAATTCATTTGTACGATCCTGAATTAGAATGGATCGTACGAATGAATTAGAATGGATACCTTTGTGCATATGAATTAGAATGGATCGTACGAATGAATTAGAATGGATCATATTAATGAATTCGAATGGATCGTACGAATGAATTAGAATGGATCGTACGAATGAATTAGAATGGATCTTACGAATGGATTAGAATGGATACATTCGTGCGAATGAATTAGAATGGACCGGACGAATGAATTAGAATGGATCGTACGAATGAATTAGAATGGTTCAAATGAATGAATTAGAATGGTTACATTCATGCGAATGAATTAGAATGGATCGTACGAATGGATTAGAATGGATCGTACGAATGGATTAGAATGGAGACATTCGAGCGAATGAATTAGAATGGATCGTACGAATGAAATTAGAATGGATCGTACAAATGAATTAGAATAGATCGTACAAATGAATTAGAATGGATCGTACGAATGAATTAGAATGGATCGTGTGAAAGAATTAGAATGGATCGTACGAATGAATTAGAATGGATCGTGCGAATGAATTAGAATGGATCGTACGAATGAATTAGAATGGATCGTGCTAATGAATTAGAATTGATCGAAGGAATGAATTAGCATGGATCGTGCATTCGTACGATCCATTCTAATTCATTCGTAAGATCCATTCTAATTCATTCGTACGATCCATTCTAATTCATTCGCACGAATGTATCCATTCTAGTTCATTCGTACGATCCATTCTAATTCATTCGTACGATCCATTCTATTTCATTCATACGATCTGTTCTAATTCATTCATACAATCCATTCTAATTCTTTCACACGATCCATTCTAATTCATTCGTACGATCCATTCTAATTCATTCGCACAATCCATTCTATTTCATTCGTACGATCCATTCTTACTCATTCGTATGATCCATTCTAATTCATTCGCACGAATGTATCCATAATGGATCATACGAATATGTAAGAATGGATCGTACGAATGAAATAGAATGGATTGTGCGAATGAATTAGAATGGACCGTACGAATGAATTAGAATGGATCGGACGAATGAATTCGAATGGATCGTACGACTGAATTAGAATGGATCGTACGAATAAATTAGAATGGATACATTCGTCCGAATGAATTAGAATGGATCATACGAATGAGTAAGAATGGATCGTACGAATGAAATAGAATAGATTGTACGAATGAATTAGAATGGATCGTGCGAATGAATTAGAATGGATCATACGAATGAATTAGAATGGATCGTACGAATGAATTAGAATGGATCGTGCGAATGAATTAGAATGGATCATATTAATGAATTAGAATGGATCGTACGAATGAATTAGAATGGATACATTCGTGCGAATGAATTAGAATGGATCGTGCGAATCCATTAGACTGCATCGTGCGAATGAATAAGAATGGATCATACGAATGAATTAGAATGGATCGTACGAATTAATTAGAATGGATACATTCGTGCAAATGAATTAGAATGGATTGTATGAATGAATTAGAATGGATCGTATGAATGAATTAGAATGGATCATACGAATTAATTAGAATGGATCATACGAATGAATTAGAATGGATCGTACGAATGAATTAGAATGGATCGTACGAATGAACTAGAATGGATCGTACGAATGAACTAGAATGGATACATTCGTGCGAATGAATTAGAATGGATCGTACGAATGAATTAGAATGGATCGTACGATTCATTCTAAATCATTCGTACGATCCATTCTAATACATTTGTACGATTCATGCTAATTCATTCGCACGATCTATTCTAATTCATTCGTACGATCCATTCTTATTTATTCATACGATCCATTCTAATTCATTCGCACAATCCATTCTAATTCATTCGTACAATCCATTCTAATTCATTCGTATGATCCATTCTAACTTATTCGGTGGATCCAATTTAATTCATTCGTACGATCCATTCTAATTCATTCCCACGATCCATTCTAATTTATTCGTACGATCCATTCTAATTCATTCGTACGATCTATTCTAATTCATTCGCACGAATGTAACCATTCTAATTCATTCATACGATTCATTCTAATTCATTCGTATGAGCTATTCTAATTCATTCGTATGATCCATTCTAATTCATTCGTACGATCCATTGTAATTCATTCATACAATCCATTTAGATTCATTCACACAAATGTATCCATTCAAATTCATTCGTACGATCCAGTCTAATTCATTCGTATGATCCATTCTAATTTATTCGTACGATCCATTCTAATTCATTCGTACGATCCATTCTAATTCATTCATACGATCCATTCTAATTCATTCGTACGATCCATTCTAATTCATTCGCACAAATGTATCCATTCTAATTCATTCGTACGATCCATTCTAATTCATTCGTACGATCCATTCTAATTAATTCGCACAAATGTATCCATTCTAATTCATTCATACGATTCATTCTTACTCATTCGTATGATCCATTCTAATTCATTCGTACGATCCATTCTAATCCACTCGTACGATCCATTCTAATTCATTCGCATGAATGTAACCATTCTAATTCATTCATTTGATCCATTCTAATTCATTCGTACGATCCATTCTAATTCATTCGTCCGATCCATTCTAATTCATTCGCACAAATGTATCCATTCTAATTCATTTATACGATCCATTCTAATTCATTCGTACGGTCCATTCTAATTCATTCGCACAATCCATTCTAATTCATTCGTACGATACATTCTAATTCATTCTAATTCTTTCACACGATCCATTCTAATCCATTCTAATTCTTTCACACGATCCATTCTAATTCATTCGTACGTTCCATTCTAATTCATTAGCACGATCCATGCTAATTCATTCGTTCTATCAATTCTAATTCATTAGCACGATCCATTCAAATTCATTCGTACGATCCATTCTAATTCATTCGCACGATCCATTCTATTTCATTCATAGGATCCATTCTAATTCATTCATACGATCTATTCTAATTCTTTCGCATGAATGTATCCATTCTAATTCATTCGCACGAATGTATCCATTCTAATTCATTCGTACGATCCATTCTAAATCATTCGTACAATCCATTCTATTTCATTCGTACGATCAATTCTAATTCATTAGCACGATCCATTCTAATTCATTCGTACGATCCATTCTAATTCATTCATACGATCCATTCTAATTCATTCGTATATTCCATTCTAAGATCCTATGAATGAATTAGAATAGATCGTACGAATGAATTAGAATGGATCGTACGAATGAATTAGAATGGATCGTGCGAATGAATTAGAATTGATATATTCGTGCGAATGAATTAGAATGGATCGGACGAATGAATTAGAATGGATCGTACGAATGGATTAGAATGGATAAAATGAATGAATTAGAATGGTTACATTCATGCGAATGAATTAGAATGGATCGTACGAATGGATTAGAATGGATCGTACGAATGAACTAGAATGGATACATTCGTGCGAATGAATTAGAATGGATCGTACGAATGAATTAGAATGGATCGTACGAATGAATTAGAATGGATCGTACAAATGAATTAGAATGGATCCTGTGAATGATTACAATGGATCGTGTGAAAGAATTAGAAAGGATTGTATCAATGAATTAGAATGGATCGTATGAATGAATTAGAATGGATCGTGCGAATGAATTTGAATGGATCGTACGAATTCATTCTAATTCATTCATACAATCCATTCTAATTCTTTCACACGATCCATTCTAATTCATTTGTACGTTCCATTCTAATTCATTAGCACGATCCATGCTAATTCATTCGTTCGATCAATTCTAATTCATTAGCACGATACATTCTAATTCATTCGTACGATCCATTCTAATTCATTCGCACTATCCATTCTAATTCATACATAGGATCCATTCTAAGTCATTCATACGATCTATTCTAATTCTTTTGCATGAATGTATCCATTCTAATTCATTCGCACGAATGTATCCATTCTAATTCATTCGTACGATCCATTCTAAATCATTCGTACAATCCATTCTATTTCATTCGTACGATCAATTCTAATTCATTAGCACGATCCATTCTAATTCATTCGTACGATCCATTCAAATTCATTCGCACGATCCATTCTAATTCATTCGTATAATCCATTCTATTTCATTCGTACGATCCATTCTTACTCATTCGTATGATCCATCGCACAGTCCATTCTATTTCATTCGTACGATCCATTCTTACTCATTCGTATGATCCATTATGGATACATTCGTGCGAATGAATTAGAATGGATCATACGAATGAGTAAGAATGGATCGTGCGAATGAATTAGAATGGACCGTACTAATGAATTAGAATGGATACAATTGTGCGAATGAATTAGAATGGATCGTACGAATGAATTAGAATGGATCGTATGAATGAATTAGAATGGATCATACGAATGAATTAGAATGGATCGTACGAATGAATTAGAATGGATCGTACGAATGAATTAGAATGGATCGTACGAATGAACTAGAATGGATACATTCGTGCGAATGAATTAGAATGGATCGTACGAATGAATTAGAATGGATCTTACGAATGAATTAGAATGGATCCTACGAATGAATTAGAATGGATCATACGAATGAATTAGAATGGATTGTACGAATGAATTAGAATGGATCCTACGAATGAATTAGAATAGATCGTGTGAAAGAATTAGAATGGATTGTATGAATGAATTAGAATGAATTCGTACGATCCATTCGAATTTATTCGCGCGATCCATTCTAATTCATTCATACGATCCATTCTAATTTATTCATGCAATCCATTCTAATTCTTTCAAACGATCCATTCTAATTCATTCGTAGGATCCATTCTAATTCATTCGTACAATCTATTCTTTTTCATTCATACGATCCATTCTTACTCATTCGTATGATCCATTCAAATTCATTCGGACGAATGTATCCATTCTAATTAATTCATACGATCCATTCTAATTCATTCGTACGATCCATTCTAATTCATTCGTACGATCCATTCTAATTCATTCGTCCGATCCATTCTAATTCATTCACACGAATGTATCCATTCTAATTCATTCATACGATCCATTCTAATTCATTCATACGATCCATTCTAATTCATTCGTAAGATAGATTCTAATTCATTCGTACGATCCATTCTAATTCATTCGTACGATCCATTCTAATTCATTCGCACGAATGTATCCATTCTAGTTCATTCGTACGATCCATTCTAATTCATTCGTACGATCCATTCTAATTCATTCGCACGATCCATTCTAATTCATTCGGACGATCCATTCTAATTCATTCATACGATCCATTCTAATTCATTCGTACGATCCATTCTAATTCATTCGCACAAATGTATCCATTCTAATTCATTCGTACGATCCATTCTAATTCATTCGCACGATCCATTCAAATTCAGTCATACGATCCATTCTAATTCATTCGCACGATCTGTTCTTATTCATTCGCACAATCCATTCTAATTCATTCGCACGAATGTATCTATTCTAATTCATTCGTACAATCCATTGTAATTCATTCGTACGATCCATTCTAATTCATTCGTATGATCTATTCTAATTAATTCGGATGATCCATTCTAATTCATTCGTACGATCCATTCTAATTCATTCGTACGATCCATTCTAATTCATTCGTACGATCCATTCTAATTCCTTCGTATGATCTATTCTAATTCATTCGTACGATCCATTCTAATTCATTCGTACGATCCATTCTAATTCCTTCGTACGATCCATTCTAATTCATTCGTACGATCCATTCTAATTCAATCGTACAATCTATTCATTCGTACGAATGGATACATTCGTGTGAATGAATTAGAATGGATCGTACGAATGAGTAAGAATGGATCGTACGAATGAAATAGAATGGATTGCACGAATGAATTAGAATGGATTGTACGAATGAATTAGAATGGATCGTGTGAAAGAATTAGAATGGATTGTATGAATGAATTAGAATGGATCGTACGAATGAATTAGAATGGATCGTACGAAGGAATTAGAATGGATCATACGAATGAATTAGAATGGATCGTACGAATGAATTAGAATAGATCGTACGAATGAATTAGAATGGATCGTACGAAGGAATTAGAATGGATCGTACGAATGAATTAGAATGGATATATTCGTGCAAATGAATTAGAATGGATTGTATGAATGTATTAGAATGGATCGTATGAGTGAATTAGAATGGATCGTACGAATGAATTAGAATTGACCGTACGAATGAATTAGAATGGATCGTGCGAATGAATTAGAATGGATCGTACGAATGAATTAGAATGGATCGTACGAATGAACTAGAATGGATACATTCGTGCGAATGAATTAGAATAGATCGTACGAATGAATTAGAATGGATCGTACGAATGAATTAGAATGGATACATTCGTGCGAATGAATTAGAATGGATCGGACGAATGAATTAGAATGGATCGTACGAATGAATTAGAATGGATCGTATGAATGAATTAGAATAGATACATTCGTGCGAATGAATTAGAATTGATTGTACGAATGAATTAGAATGGATCGTGTGAATGAATTAGAATGGATAGTACGAATGAATTAGAATGGATCGTACGAATGAACTAGAATGGATACATTCGTGCGATCCATTTGTGCGATCCATTTGTGCGAATGAATTATAATGGATCGTACGAATGAATTAGAATGGATCGTATGAATGAATTAGAATGGATCGTACGAATGAAGTAGAATGGATCATACGAATGAGTAAGAATGAATCGTACGAATGAATTAGAATGGATACATTTGTGCGAATGAATTACAATGGATCGTACGAATGAATTAGAATGGATCGTATGAATGAATTAGAGTGGATCGTGCGAATGAATTCGAATGGATCGTACGAATTCATTCTAATTCATTCATACAATCCTTTCTAATTCTCACACGATCTATTCTAATTCATTCGTATGTTCCATTCTAATTCATTAGCACGATCCATGCTAATTCATTCGTTCGATCAATTCTAATTCATTAGCACCATCCATTCTAATTCATTCGTACGATCCATTCTAATTCATTCTAACGATCCATTCTAATTCATTCATAGGATCCATTCTAATTCATTCATACGATCTATTCTAATTCTTTCGCACGAATGTATTCATTCTAATTCATTCATACGATCCATTCTAATTCATTCGTACGATCCATTCTACTTCATGCGAATGAATTAGAATGGATCGTACGAATGGATTAGAATGGATCGTACGAATGGATTAGAATGGATACATTCGAGCGAATGAATTAGAATGGATCGTACGAATGAATTAGAATGGATCGTACGAATGGATTAGAATGGATCCTACGAATGGATTAGAATGGATACCTTTGTGCATATGAATTAGAATGGATCGTACGAATGAATTAGAATGGATCATATTAATGAATTAGAATGGATCGTACGAATGAATTAGAATGGATACATTCGTGCGAATGAATTAGAATGGATCGTGCGAATCAATTAGACTGGATCGTACGAATGAATTAGAATGGATCTTACAAATGAATTAGAATGGATCGTACGAATGAACTAGAATGGATACATTTGTGCGAATGAATTAGAATGGATCGTACGAATGAATTAGAATGGATCGTACGAATGAATTAGAATGGATCTTACGAATGAATTAGAATGGATCGTACGAATGCACGATCCATGCTAATTCATTCGTTCGATCAATTCTAATTCATTAGCACGATCCATTCTAATTCATTCGTACGATCCATTCTAATTCATTCGCACAATCCATTCTAATTCATTCGTACGATCCATTTTAATTCTTTCACACGATCCATTCTAATTCATTCGTACGATCCATTCTAATTCATTCGCAATCTATTCTAATTCATTCGTACGAATGGATACATTCGTGTGAATGAATTAGAATGGATCGTGTGAAAGAATTAGAATGGATCGTACAAATGAATTAGAATGGATCGTACGAATGAATTAGAGTGGTTACATTCATGCGAATGAATTAGAATAGATCATGCGAATGAATTAAAATGGATTCGTACGAATGAATTAGAATGGATACATTCATGCGAATGAATTAGAATGGATCGTACCAATGAGTAAGAATGGATCGTACGAATGAAATAGAATGGACTGTGCGAATGAATTAGAATGGATCGCACGAATGTATCCATTCTAATTCATTCGTACGATCCATTCTAATTCATTCGTACGATCCATTCTAATTCATTCGTATGATCCATTCTAATTAATTCGTATGATCCATTCTAATTCATTCGTACGATCCATTCTAATTCATTCATACAATCAATTCTAATTCATTCGTACGATCCATTCTAATTCGCTCATACGATCCATTCTAATACATTCATACGATCCATTCTAATTCATTTGCACGAATATATCCATTCTAATTCATTCGTACGATCCATTCTAATTCCTTCGTATGATCCATTCTAATTCATTCGTACAATCTATTCTAATTCATTCGTACGATCCATTCTAATTCATTCGTACGAATGAATTAGAATGGATACATTCGTGCGAATGAATTAGAATGGATACATTCGTGCAAATAAATTAGAATAGATCGTATGAATGAATTAGAATGGATCCTATGAATGAATTAGAATAGATCGTGTGAATGAATTAGAATGGATCGTACGAATGAATTAGAATGGATCGTGCTAATGAATTAGAATTGATCGAATGAATGAATTAGCATGGATCGTGCTAATTAATTAGAATGGATTGTACGAATGAATTAGAATGGATCTAACGAATGAATTAGAATGGTTACATTCATGCGAATGAATTAGAATGGATCGTACGAATAAATTAGAATGGATACATTCGTCCGAATGAATTAGAATGGATCATACGAATGAGTAAGAATGGATCGTATGAATGAAATAGAATAGATTGTACGAATGAATTAGAATGGATTCGTACGAATGAATCAGAATGGATCGTACGAATGAATTAGAATGGATCATACGAATTAATTAGAATGGATCGTACGAATGAATTAGAATGGATCGTATGAATGAATTAGAATGGATACATTCGTGCGAATGAATTAGAATGGATCGGACGAATGAATTAGAAAAGATCGTACGAATGAATTAGAATGGATCGTACGAATGGATTAGAATGGATACATTCGTGCGAATGAATTAGAATGGATTATATGAATGAATTAGAATGGATCGTACGAATGAATTAGAATGGATCGTACGAATGAATTAGAATGAATCGTACGAAAGGATTAGAATGGATTGTACGAATGAATTAGAATGGATCCTACGAATGAATTAGAATGGATCGTGTGAAAGAATTAGAATGGATTGTATGAATGAATTAGAATGGATCGTATGAATGTATTAGAATGGATCGTGCGAATGAATTAGAATTGATCGAACGAATGAATTAGCATGGATCGTGCTAATGAATTAGAATGGAACGTACGAATGAATTAGAATGGATCGTGTGAAAGAATTAGAATGGATTGTATGAATGAATAAGAATGAATTCGTACGATCCATTCGAATTCATTTGCACGATCCACTCTATTTCATTCATACGATCCATTCTAATTCATTCATACAATCCATTCTAATTCTTTCAGACGATCCATTCTAATTCATTCGTAGGATCCATTCTAATTCATTCGTAAAATCCTTTCTAATCCATTCGTACGATCCATTCTAATTCATTCGTACGATCCATTCTAATTCATTCATACAATCCATTCTAATTCATTCGCACGAATGTATCCATTCTAATCCATTCGTACGATCCATTCTAATTCATTCGTAAGATCCATTCTAATTCATTCGTATGATCCATTCTAATTCATTCGTACGATCCATTCTAATTCATTCGCACGAATGTATCCATTCTAATTCATTCGTACAATCCATTCTGTTTCATTCGTACGATCCATTCTTACTCATTCGTATGATCCATTCTAATTCATTTGTATGATCCATTCTAATTCATTCGTACGATCCATTCTAATTCATTCGTATGATCCATTCTAATTCATTCGCACGATCCATTCTAATTCATTCATACGATCCATTCTAATTCATTCCAACAATCCATTCTAATTCATTCGCCCGATCTATTCTAATTCATTCATACGATCCATTCTATTCGAATGGATCATGCGATCCATTCGAATTCATTCGCACGATCCATTCTAATTCATTCATACGATCCATTCTAATTCATTCATACAATGCATTCTAATTCTTTCACACGATCCATTCTAATTCATTCGTACGATCCATTCTAATTCATTCGTACGATCCATTCTTTCTCATTCGTATGATCCATTCTAATTCATTCGTACGATCCATTCTAATTCATTTGTACGATCCATTCTAATTCTTTCACACGATCCATTCTAATTCATTCGTAGGATCCATTCTAATTCATTCGTACTATCTATTCTAATTCATTCGTACGATCCATTCTAATTCATTCGTACAATCGTACGAATGAATTAGAATGGATCGTACGGAATGAATTAGAATGGATTGTATGAATGAATTAGAATGGATACATTCGTGCGATTGAATTAGAATGGATCATACGAATGAGTAAGAATGGATCGTACGAATGAAATAGAATGGATTGTACGAATGAATTAGAATGGATCGTACAAATGAATTAGAATAGATTGTACGAATGAATTAGAATGGATCATACGAATGAATTAGATTGGATCGTGTGAAAGAATTAGAATGGATTGTATGAATGAATTAGAATAGATCGTATGAATGAATTAGAATGGATCGTACGAATGAATTAGAATGGATCGTACGAATGAACTAGAATGGATACATTCGTGCGAATGAATTAGAATGGATCGTACGAATGAATTAGAATGGATCGTACGAATGAATTAGAATGAATCGTAGGAATGCACGATCCATGCTAATTCATTCGTTCGATCAATTCTAATTCATTAGCACGATCTATTCTAATTCATTCGTACGATCCATTCTAATTCATTCGCACGATCCATTCTAATTCATTCGTACGATCCATTCCAATTCTTTCACACGATCCATTCTAATTCATTCGTACGATCCATTCTAATTCATTCGTACGATCTATTCTAATTCATTCGTACGATCTATTCTAATTCATTCGTACGATCCATTCTAATTCCTTCGTAGGATCCATTCTAATTCATTCATACAATCTATTCTAATTCATTCATACAATCCATTCTAATTCTTTCACACGATCCATTCTAATTCATTCGCACGATCCATTCTAATTCATTCATACAATCCATTCTAATTCTTTCACACGATCCATTCTAATTCATTTGTACGTTCCATTCTAATTCATTAGCACGATCCATGCTAATTCATTCGTTCGATCAATTCTAATTCATTAGCACGATCCATTCTAATTCATTCGTACGATCCATTCTAATTCATTCGCACGATCCATTCTAATTCATTCATAGGATCCATTCTAATTCATTCATACGATCTATTCTAATTATTTCGCACGAATGTATCCATTCTAAGTCATTCGCACGAATGTATCCATTCTAATTCATTCGTACGATCCATTCTAATTCATTCATATGATCCATACTAATTCATTCGTACGATCCATTCTAATTCATTCATACGATCTATTCTAATTCATTCAAACAATCCATTCTAATTCTTTCACACGATCCATTCTAATTCATTCGTACGATCCATTCTAATTCATTCGCACAATCCATTCTATTTCATTCGTACGATCCATTCTTACTCATTGGTACGATCCATTCTAATTCATTCGCACGAATGTATCTATTCTAATTCATTTGTACGAATCCATTCTAATTCATTCGTACAATCCATTCTATTTCATTCGTACGATCCATTCTTACTCACTCGTATGATCCATTCTAATTCATTCGCTTGAATGTATCCATTCTAAATCATTCGTACGATCCATTCTAATTCATTCGTACGATCCATTCTAAATCATTCGTACAATCCATTCTATTTCATTCGTACGATCAATTCTCATTCATTAGCACGATCCATTCTAATTCATTCGTACGATCCATTCAAATTCATTCGCAGGATCCATTCTAATTCATTCGTACAATCCATTCTTTTTTATTCGTACGATCCATTCTTACTCATTCGTATGATCCATTCTAATTCATTCATACGATCCATTCTAATTCATTCGTACGATCTTACGAATGAATTAGAATGGATCGTACGGAATGAATTAGAATGGATTGTATGAATGAATTAGAATAGATACATTTGTGCGAATGAATTAGAATGGATCATACGAATGAGTAAGAATGGATCGTACGAATGAGTAAGAATGGATCGTACGAATGAATTAGAATAGATCGTACGAATGAATTAGAATGGATCGTACGAATGGATTAGAATGGATACATTCGTGCGGATGAATTAGAATGGATCGGTCGAATGAATTAGAATGGATCGTACGAATGAACTAGAATGGATACATTCGTGCGAATGAATTAGAATGGATCGTACAAATAAATTAGAATGGATCATACGAATGAATTAGAATGGATCTTACGAATGAATTAGAATGGATCGTACGAATGAATTAGAATGGATACATTCGTGCGAATGAATTAGAATGGATCGGACGAATGAATTAGAATGGATCGTACGAATAAATTAGAATGGATCAAATGAATGAATTAAAATGGTTACATTCATGCGAATGAATTAGAATGGATCGTACGAATGGATTAGAATGGATCGTACGAATGGATTAGAATGGATACATTCGAGCGAATGAATTAGAATGGATCGTACGAATAAATTAGAATGGATCGTACGAATGGATTAGAATGGGTCCTATGAATGGATTTGAATGGATACCTTTGTGCATATGAATTAGAATGGATCGTACGAATGAATTAGAATGGATCATATTAATGAATTAGAATGGATCGTACGAATAAATTAGAATGGATACATTCGTGCGAATGAATTAGAATGGATCGTGCGAATCCATTAGACTGGATCGTGCGAATGAATAAGAATGGATCATACGAATGAATTAGAATGGATCATACGAATTAGAATGAATTAGAATGAATCGTATGAATTAGAATGGATCGTACGAATGAATCAGAATGGATCGTACGAATGAATTAGAATGGATCTTACGAATGAATTAGAATGGATCGTGCGAATGAATTAGAATGGATCGTACCAATGAGTAAGAATGTATCGTACGAATGAATAGAATGGATCGTATGAATGAATTAGAATGGATACATTCGTGTGAATGAATTAGAATGGATCGTATGAATGAATTAGAATAGATTTTGTGAAAGAATTAGAATGGATTAGAATGGATCGTATGAATGAATTAGAATGGATACATTCGTGCGAATGAATTAGAATGGATCTGACGAATGAATTAGAATGGATCGTACGAATGAATTAGAATGGATCGTACGAATGAATTAGAATAGATTGTACGAATGAATTAGAATGGATCAAATGAATGAATTAGAATGGTTACATTCATGCGAATGAATTAGAATGGATCGTACGAATGGATTAGAATGGATCGTACGAATGGATTAGAATGGACACATTCATGCGAATGAATTAGAATGGATCGTACGAATGAATTAGAATGGATACATTCGTGTGAATGAATTAGAATGGTTCGGACGAATGAATTAGAATGGATCGTACGAATGAATTAGAATGGATCAAATGAATGAATTAGAATGGTTACATTCATGCGAATGAATTAGAATGGATCGTACGGAATGAATTAGAATGGATTGTATGAATGAATTAGAATGGATACATTCGTGCGAATGAATTAGAATGGATCATACGAATGAGTAAGAATGGATCGTACTAATGAAATAGAATGGATTGTACGAATGAATTAGAATGGATCGTACAAATGTATCCATTCTAATTTATTTGTGCTAATTCATTCTAATTCATTCGTACGATCCATTCTAATTCATTCCCACGATCCATTCTAATTTATTCATTCGTACAATCCATTCTAATTCATTCGTACGATCCATTCTAATTCATTCGCACGAATGTATCCATTCTAGTTCATTCGTACGATCCATTCTAATTCATTCGTACGATCCATTCTAATTCATTCGCACGATCCATTCTAATTCATTCGTACGATCAATTCTAATTCATTCGAACGAATGTATCCATTCTAATTCATTCATACGATCCATTCTAATTCATTCATACGATCCATTCTAATTCATTTGCACGAATATATCCATTCTAATTCATTCGTACGATCCATTCTAATTCCTTCATACGATCCATTCTAATTCATTCGTAGGATCTATTCTAATTCATTCGTACGATCCATTCTAATTCATTCATACGATCCATTCTAATTCATTCATACGATCCATTCTAATTCATTCGTACGATCCATTCTAATTCATTCGCACAAATGTATCCATTCTAATTCATTCGTACGATCCATTCTAATTCATTCGCACGATCCATTCAAATTCAGTCATACGATCCATTCTAATTCATTCGCACGATCTGTTCTTATTCATTCGCACAATCCATTCTAATTCATTCGCACGAATGTATCTATTCTAATTCATTCGTACGATCCATTGTAATTCATTCGTACGATCCATTCTAATTCATTCGTATGATCTATTCTAATTAATTCGGATGATCCATTCTAATTCATTCGTACGATCCATTCTAATTCATTCGTACGATCCATTCTAATTCATTCGTACGATCCATTCTAATTCCTTCGTACGATCTATTCTAATTCATTCGTACGATCCATTCTAATTCATTCGTACGATCCATTCTAATTCCTTCGTACGATCCATTCTAATTCATTCGTACGATCCATTCTAATTCAATCGTACAATCTATTCATTCGTACGAATGGATACATTCGTGTGAATGAATTAGAATGGATCGTACGAATGAGTAAGAATGGATCGTACGAATGAAATAGAATGGATTGCACGAATGAATTAGAATGGATTGTACGAATGAATTAGAATGGATCGTGTGAAAGAATTAGAATGGATTGTATGAATGAATTAGAATGGATCGTACGAATGAATTAGAATGGATCGTACGAAGGAATTAGAATGGATCATACGAATGAATTAGAATGGATCGTACGAATGAATTAGAATAGATCGTACGAATGAATTAGAATGGATCGTACGAAGGAATTAGAATGGATCGTACGAATGAATTAGAATGGATATATTCGTGCAAATGAATTAGAATGGATTGTATGAATGTATTAGAATGGATCGTATGAGTGAATTAGAATGGATCGTACGAATGAATTAGAATTGACCGTACGAATGAATTAGAATGGATCGTGCGAATGAATTAGAATGGATCGTACGAATGAATTAGAATGGATCGTACGAATGAACTAGAATGGATACATTCGTGCGAATGAATTAGAATAGATCGTACGAATGAATTAGAATGGATCGTACGAATGAATTAGAATGGATACATTCGTGCGAATGAATTAGAATGGATCGGACGAATAAATTAGAATGGATCGTACGAATGAATTAGAATGGATCGTATGAATGAATTAGAATAGATACATTCGTGCGAATGAATTAGAATTGATCGTACGAATGAATTAGAATGGATCGTGTGAATGAATTAGAATGGATAGTACGAATAAATTAGAATGGATCGTACGAATGAACTAGAATGGATACATTCGTGCGATCCATTTGTGCGATCCATTTGTGCGAATGAATTATAATGGATCGTACGAATGAATTAGAATGGATCGTATGAATGAATTAGAATGGATCGTACGAATGAATTAGAATGGATCATACGAATGAGTAAGAATGAATCGTACGAATGAATTAGAATGGATACATTTGTGCGAATGAATTACAATGGATCGTACGAATGAATTAGAATGGATCGTATGAATGAATTAGAGTGGATCGTGCGAATGAATTCGAATGGATCGTACGAATTCATTCTAATTCATTCATACAATCCTTTCTAATTCTTTCACACGATCTATTCTAATTCATTCGTATGTTCCATTCTAATTCATTAGCACGATCCATGCTAATTCATTCGTTCGATCAATTCTAATTCATTAGCACGATCCATTCTAATTCATTCGTACGATCCATTCTAATTCATTCTAACGATCCATTCTAATTCATTCATAGGATCCATTCTAATTCATTCATACGATCTATTCTAATTCTTTCGCACGAATGTATTCATTCTAATTCATTCATACGATCCATTCTAATTCATTCGTACGATCCATTCTACTTCATGCGAATGAATTAGAATGGATCGTACGAATGGATTAGAATGGATCGTACGAATGGATTAGAATGGATACATTCGAGCGAATGAATTAGAATGGATCGTACGAATGAATTAGAAAGGATCGTACGAATGGATTAGAATGGATCCTACGAATGGATTAGAATGGATACCTTTGTGCATATGAATAAGAATGGATCGTACGAATGAATTAGAATGGATCATATTAATGAATTAGAATGGATCGTACGAATGAATTAGAATGGATACATTCGTGCGAATGAATTAGAATGGATCGTGCGAATCAATTAGACTGGATCGTACGAATGAATTAGAATGGATCTTACGAATGAATTAGAATGGATCGTACGAATGAACTAGAATGGATACATTTGTGTGAATGAATTAGAATGGATCATACGAATGAATTAGAATGGATCGTACGAATGAATTAGAATGGATCTTACGAATGAATTAGAATGGATCGTACGAATGCACGATCCATGCTAATTCATTCGTTCGATCAATTCTAATTCATTAGCACGATCCATTCTAATTCATTCGTACGATCCATTCTAATTCATTCGCACAATCCATTCTAATTCATTCGTACGATCCATTTTAATTCTTTCACACGATCCATTCTAATTCATTCGTACGATCCATTCTAATTCATTCGCAATCTATTCTAATTCATTCGTACGAATGGATACATTCGTGTGAATGAATTAGAATGGATCGTGTGAAAGAATTAGAATGGATCGTACAAATGAATTAGAATGGATCGTACGAATGAATTAGAGTGGTTACATTCATGCGAATGAATTAGAATAGATCATGCGAATGAATTAGAATGGATTCGTACGAATGAATTAGAATGGATACATTCATGCGAATGAATTAGAATGGATCGTACCAATGAGTAAGAATGGATCGTACGAATGAAATAGAATGGATTGTGCGAATGAATTAGAATGGATCGCACGAATGTATCCATTCTAATTCATTCGTACGATCCATTCTAATTCATTCGTACGATCCATTCTAATTCATTCGTATGATCCATTCTAATTAATTCGTATGATCCATTCTAATTCATTCGTACGATCCATTCTAATTCATTCATACAATCAATTCTAATTCATTCGTACGATCCATTCTAATTCGCTCATACGATCCATTCTAATACATTCATACGATCCATTCTAATTCATTTGCACGAATATATCCATTCTAATTCATTCGTACGATCCATTCAAATTCCTTCGTACGATCCATTCTAATTCATTCGTACGATCTATTCTAATTCATTCGTACGATCCATTCTAATTCATTCGTATGAATGAATTAGAATGGATACATTCGTGCGAATGAATTAGAATGGATACATTCGTGCAAATAAATTAGAATAGATCGTATGAATGAATTAGAATGGATCCTATGAATGAATTAGAATGGATCGTGTGAATGAATTAGAATGGATCGTACGAATGAATTAGAATGGATCGTGCTAATGAATTAGAATTGATCGAATGAATGAATTAGCATGGATCGTGCTAATTAATTAGAATGGATTGTACGAATGAATTAGAATGGATCAAACGAATGAATTAGAATGGTTACATTCATGCGAATGAATTAGAATGGATCGTACGAATAAATTAGAATGGATACATTCGTCCGAATGAATTAGAATGGATCATACGAATGAGTAAGAATGGATCGTACGACTGAAATAGAATAGATTGTACGAATGAATTAGAATGGATTCGTACGAATGAATTAGAATAGATCGTACGAATGAATTAGAATGGATCGTACGAATGAATTAGAATGGATACATTCGTGCGGATGAATTAGAATGGATCGGTCGAATGAATTAGAATGGATCGTACGAATGAACTAGAATGGATACATTCGTGCGAATGAATTATAATGGATCGTACAAATAAATTAGAATGGATCATACGAATGAATTAGAATGGATCTTACGAATGAATTAGAATGGATCGTACGAATGAATTAGAATGGATACATTCGTGCGAATGAATTAGAATGGATCGGACGAATGAATTAGAATGGATCGTACGAATAAATTAGAATGGATCAAATGAATGAATTAAAATAGTTACATTCATGCGAATGAATTAGAATGGATCGTACGAATGGATTAGAATGGATCGTACGAATGGATTAGAATGGATACATTCGAGCGAATGAATTAGAATGGATCGTACGAATAAATTAGAATGGATCGTACGAATGGATTAGAATGGGTCCTATGAATGGATTTGAATGGATACCTTTGTGCATATGAATTAGAATGGATCGTACGAATGAATTAGAATGGATCATATTAATGAATTAGAATGGATCGTACGAATAAATTAGAATGGATACATTCGTGCGAATGAATTAGAATGGATCGTGCGAATCCATTAGACTGGATCGTGCGAATGAATAAGAATGGATCATACGAATGAATTAGAATGGATCATACGAATTAGAATGAATTAGAATGAATCGTATGAACTAGAATGGATCGTACGAATGAATCAGAATGGATCGTACGAATGAATTAGAATGGATCATACGAATGAATTAGAATGGATCGTGCGAATGAATTAGAATGGATCGTACCAATGAGTAAGAATGAATCATACGAATGAATAGAATGGATCGTATGAATGAATTAGAATGGATACATTCGTGTGAATGAATTAGAATCGATCGTATGAATGAATTAGAATAGATTTTGTGAAAGAATTAGAATGGATTAGAATGGATCGTATGAATGAATTAGAATGGATACATTCGTGCGAATGAATTAGAATGGATCGGACGAATGAATTAGAATGGATCGTACGAATGAATTAGAATGGATCGTACGAATAAATTAGAATAGATTGTACGAATGAATTAGAATGGATCAAATGAATGAATTAGAATGGTTACATTCATGCGAATGAATTAGAATGGATCGTACGAATGGATTAGAATGGATCGTACGAATGGATTAGAATGGACACATTCATGCGAATGAATTAGAATGGATCGTACGAATGAATTAGAATGGATCGTACGAATGAATTAGAATGGATACATTCGTGTGAATGAATTAGAATGGTTCGGACGAATGAATTAGAATGGATCGTACGAATGAATTAGAATGGATCAAATGAATGAATTAGAATGGTTACATTCATGCGAATGAATTAGAATGGATCGTACGGAATGAATTAGAATGGATTGTATGAATGAATTAGAATGGATACATTCGTGCGAATGAATTAGAATGGATCATACGAATGAGTAAGAATGGATCGTACTAATGAAATAGAATGGATTGTACGAATGAATTAGAATGGATCGTACAAATGTATCCATTCTAATTCATTTGTGCTAATTCATTCTAATTCATTCGTACGATCCATTCTAATTCATTCCCACGATCCATTCTAATTTATTCATTCGTACGATCCATTCTAATTCATTCGTACGATCCATTCTAATTCATTCGCACGAATGTATCCATTCTAGTTCATTCGTACGATCCATTCTAATTCATTCGTACGATCCATTCTAATTCATTCGCACGATCCATTCTAATTCATTCGTACGATCAATTCTAATTCATTCGAACGAATGTATCCATTCTAATTCATTCATACGATCCATTCTAATTCATTCGTACGATCCGTTCTAATTCATTCATACAATCCATTCTAATTCTTTCACACGATCCATTCTAATTCATTCGTACGATCCATTCTAATTCATTCATGCAATCCATTCTATTTCATTCGTACGATCCATTCTTACTCATTCGTATGATCCATTCTAATTCATTCACACGAATGTATCCATTCGTACGAATGAATTAGAATAGATTGTACGAATGATTTAGAATGGATCGTACGAATGAATTAGAATGGATACATTCGTGCGAATGAATTAGAATGGATACATTTGTGCGAAAGAAATAGAATAGATCGTATGAATGAATTAGAATGGATCCTATGAATGAATTAGAATGGATCGTCCGAATGAATTAAAATGGATCGTACGAATGAATTTGAATAGATCGTACGAATGAATTAGAATGGATCATACGAATGGATCGTACGAATGGATTAAAATGGATCGTACGAATGGATTAGAATGGATACATTCGAGCGAATGAATTAGAATGGATCGTATGAATGAATTAGAATGGATCGTACAAATAAATTAGAATGGATACATTCGTCCGAATGAATTAGAATGGATCATACGAATGAGTAAGAATGGATCGTACGAATGAAAAAGAATAGATTGTACGAATGAATTAGAATGGATCCAACGAATGAATTAGAATGGATCGTGTGAAAGAATTAGAATGGATTAGAATGGATCGTATGAATGAATTAGAATGGATCGTGCAAATGAATTCGAATGGATCATACGAATTCATTCTAATTCATTCATACAATCCATTCTAATTCTTTCACACGATCCATTCTAATTCATTCGTACGTTCCATTCTAATTAATTAGCACGATCCATGCTAATTCATTCGTTCGATCAATTCTAATTCATTAGCACGATCCATTCTAATTCATTTGTACGATCTATTCTAATTCATTTGCACGATCCATTCTAATTCATTCATAGGATCCATTCTAATTCATTCATACGATCTATTCTAATTCTTTCGCAAGACTGTATCCATTCTAATTCATTCGTACGATCCATTCTAATTCATTCACACAAATGTATCCATTCTAATTCATTCGTACGATCCATTCTAATTCATTCGCACGATCCATTCTAATTCATTCGTATGATCCATTCTAATTCTTTCACACGATCTATTCTAATCCATTCTAATTCATTCGTACGAATGCATTCTAATTCATTCGTACAATCTATTCTATTTCATTCGTACGATCCATTCTTACTCATTCGTATGATCCATTCTAATTCATTCGGACGAATGTATCCATTCTAATTTATTCGTACGATCCATTCTAATTTATTCGTACGATCCATTCTAATTCATTCGCTCAAATGTATCCATTCTAATCCATTCGTACGATCCATTCTAATCCATTCGTACGATCCATTCTAATTCATTCGCATGAATGTAACCATTCTAATTCATTCAGTTGATCCATTCTAATTCATTCGTACGATCCATTCTAATTCATTAGCACGATCCATGCTAATTCATTCGTTCGATCAATTCTAATTCATTAGCACGATCCATTCTAATTCATTCGTACGATCCATTCTAATTCATTCGCACGATCCATTCTAATTCATTCGTACGATTCATTCTAATTCATTAGCACAATCCATGCTAATTCATTCATTCGATCAATTCTAATTCATTAGCACGATCCATTCTAATTCATTCGTACGATCCATTCTAATTCATTCGCACAAATGTATCCATTCTAATTCATTCGTACGATCCATTCTAATTCATTCGCACGATCCATTCTAATTCATTCGTACGATCCATTCTAATTCTTTCACACGATCCATTCTAATTCATTCGTACGATCCATTCTAATTCATTCGCACGATCCATTCTAATTCATTCATAGGATCCATTCTAATTCACTCATACGATCTATTCTAATTCTTTCGCACGAATGTATCCATTCTAATTCATTCGCACGAATGTATCCATTCTAATTCATTCATACGATCCATTCTAATTCATTCGTACGATCCATTCTAATTCATTCGTACAATCCATTCTAATTCATTCATACGATCTATTCTAATTCATTCATACAATCCATTCTAATTCTTTCACACGATCCATTCTAATTCTTTCACACGATCCATTCTAATTCATTCGTATGATCCATTCTAATTCATTCGTACGGTCCATTCTAATTTATTCGTACGACCCATTCTAATTCATTCGCTCGAATGTATCCAGTCTAATCCATTCGTACGATCCATTCTAATCCATTCGTACGATCCATTCTAATTCATTCGCATGAATGTAACCATTCTAATTCATTCATTTGATCCATTCTAATTCATTCGTACGATCCATTCTAATTCATTCGTCCGATCCATTCTAATTCATTCGCACGAATGTATCCATTCTAATTCATTCGCACGATCCATTCTAATTCATTCATAGGATCCATTCTAATTCATTCATACGATCTATTCTAATTCTTTCGCACGAATGTATCCATTCTAATTCATTCGCACGAATATATCCATTCTAATTCTAATTCATTCGTACGATCCATTCTAATTCATTCGTATGATCCATTCTAATTAATTCGTATGATCCATTCTAATTCATTCGTACGATCCATTCTAATTCATTCATACAATTCATTCGCACGATCCATTCTAATTCACTCATACTATCCATTCTAATACATTCATACGATTCATTCTAATTCATTTGCACGAATATATCCATTCTAATTCATTCGTACGATCCATTCTAATTCCTTCGTACGATCCATTCTAATTCATTCGTACGATCCATTCTAATTCATTCGTACGATCCATTCTAATTTATTCACACGAATGTATCCATTCTAGTTCATTCGTACGATCCATTCTAATTCATTCGTACGATCCATTCTAATCCATTCGTACGATCCATTCTAATTCATTCAAATTATCCATTCTAATTCCTTCGTACGATCTATTCTAATGTATTCGCACGAATGTAACCATTCTAATTCATTCATACGATTCATTCTAATTCATTCGTATGAGCTATTCTAATTCATTCCTACGATCCATTCTAATTCATTCGTAAGATTCATTCTAATTCATTCGTACGATCCATTCTAATTCATTCATACGATCTATTCTATTCCATTCTAATTCATTAGCACGATCCATTCTAATTCATTCGTACGATCCATTCTAATTCATTCGTACGATCCATTCTAATTCATTCATAAGGTCCATTCTAATTCATTCGTACGATCCATTCTAATTCATTCGTATGATCCATTCTAATTCATTCGCGAATGTATCCTTTCTAATTCATTCGTACGATCCATTCTAATTCATTCGCGAATGTATCCATTCTAATTCATTCGTACGATCCATTCTAATTCATTCGTACGATCCATTCTAATTCATTCATACGATCTATTCTAATTCATTCATACAATCCATTCTAATTCTTTCACACGATCCATTCTAATTCATTCGTACGATCCATTCTAATTCATTCGCACAATCCATTCTATTTCATTCGTACGATCCATTCTTACTCATTCGTATGATCCATTCTAATTCATTCGCTTCGTATGATCCATTCTAATTCATTTGTATCCATTCTATTTCATTCACACGATCCATTCTAATTCATTCACGCAATCTATTCTAATTCATTCGTACAATCCATTCTTACTCATTCGTACGATCTATTCTAATTCATTCATAGGATCCATTCTAATTCATTCATACAATCCATTCTAATTCATTCGCACGAATGTATACATTCTAATTCATTCGTACGATCAGTTCTAATTCATTCACAAAATCTATTCTAATTCATTCATACGATCCATTCTAATTCATTCGCACGAATGTATCCATTCTAATTCATTCGTACGATCTATTCTAATTCATTAATATGATCCATTCTAATTCATTCGTACGATCCATTCTAATTCATTCTAATTCATTCGTACGATCCATTATACGATCCATTCTAATTCATTCATACAATCCATTCTAATTCTTTCACACGATCCATTCTAATTCATTCGTAGGATCCATTCTAATTCATTCTTACTCATTCGTATGATCCATTCTAATTCATTCGCACGAATGTATCCATAATGGATCATACGAATAAGTAAGAATGGATCGTACGAATGAAATAGAATGGATTGTGCGAATGAATTAGAATGGACCGTACGAATGAATTAGACGTACGAATGAATTAGAATGGATACATTCGTGCGAATAAATTAGAATGGATCATACGAATGAGTAAGAATGGATCGTCATTCTAATTCATTCGTATGATCCATTCTAATTCATTTGTATCCATTCTATTTCATTCGCACGATCCTTTCTAATTCATTCGCGCAATCTATTCTAATTCATTCGCACGATCCACTCTAATTCATTCGTACGATCCATTCTAATTCATTCATACAATCCATTCTAATTTATTCGCACGAATGTATCCATTCTAATTCATTCGTACGATCCATTCTAATTCATTCGCACAATCTATTCTAATTCATTCATACGATCCATTCTAATTCATTCGCACGAATGTATCCATTCTAATTCATTCATACGATCAATTCTACTTCATTCGTACTATCCGTTCTAATTCACTCATACCATCCATTCTAATTCATTCATACGATCCAATCTAATTCATTTGCACGAATATATCCATTCTAATTCATTCGTACGATCCTGAATTAGAATGGATCGTACGAATGAATTAGAATGTATACCTTTGTGCTCGCACGAATGTATCCATTCTAATCAATTCGTACGATCCATTCTAATTCATAGGATCTATTCTAATTCATTCGTACGATCCATTCTAATTCATTCACAAAATCTATTCTAATTCATTCATACGATCCATTCAAATTCATTCGCACGAATGTATCCATTCTAATTCATTCATACGATCCATTCTAATTCATTCGTACGATTCATTCTAATTCATTCGTATGAGCTATTCTAATTCATTCGTACGATCCATTCTAATTCATTCGTAAGATCAATTCTAATTCATTCGTACGATCCATTCTAATTCATTCGTACGATCCATTCTAATTCATTCGTAAGATCCATTCTAATTCATTCATACAATCCATTCTAATTCATTCGTACGATCCATTCTAATTCATTCGCACGATCCATTCTAATCCATTCTAATTCATTTGTACGATCCTTTCTAATTCTTTCACACGATCCATTCTAATTCATTCTAATCCATTCTAATTCATTCGTACAATCTATTCTATTTCATTCGTACAAATGAACTAGAATGGATACATTCGTACGAATGAATTAGAATGGATCATACGAATTAATTAGAATGGATCGTACGAAGGAATTAGAATGGATCGTACGAAGGAATTAGAATGGATCGTACGAATGAATTAGAATGGATCGTACGAATGAATTAGAATAGATCGTACGAATGAATTAGAATGGATCGTACGAATGAATTAGAATGGATCGTGCTAATGAATTAGAATTGATCGAACGAATGAATTAGCATGGATCGTGCTAATGAATTAGAATGGAACGTACGAATGAATTAGAATGGATCGTGTGAAAGAATTAGAATGGATTGTATGCATGAATTAGAATGAATTCGTACGATCCATTCGAATTCATTCGCAGGATCCATTCTAATTCATTCATACGATCCATTCCAATTCATTCATACAATCCATTCTAATTCTTTCACACGATCCATTCTAATTCATTTGTAGGATCCATTCTAATTCATTCGTACAATCTATTCTATTTCATTCGTACGATCCATTCTTACTCATTCGTATGATCCATTCTAATTCATTCGGATGAAAGTATCCATTCTAATTTATTCGTACGATCCATTCTAATTCATTCGTACGATCCATTCTAATTCATTCGTACGATCTATTATAATTCATTCGTACGATCCATTCTAATTTCATTCATACGATCCATTCTAATTCATTCGCTCGAATGTATCCATTCTAATCCATTCGTACGATCCATTCTAATCCATTCGTACGATCCATTCTAATTCATTCGCATGAATGTAACCATTCTAATTCATTCATTTGATCCATTCTAATTCATTCGTACGATCCATTCTAATTCATTCGTTCGATCCATTCTAATTCATTCGCAAGAATGTATCCATTCTAATTCATTCGTATGATCCATTCTAATTCATTCGTACGATCCATTCTAATTCATTCGTAAGATCCATTCAAATTCATTCGTACGATCCATTCTAATTCATTCGTACGATCCATTCTAATTCATTCGCACGAATCTATCCATTCTAGTTCATTCGTACGATCCATTCTAATTCATTCGTACGAATGAATTAGAATGGATCGTACGAATGAATTAGAATGGATCATATTAATGAATTAGAATGGATCGTACGAATGAATTAGAATGGATCATATTAATGAATTAGAATGGATCGTACGAATGAATTAGAATGGATCGTACGAATGAATTAGAATGGATCTTACGAATGGATTAGAATGGATACATTCGTGCGAATGAATTAGAATGGACCGGACGAATGAATTAGAATGGATCGTACGAATGAATTAGAATGGATCAAATGAATGAATTAGAATGGTTAGATTCATGCGAATGAATTAGAATGGATCGTACGAATGGATTAGAATGGATCGTACGAATGGACTAGAATGGATACATTCGAGCGAATGAATTAGAATGAATCGTACGAATGAAATTAGAATGGATCGTACAAATGAATTAGAATAGATCGTACGAATGAATTAGAATGGATCGTACGAATGAATTAGAATGGATCGTGTGAAAGAATTAGAATGGATCGTATGAATGAATTAGAATAGATCGTGCGAATGAATTAGAATGGATCGTACGAATGAATTAGAATGGATCGTGCTAAAGAATTAGAATTGATCGAACGAATGAATTAGCATGGATCGTGCATTCGTACGATCCATTCTAATTCATTCGTAAGATCCATTCTAATTCATTCGTACGATCCATTCTAATTCATTCGCACGAATGTATCCATTCTAGTTCATTCGTACGATCCATTCTAATTCATTCGTACGATCCATTCTAATTCATTCATACGATCTATTCTAATTCATTCATACAATCCATTCTAATTCTTTCACACGATCCATTCTAATTCATTCGTACGATCCATTCTAATTCATTCGCACAATCCATTCTATTTCATTCGTACGATCCATTCTTACTCATTCATATGATCCATTATAATTCATTCGCACGAATGTATCCATAATGGATCATACGAATGAATTAGAATGGATCGTACGAATGAATTAGAATGGATCGTATGAATAAATTAGAATGGATACATTCGTCCGAATGAATTAGAATGGATCATACGAATGAGTAAGAATGGATCATACGAATAAAATAGAATAGATTGTACGAATGAATTAGAATGGATCGTACAAATGAATTAGAATGGATCATATGAATGAATTAGAATGGATCGTCCGAATGAATTAGAATGGATCGTGCGAATGAATTAGAATGGATCATATTAATGAATTAGAATGGATCGTACGAAGGAATTAGAATGGATACATTCGTGCGAATGAATTAGAATGGATCGTGCGAATCCATTAGACTGGATCGTGCGAATGAATAAGAATGGATCATACGAAAGAATTAGAATGGATCGTACGAATTAATTAGAATGGATTGTATGAATGAATTAGAATGGATCATATGAATGAATTAGAATGGATCATACGAATTAATTAGAATGGATCATACGAATGAATTAGAATGGATCGTACGAATGAATTCGAATGGATCGTACGAATGAACTAGAATGGATCGTACGAATGAACTAGAATGGATACATTCGTGCGAATGAATTAGAATGGATCGTACGAATGAATTAGAATGGATCGTATGATTCATTCTAATTCATTCGTACGATCCATTCTAATACATTCGTACGATTCATGCTAATTCATTCGCACGATCCATTCTAATTCATTCGTATGATCCATTCTTATTTCATACGATCCATTCTAAATTATTCGCACAATCCATTCTAATTCATTCGTACAATCCATTCTAATTCATTCGTATGATCCATTCTAACTCATTCGGTGGATCCATTCTAATTCATTCGTACGATCCATTCTAATTCATTCCCACGATCCATTCTAATTTATTCGTACGATCCATTCTAATTCATTCGTACGATCTATTCTAATTCATTCGCACGAATGTAACCATTCTAATTCATTCATACGATTCATTCTAATTCATTCGTATGAGCTATTCTAATTCATTCATACGATCCATTCTAATTCATTCGTACGATCCAATGTAATTCATTCATACAATCCATTTAGATTCATTCGCACAAATGTATCCATTCAAATCCATTCGTACGATCCAGTCTAATTCATTCGTACGATCCATTCTAATTCATTCTTACGATCCATTCTAATTCTTTCGTACGATCCATTCTAATTCATTCATACGATCTATTCTAATTCATTCGTACGATCCATTCTAATTCATTCGCACAAATGTATCCATTCTAATTCATTCGTACGATCCTTTCTAATTCATTCGTACGATCCATTCTAATTCATTCGCACAAATGTATCCATTCTAATTCATTCGTACGATTCATTCTTACTCATTCGTATGATCCATTCTAATTCATTCGTACGATACATTCTAATCCATTCGTACGATCCATTCTAATTCATTCGCATGAATGTAACTATTATAATTCATTCATTTGATCCATTCTAATTCATTCGTACGATCCATTCTAATTCATTCGTCTGATCCATTCTAATTCATTCGCACGAATGTATCCATTCTAATTCATTCATACGATCCATTTTAATTCATTCGTACGGTCCATTCTAATTCATTCGCACAATCTATTCTAATTCATTCGTATGATCCATTCTAGTTCATTCTAATTCTTTCACACGATCCATTCTAATCCATTCTAATCCGTTCTAATTCTTTCACACGATCCATTCTAATTCATTCGTACGTTCCATTCTAATTCATTAGCACGATCCATGCTAATTCATTCGTTCGATCAATTCTAATTCATTAGCACGATCCATTCTAATTCATTCGTACGATCCATTCTAATTCATTCGTATGATCCATTCTAATTCATTCGCACGATCCATTCTAATTCATTCATAGGATCCATTCTAATTCATTCATACGATCTATTCTAATTCTTTCGCACAAATATATCCATTCTAATTCATTCGCACGAATGTATCCATTCTAATTCATTCGTACGATCCATTCTACATCATTCGTACAATCCATTCTATTTCATTCGTACGATCAATTCTAATTCATTAACACGATCCATTCTAATTCATTCGTACGATCCATTCTAATTCATTCATACGATCCATTCTAATTCATTCGTATATTCCATTCTAAGATCCTATGAATGAATTAGAATAGATCGTACGAATGAATTAAAATGGATCGTACGAATGAATTAGAATGGATCGTGCGAATGAATTAGAATTGATATATTCGTGCGAATGAATTAGAATGGATCGGACGAATGAATTAGAATGGATCGTACGAATGAATTAGAATGGATCAAATGAATGAATTAGAATGGTTACATTCATGCGAATGAATTAGAATGGATCGTACGAATGGATTAGAATGGATCGTACGAATGAACTAGAATGGATACATTCGTGCGAATGAATTAGAATGGATCGTACGAATGAATTAAAATGGATCGTACAAATGAATTAGAATGGATCTTACGAATGAATTAGAATGGATCGTACGAATGAATTAGAATGGATCCTACGAATGATTAGAATGGATCGTGTGAAAGAATTAGAATGGATTGTATGAATGAATTAGAATGGATCGTATGAATGAATTAGAATGGATCGTGCGAATGAATTCGAATGGATCGTACGAATTCATTCTAATTCATTCATACAATCCATTCTAATTCTTTCACACGATCCATTCTAATTCATTCGTACGTTCCATTCTAATTCATTAGCACGATCCATGCTAATTCATTCGTTCGATCAATTCTAATTCATTAGCACGATCCATGCTAATTCATTCGTTCGATCAATTCTAATTCATTCGCACGATCCATTCTAATTCATTCGTACGATCCATTCTAATTCATTCGCACGATCCATTCTAATTCTTTCGCATGAATGTATCCATTCTAATTCATTCGCACGAATGTATCCATTCTAATTCATTCGTACGATCCATTCTAAATCATTCGTACAATCCATTCTATTTCATTCGTACGATCAATTCTAATTCATTAGCACGATCCATTCTAATTCATTCGTACGATCCATTCAAATTCATTCGTACGATCCATTCTTACTCATTCGTATGATCCATCGCACAATCCATTCTATTTCATTCGTACGATCCATTCTTACTCATTCGTATGATCCATTATGGAGACATTCGTGCGAATGAATTATAATGGATCATACGAATGAGTAAGAATGGATCGTCCGAATGAATTAGAATGGATCGTACGAATGAATTAGAATGGATACATTTGTGCGAATGAATTAGAATGGATCGTACGAATGAATTAGAATGGATCGTATGAATGAATTAGAATGGATCGTACGAATGAATTAGAATGGATCGTGCGAATGAATTAGAATGGATCGTACGAATGAATTAGAATGGATCGTACGAATGAACTAGAATGGATACATTTGTGCGAATGAATTAGAATGGATCGTACGAATGAATTAGAATGGATCGTACGAATGAATTAGAATGGATCTTACGAATGAATTAGAATGGATCGTACGAATGAATTAGAATGGATCGTACGAATGAATTAGAATGGATTGTACGAATGAATTAGAATGGATCCTACGAATGAATTAGAATAGATCGTGTGAAAGAATTAGAATGGATTGTATGAATGAATTAGAATGAATTCGTACGATCCATTCGAATTCATTCGCCCGATCCATTCTAATTCATTCATACGATCCATTCTAATTTATTCATACAATCCATTCAAATTCTTTGAAACAATCCATTCTAATTCATTCGTAGGATCCATTCTAATTTATTCGCACAATCTATTCTATTTCATTCGTACGATCCATTCTTACTCATTCGTATGATCCATTCAAATTCATTCGGACGAATGTATCCATTCTAATTTATTCATACGATCCATTCTAATTCATTCATACGATCCATTCTAATTCATTCATACGATCCATTCTAATTCATTCGTCCGATCCATTCTAATTCATTCACACGAATGTATCCATTCTAATTCATTCGTACGGTCCATTCTAATTCATTCGTACGATCCATTCTAATTCATTCGTAAGATAGATTCTAATTCATTCGTACGATCCATTCTAATTCATTCGTACGATCTATTCTAATTCATTCGCACGAATGTATCCATTCTAGTTCATTCGTACGATCCATTCTAATTCATTCGTACGATCCATTCTAATTCATTCGCACGATCCATTCTAATTCATTCGTACGATCCATTCTAATTCATTCATACGATCCATTCTAATTCATTCGTATGATCCAGTCTAATTCATTCGCACAAATGTATCCATTCTAATTCATTCGTATGATCCATTCTAATTCATTCGCACGATCCATTCAAATTCAGTCATACGATCCATTCTAATTCATTCGCACGATCTGTTCTTATTCATTCGCACAATCCATTCTAATTCATTCGCACGAATGTATCCATTCTAATTCATTCATACGATCCATTGTAATTCATTCGTACGATCCATTCTAATTCATTCGTATGATCCATTCTAATTAATTCGCATGATCCATTCTAATTCATTCGTACGATCCATTCTAATTCATTCGTACGATCCATTCTAATTCCTTCGTACGATCCATTCTAATTCATTCGTACGATCTATTCTAATTCATTCGTACGATCCATTCTAATTCATTCATACGATCTATTCTAATTCCTTCGTACGATCCATTCTAATTCATTCGTACGATCTATTCTAATTCAATCGTACAATCTATTCTAATTCATTCGTACGAATGGATACATTCGTGTGAATGAATTAGAATGGATCGTAAGAATGAGTAAGAATGGATCGTATGAATGAAATAGAATGGATTGCACGAATGAATTAGAATGGATCGTACGAATGAATTAGAATGGATCGTGTGAAAGAATTAGAATGGATTGCATGAATGAATTAGAATGGATCGTACGAATGAATTAGAATGGATCGTACGAACGAATTAGAATGGATCGTACGAATGAATTAGAATGGATCGTACGAATGAATTAGAATAGGTCGTACGAATGAATTAGAATGGATCGTACGAAGGAATTAGAATGGATCGTACGAATGAATTAGAATGGATATATTCGTGCAAATGAATTAGAATGGATCGTATGAATGTATTAGAATGGATCGTATGAGTGAATTAGAATGGATCGTACGAATGAATTAGAATTGACCGTACAAATGAATTAGAATGGATCGTGCGAATGAATTAGAATGGATCGTACGAATGAATTAGAATGGATCGTACGAATGAACTAGAATTAATACATTCGTGCGAATGAATTAGAATAGATCGTACGAATGAATTAGAATGGATCGTACGAATGAATTAGAATGGATACATTCATGCGAATGAATTAGAATGGATCGGACGAATGAATTAGAATGGATCGTACGAATGAATTAGAATGGATCGTATGAATGAATTAGAATGGATACATTCGTGCGAATGAATTAGAATTGATCGTACGAATGAATTAGAATGGATCGTGTGAATGAATTAGAATTGATCGTACGACTGAATTAGAATGGATCGTACGAATGAACTAGAATGGATACATTTGTGCGAATGAATTAGAATGGATCGTACGAATGAATTAGAATGGATCGTACGAATGAATTAGAATGGATCTTACGAATGAATTAGAATGGATCGTACGAATGAATTAGAATGGATCGTACGAATGAATTAGAATGGATACATTCGTGCGAATGAATTAGAATGGATCGGACGAATGAATTAGAATGGATCGTACGAATGAATTAGAATGGATCAAATGAATGAATTAGAATGGTTACATTCATGCGAATGAATTAGAATGGATCGTACGAATGGATTAGAATGGATCGTACGAATGGATACATTCGAGCGAATGAATTAGAATGGATCGTACGAATGAATTAGAATGGATCGTACGAATGGATTAGAATGGATCCTACGAATGGATTAGAATGGATACCTTTGTGCATATGAATTAGAATGGATCGTACGAATGAATTAGAATGGATCATATTAATGAATTAGAATGGATCGTACGAATGAATTAGAATGGATACATTCGTGCACGATCCATTCTAATTCATTCGCACGAATGTATCCATTCTAATTCATTCGTACGATCCATTCTAATTCATTAATATGATCCATTCTAATTCATTCGTACGATCCATTCTAATTCATATACACAAAGGTATCCATTCTAATTCATTCGTACGATCTATTCTAATTCAGGATCGTACGAATGAATTAGAATGGATACATTCGTGCGAATGAATTAGAATTGATCGTACGAATGAATTAGAATGGATCGTGTGAATGAATTAGAATGGATCGTACAAATGAATTAGAATGGATCGTACGAATGAACTAGAATGGATACATTCGTGCGAATGAATTAGAATGGATCGTACGAATGAATTAGAATGGATCGTAAGAATGAATTAGAATGGATCTTACGAATGAATTAAAATGGATAATACGAATGAATTAGAATGGATCGTACGAATGAATTAGAATGGATACATTCGTGCGAATGAATTAGAATGGATCGGACGAATGAATTAGAATGGATCGTACGAATGAATTAGAATGGATAAATTGAATGAATTAGAATGGTTACATTCATGCTAATGAATTAGAATGGATCGTACGGAATGAATTAGAATAGATTGTATGAATGAATTAGAATGGATACATTCGTGCGAATGAATTAGAATGGATCATACGAATGAGTAAGAATGGATCGTACGAATGAAATAGAATGGATTTTACGAATGAATTAGAATGGATCATACAAAAGAATTAGAATGGATCGTACGAATGAATTAGAATGGATCATACGAATGAATTAGAATGGATCGTGTGAAAGAATTAGAATGGATTGTATGAATGAATTAGAAAAGATCGTATGAACGAATTAGAATGGATCGTACGAATGAATTAGAATGGATCATACGAATGAACTAGAATGGATACATTCGTGCGAATGAATTAGAATGGATCGTACGAATGAATTAGAATGGATCGTACGAATGAATTAGAATGGATCTTACGAATGAATTAGAATGGATCGTACGAATGCACGATCCATGCTAATTCATTAATTCGATCAATTCTAATTCATTAGCACGATCCATTCTAATTCATTCGTACGATCCATTCTAATTCATTCGCACGATCCATTCTAATTCATTCGTACGATCCATTCTAATTCTTTCACACGATCCATTCTAATTCATTCGAACGATCCATTCTAATTCATTCGTACGATCTATTCTAATTCATTCGTACGATCCATTCTAATTCCTTCGTACGATCCATTCTAATTGATTCATACAATCTATTCTAATTCATTCATACAATCCATTCTAATTCTTTCACACGATCCATTCTAATTCATTCGTACAATCCATTCTAATTCATTCTTACAATCCATTCTAATTCTTTCACACGATCCATTCTAATTCATTCGTACGTTCCATTCTAATTCATTAGCACGATCCATGCTAATTCATTCGTTCGATCAATTCTAATTCATTAGCACGATCCATTCTAATTCATTCGTACGATCCATTCTAATTTAATCGCACGATCCATTCTAATTCATTCATAGGATCCATTCTAATTCATTCATACGATCTATTCTAATTCTTTCGCACGAATGTATCCATTCTGATTCATTCGCATGAATGTATCCATTCTAATTCATTCGTACGATCCATTCTAATTCATTCGTACGATCCATTCTAATTCATTCATACGATCTATTCTAATTCGTTCATACAATCCATTCTAATTCTTTGACACGATCCATTCTAATTCATTCGTACGATCCATTCTAATTCATTCGCACAATCCATTCTATTTCATTCGTACGATCCATTCTTACTCATTGGTACGATCCATTCTAATTCATTCGCACGAATGTATCCATTCTAATTCATTCGTACGAATCCATTCTAATTCATTCGTACAATATATTCTATTTCATTCGTACGATCCATTCTTACTCATTCATATGATCCATTCTAATTCATTCGCACGAATGTATCCATTCTAATTCAGTCATACGATCCATTCTACCTCATTCGTACTATACGTTCTAATTCACTCATACGATCCATTCTAATTCATTCATACGATCCATTCTAATTCATTTGCACGAATATATCCATTCTAATTCATTCGTACGATCCATTCTAATTCCTTCGTACGATCCATTCTAGTTCCTTCGTGCGATCCATTCTATTTCATTCGTATGATCCATTCTAATTCCTTCGTACGATCCATTCTAATTCCTTCGTATCCATTCTAATTCACTCATACGATCCATTCTAATTCATTCGTTCGATCCATTCTAATTCATTCATACAATCCATTCTAATTCATTCGCACGAATGTATTTATTCTAATCCATTCGTACGATCCATTCTAATCCATTCATACGATCCATTCTAATTTATTCGTACGATCCATTCTAATTCATTCGCATGAATGTAACCATTCTAATTCATTCATTTGATCCATTCTAATTCATTCGTACGATGCATTCTAATTCATTCGTACGATCCATTCTAATTCATTCGCACGAATGTATCCATTCTAGTTCATTCGTACGATCCATTCTAATTCATTCGTACGACCCATTCTAATTCATTCGCACGATCCATTCTAATTCATTCTTACGATCCATTCTAATTCATTCGTACGATCCATTCTAATTCATTCGCACAAATGTATCCATTCTAATTCATTCGTACGATCCATTCTAATTCATTCGTACGATCCATTCTAATTCATTCGTACGATCCATTCTAATTCATTCGCACGATCTGTTCTTATTCATTCGCACAATCCATTCTAATTCATTCGCACGAATGTATCGATTCTAATTCATTCGTACGATCCATTCTAATTCATTCGTATGATCCATTCTAATTAATTCGTATAATCCATTCTAATTCATTCGTACGATCCATTCTAATTCATTCATACAATCAATTCTAATTCATTCGCACGAATGTATCCATTCTAATTAATTCGTACGATCCATTCTAATTCATTCGTATGATCTATTCTTATTCATTCGCACGATCCAGTCTAATTGATTTGCACGATCCACTCTAATTCATTCGCACGAATGTATCCATTCTAATTCATTCGTACGATCCATTGTAATTCATTAATATGATCCATTCTAATTCATTCGTACGATCCATTCTAATTCATATGCACAAAGGTATCCATTCTAATCCATTCGTAGTGTGAAAGAATTAGAATGAATTAGAATGGATCGTACGAATGAATTAGAATGGATTGTGCGAATGAATTAGAATGGACCGTACGAATGAATTAGAATGGATCGTATGAAAGAATTAGAATGGATACATTCGTGCGAATGAATTAGAATGGATCCGACGAATGAATTATAATGGATCGTACGAATGAATTAGAATGGATCAAATGAATGAATTAGAATGGTTACATTCATGCGAATGAATTAGAATGGATCGTACGAATGGATTAGAATGGATCGTACGAATGAATTAGAATGGATCATACGAATGAGTAAGAATGAATCGTACGAATGAATTAGAATAGATACATTTGTGCGAATGAATTAGAATGGATCGTACGAATGAATTAGAATGGATCGTACGAATGAATTAGAATGGATCGTATGAATGAATTAGAATGGATCGTACAAATGAGTAAGAATGAATCGTACGAATGAATTAGAATGGATACATTTGTGCGAATGAATTAGAATGGATCGTACGAATGAATTAGAATGGATCGTATGAATGAATTAGAATGGATCGTGCGAATGAATTCGAATGGATCGTACGAATTCATTCTAATTCATTCATACAATCCTTTCTAATTCTTTCACACGATCCATTCTAATTCATTCGTATGTTCCATTCTAATTCATTAGCACGATCCATGCTAATTCATTCGTTCGATCAATTCTAATTCATTAGCACGATCCATTCTAATTCATTCGTACGATCCATTCTAATTCATTCGTACGATCCATTCTAATTCATTCATAGGATTCATTCTAATTCATTCATACGATCCATTCTACTTCATGCGAATGAATTAGAATGGATCTTACGAATGGATTAGAATGGATTGTACGAACGGATTAGAATGGATACATTCGAGCGAATGAATTAGAATGGATCGTACGAATGAATTAGAATGGATCGTACGAATGGATTAGAATAGATTCTACGAAAGGATTAGAATGGATACCTTTGTGCATATGAATTAGAATGGATCGTACGAATGAATTAGAATGGATCATATTAATGAATTAGAATGGATCGTACGAATGAATTAGAATGGCTACATTCGTGCGAATGAATTAGAATGGATCGTGCGAATCAAATAGACTGGATCGTACGAATGAATTAGAATGGATCGTACGAATGAATTAGAATGGATCGTACGAATGAACTAGAATGGATACATTCGTGCGAATGAATTAGAATGGATCGTACGAATGAATTAGAATGGATCGTATGAATGAATTAGAATGGATCTTACGAATGAATTAGAATGGATCGTACGAATGCACGATCCATGCTAATTCATTCGTTCGATCAATTCTAATTCATTAGCACGATCCATTCTAATTCATTCGTACGATCCATTCTAATTCATTCGCACGATCCATTCTAATTCATTCGTACGATCCATTCTAATTCTTTCACACGATCCATTCTAATCCATTCTAATTCATTCGCAATCTATTCTAATTCATTCGTACGAATGGATACATTCGTGTGAATGAATTAGAATGGATCGTGTGAAAGAATTAGAATGGATCGTACGAATGAATTAGAATGGATCGTACGAATGAATTAGAATGGTTACATTCATGCGAATGAATTAGAATAGATCGTGCGAATGAATTAGAATGGATTCATACGAATGAATTAGAATGGATACATTCGTGCGAATGAATTAGAATGGATCGTACCAATGAGTAAGAATGGATCGTACGAATTAAATAGAATGGATTGTGCGAATGAATTAGAATGGATCGCACGAATGTATCCATTCTAATTCATTCGTACGATCCATTCTAATTCATTTGTACGATCCATTCTAATTCATTTGTATGATCCATTCTAATTAATTCGTATGATCCATTGTAATTCATTCGTACGATCCATTCTAATTCATTCATACAATCAATTCTAATTCATTCGTACGATCCATTCTAATTCACTCATACGATCCATTCTAATACATTCATACGATCCATTCTAATTCATTTGCATGAATATATCCATTCTAATTCATTCGTACGATCCATTCTAATTCCTTCGTACGATCCATTCTAATTCATTCGTACGATCTATTCTAATTCATTCGTACGATCCATTCTAATTCATTCGTACGAATAAATTAGAATGGATACATTCGTGCGAATGAATTAGAATAGATCGTATGAATGAATTAGAATGGATCCTACGAATGAATTAGAATAGATCGTGTGAATGAATTAGAATGGATCGTACGAATGAATTAGAATGGATCGTGCTAATGAATTAGAATTGATCGAACGAATGAATTAGCTAGGATCGCGCTAATTAATTAGAATGGATCGTACGAATGAATTAGAATGGATCAAATGAATGAATTAGAATGGTTACATTCATGCGAATGAATTAGAATGGATCGTACGAATGGATTAGAATAGATCGTACGAATGGATTAGAATGGATACATTCGAGCGAATGAATTAGAATGGATCGTACGAATGAATTAGAATGGATCGTACGAATAAATTAGAATGGATACATTCGTCCGTATGAATTAGAATGGATCATACGAATGAGTAAGAATGGATCGTACGAATGAAATAGAATAGATTGTACGAATGAATTAGAATGGATTCGTACGAATGAATTAGAATGGATCGTACGAATGAATTAGAATGGATCATACGAATTAATTAGAATGGATCGTACGAATGAATTAGAATGGATCGTACGAATGAATTAGAATGGATACATTCATGCGAATGAATTAGAATGGCTCGGACGAATGAATTAGAATAGATCGTACGAATGAATTAGAATGGATCGTACGAATGGATTAGAATGGATACATTCGTGCGAATGAATTAGAATGGATTGTATGAATGAATTAGAATGGATCGTACGAATGAATTAGAATGGATCTTACGAATGAATTAGAATGGATCGTACGAATGGATTAGAATGGATTGTACGAATGAATTAGAATGGATCCTACGAATGAATTAGAATGGATCGTGTGAAAGAATTAGAATGGATTGTATGAATGAATTAGAATGGATCGTATGAATGAATTAGAATGGATCGTGCGAATGAATTAGAATTGATCGAACGAATGAATTAGCATGGATCGTGCTAATGAATTAGAATGGAACGTACGAATGAATTAGAATGGATCGTGTGAAAGAATTAGAATGGATTGTATGAATGAATTCGTACGATCCATTCGAATTCATTTGCACGATCCATTCTAATTCATTCATACGATCCATTCTAATTCATTCATACAATCCATTCTAATTCTTTCACACGATCCATTCTAATTCATTCGTAGGATCCATTCTAATTCATTCGTACAATCCATTCTAATCCATTCGTACGATCCATTCTAATTCATTCGTACGATCCATTCTAATTCATTCGTACGATCCATTCTAATTCATTCATACAATCCATTCTAATTCATTCGCACGAATGTATCCATTCTAATCCATTCGTACGATCCATTCTAATTCATTCGTAAGATCCATTCTAATTCATTCGTACGATCCATTCCAATTCATTCGTACGATCCATTCTAATTCATTCGCACGAATGTATCCATTCTAATTCATTCGTACAATCCATTCTATTTCATTCGTACGATCCATTCTTACTCATTCGTATGATCCATTCAAATTCATTTGTATGATCCATTCTAATTCATTCGTACGATCCATTCTAATTCATTCGTACGATCCATTCTAATTCATTCGCACGATCCATTCTAATTCATTCATACGATCCATTCTAATTCATTCATACGATCCATTCTAATTCATTCCTACAATCCATTTTAATTCATTCGCCCGATCCATTCTAATTCATTCATACGATCCATTCTATTCGAATAGATCATGCGATCCATTCGAATTCATTCGCACAATCCATTCTAATTCATTCATACGATCCATTATAATTCATTCATACAATGCATTTTAATTCTTTCACACGATCCATTCTAATTCATTCGTATGATCCATTCTAATTCATTCGTACAATCCATTCTATTTCATTTGTACGATCCATTCTTTCTCATTCGTATGATCCATTCTAATTCATTCGTACGATCCATTCTAATTCATTTGTACGATCCATTCTAATACTTTCACACCATCCATTCTAATTCATTCATAGGATCCATTCTAATTCATTCGTACAATCTATTCTAATTCATTCGTACGATCCATTCTAATTTATTCGTGCGATCGTACGAATGAATTAGAATGGATCGTACGGAATAAATTAGAATGGATTGTATGAATGAATTAGAATGGATACATTCGTGCGAATGAATTAGAATGGATCATACGAATGAGTAAGAATGGATCGTACGAATGAAATAGAATGGATTGTACGAATGAATTACAATGGATCGTACAAATGAATTAGAATGGATCGTACGAATGAATTAGAATGGATCATACGAATGAATTAGAATGGATCTTGTGAAAGAATTAGAATGGATTGTATGAATGAATTAGAATAGATCGTATGAATGAATTAGAATGGATCGTACGAATGAATTAGAATGGATCGTATGAATGAACTAGAATGGATACATTCGTGCGAATGAATTAGATTGGATCATATGAATGAATTAGAATGGATCGTACGAATGAATTAGAATGGATCTTACGAATGAATTAGAATGGATTGTACGAATGCACGATCCATGCTAATTCATTCGTTCGATCAATTCTAATTCATTAGCACGATCCATTCTAATTCATTCGTACGATCCATTCTAATTCATTCGCACGGTCCATTCTAATTTATTCGTACGATCCATTCTAATTCTTTCACACGATCCATTCTAATTCATTCGTACGATCTATTCTAATTCATTCGTACGATCCATTCTATTTCATTCGTACAATCCATTCTAATTCCTTCGTACGATCCATTCTAATTCATTCATACAATCTATTCTAATTCATTCATACAATCCATTCTAATTCTTTCACACGATCCATTCTAATTCATTCGTACGATCCATTCTAATTCATTCATACAATCCATTCTAATTCCTTCACACGATCCATTCTAATTCATTCATACGTTCCATTCTAATTCATTAGCACGATCCATGCTAATTCATTCGTTCGATCAATTCTAATTCATTAGCACGATCCATTCTAATTCATTCGTACGATCCATTCTAATTCATTCGCACGATCCATTCTAATTCATTCATAGGATCCATTCTAATTCATTTATACGATCTATTCTAATTCTTTCGCACGAATGTATCCATTCTAATTCATTCATACAAATGTATCCATTCTAATTCATTCGTACGATCCATTCTAATTCATTCGTACGATCCATTCTAATTCATTCGTACGATCCATTCTAATTCATTCATACGATCTATTCTAATTCATTTATACAATCCATTCTAATTCTTTCACACGATCCATTCTAATTCATTCGTACGATCCATTCTAATTCATTCGCACAATCCATTCTATTTTATTCGTACGATCCATTCTTACTCATTGGTACGATCCATTCTAATTCATTCGCACGAATGTATCCATTCTAATTCATTCGTACGAATCCATTCTAATTCATTCGTAGAATCCATTCTATTTCATTCGTACGATCCATTCTTACACATTCGTATGATCCATTCTAATTCATTCGCACGAATGTATCCATTCTAAATCATTCGTATGATCCATTCTAATTCATTCGTACGATCCATTCTAAATCATTCGTACAATCCATTCTATTTCATTCGTACGATCAGTTCTAATTCATTAGCACGATCCATTCTAATTCATTCGTACGATCCATTCAAATTCATTCGCACGATCCATTCTTATTCATTCGTACAATCCATTCTATTTCATTCGTACGATCCATTCTTACTCATTCGTATGATCCATTCTAATTAATTCATACGATCCATTCTAATTCATTCGTACGATCGTACGAATGAATTAGAATGGATCGTACGGAATGAATTAGAATGGATTGTATGAATGAATTAGAATGGATACATTCGTGCAAATGAATTAGAATGGATCATACGAATGAGTAAGAATGGATCGTACGAATGAGTAAGAAAGGATCGTACGAATGAATTAGAATAGATCGTACGAATGAATTAGAATGGATCGTACGAATGAATTAGAATGGATACATTCGTGCGAATGAATTAGAATGGATCGGGCGAATGAATTAGATTGGATCGTACGAATGAACTAGAATGGATACATTCGTGCGAATGAATTAGAATGGATCGTACAAATGAATTAGAATGGATCGTACGAATGAATTAGAATGGATCTTACGAATGAATTAGAATGGATCGTACGAATGAATTAGAATGGATCGTACGAATGAATTAGAATGGATACATTCGTGCGAATGAATTAGAATGGATCGGACGAATGAATTAGAATGGATCGTACGAATGAATTAGAATGGATCAAATGAATGAATTAGAATGGTTACATTCATGCGAATGAATTAGAATGGTTCGTACGAATGGATTAGAATGGATCGTACGAATGGATTAGAATGGATACATTCAAGCGAATGAATTAGAATGGATCGTACGAATAAATTAGAATGAATCGTACGAATGGATTAGAATGGGTCCTACGAATGGATTTGAATGGATACCTTTGTGCATATGAATTAGAATGGATCGTACTAATAAATTAGAATGGATCATATTAATGAATTAGAATGGATCGTACGAATGAATTAGAATGGATACATTCGTGCGAATGAATTAGAATGGATCGTGCGAATCCATTAGACTGGATCGTGCGAATGAATAAGAATGGATCATACGAATGAATTAGAATGGATCATACGAATTAGAATGAATTAGAATGAATCGTATGAATTAGAATGGATCGTACGAATGAATCAGAATGGATCGTACGAATAAATTAGAATGGATCGTACGAATGAATTAGAATGGATCGTGCGAATGAATTAGAATGGATCGTACCAATGAGTAATAATGAATCGTACGAATGAATAGAATGGATCGTATGAATGAATTAGAATGGATACATTCGTGTGAATGAATTCGAATGGATCGTATGAATGAATTAGAATAGATTTTGTGAAAGAATTAGAATGGATTAGAATGGATCGTACGAATGAATTAGAATCGATACATTCGTGCGAATGAATTAGAATGGATGTGACGAATGAATTAGAATGGATCGTACGAATGAATTAGAATGGATCGTACGAATGAATTAGAATAGATTGTACGAATCAATTAGAATGGATCAAATGAATGAATTTGAATGGTTACATTCATGCGAATGAATTAGAATGGATCGTACGAATGGATTAGAATGGATCGTACGAATGGATTAGAATGGATACATTCGTGCGAATGAATTAGAATGGATCGTACGAATGAATTAGAATGGATCTTACGAATGAATTAGAATGGATCGTACGAATGAATTAGAATGGATCGTACGAATGAATTAGAATGGATACATTCGTGTGAATGAATTAGAATGGTTCGGACGAATGAATTAGAATGGATCGTACGAATGAATTAGAATGGATCAAATGAATGAATTAGAATGGTTACATTCATGCGAATGAATTAGAATGGATCGTACGGAATAAATTAGAATGGATTTTATGAATGAATTAGAATGGATACATTCGTGCGAATGAATTAGAATGGATCGTACAAATGTATCCATTCTAATTCATTTGTGCTAATTCATTCGTACGATCCATTCTAATTCATTCCCACGATCCATTCTAATTTATTCATTCGTACGATCCATTCTAATTCATTCGTACGATCCATTCTAATTCATTCGCACGAATGTATCCATTCTAGTTCATTCGTACGATCCATTCTAATTCATTCGTACGATCCATTCTAATTCATTCGCACGATCCATTCTAATTCATTCGTACGATCAATTCTAATTCATTCGCACGAATGTATCCATTCTAATTCATTCATACGATCCATTCTAATTCATTCATACGATCCATTCTAATTCACTCATACGATCCATTCTAATACATTCATACGATCCATTCTAATTCATTTGCACGAATATATCCATTCTAATTCATTCGTACGATCCATTCTAATTCCTTCGTACGATTCATTCTAATTCATTCGTACGATCTATTCTAATTCATCCGAACGATCCATTCTAATTCATTCGTACGATCCATTCTAATTCCTTCGTACGATCCATTCTAATTCATTCGTACGATCCATTCTAATTCATTCGTACAATCTATTCTAATTCATTCGTACGAATGGATACATTCGTGTGAATGATTAGAATGGATCGTACGAATAAGTAAGAATGGATCGTACGAATGAAATAGAATGGATTGCACGAATGAATTAGAATGGATCGTACGAATGAATTAGAATGGATCGTGTGAAAGAATTAGAATGGATTGTATGAATGAATTAGAATGGATCGTACGAATGAATTAGAATGGATCGTACAAAGGAATTAGAATGGATCGTACGCATTCGTACGATCCATTCTAATTCCTTCGTACGATCCATTCTAATTCATTCGTACGATCCATTCTAATTCATTCGCGCAATCTATTCTAATTCATTCGTACGATCCATTCTAATTCATTCGTACAATCCATTCTAATTCATTCATACAATCCATTCTAATTTATTCGCACAAATGTATCCATTCTAATTCATTCGTACGATCCATTCTAATTCATTCGCACAATCTATTCTAATTCATTCTAATTCATTCGCACGAATGTATCCATTCTAATTCATTCATACGATCGATTCTACTTCATTCGTACTATCCGTTCTAATTCACTCATACGATCCATTCTAATTCATTCATACGATCCATTCTAATTCATTTGCACGAATATATCCATTCTAATTCATTCGTACGATCCATTCTAATTCTTTCGTACGATCCATTCTAATTCCTTCGTACGATCCATTCTAATTCCTTCGTACGATCCATTCTATTTCATTCGTATGATCCATTCTAATTCCTTCGTACGATCCATTCTAATTCATTCGTATGATCTATTCTTATTCATTCGCACGATCCAGTCTAATTGATTCGCACGATCCATTCTAATTCATTCGCACGAATGTATCCATTCTAATTCATTCGTACGATCCATTCTAATTCATTAATATGATCCATTCTAATTCATTCGTACGATCCATTCTAATTCATATGCACAAAGGTATCCATTCTAATCCATTCGTAGGATCCATTCTAATCCATTCGTACGATCCATTCTAATTCATTCATACTATCCATTCTAATTCATTCGCTCGAATGTATCCATTCGTACGATCCATTCTAATCCATTCGTACGATCCATTCTAATTCATTCGCAAGAAGTAGAATGGATCGTACGAATGAATTAGAATGGATCGTATGAATGAATTAGAATGGATACATTCGTGCGAATGAATTAGAATTGATCGTACGAATGAATTAGAATGGATCGTGTGAATGAATTAGAATGGATCATACGATGAATTAGAATGGTTCGTACGAATGAACTAGAATGGATACATTCGTGCGAATGAATTAGAATGGATCGTACGAATGAATTAGAATGGATCGTATGAATGAATTAGAATGGATCTTACGAATAAATTAGAATGGATCGTACGAATGAATTAGAATGGATCGTACGAATGAATTAGAATGGATACATTCGTGCGAATGAATTAGAATGGATCGTACAAATGTATCCATTCTAATTCATTTGTGCTAATTCATTCGTACGATCCATTCTAATTCATTCCCACGATCCATTCTAATTTATTCATTCGTACGATCCATTCTAATTCATTCGTACGATCCATTCTAATTCATTCGCACGAATGTATCCATTCTAGTTCATTCGTACGATCCATTCTAATTCATTCGTACGATCCATTCTAATTCATTCGCACGATCCATTCTAATTCATTCGTACGATCAATTCTAATTCATTCGCACGAATGTATCCATTCTAATTCATTCATACGATCCATTCTAATTCATTCATACGATCCATTCTAATTCACTCATACGATCCATTCTAATACATTCATACGATCCATTCTAATTCATTTGCACGAATATATCCATTCTAATTCATTCGTACGATCCATTCTAATTCCTTCGTACGATTCATTCTAATTCATTCGTACGATCTATTCTAATTCATCCGTACGATCCATTCCAATTCATTCGTACGATCCATTCTAATTCCTTCGTACGATCCATTCTAATTCATTCGTACGATCCATTCTAATTCATTCGTACAATCTATTCTAATTCATTCGTACGAATGGATACATTCGTGTGAATGATTAGAATGGATCGTACGAATAAGTAAGAATGGATCGTACGAATGAAATAGAATGGATTGCACGAATGAATTAGAATGGATCGTACGAATGAATTAGAATGGATCGTGTGAAAGAATTAGAATGGATTGTATGAATGAATTAGAATGGATCGTACGAATGAATTAGAATGGATCGTACGAAGGAATTAGAATGGATCGTACGCATTCGTACGATCCATTCTAATTCCTTCGTACGATCCATTCTAATTCATTCGTACGATCCATTCTAATTCATTCGCGCAATCTATTCTAATTCATTCGTACGATCCATTCTAATTCATTCGTACGATCCATTCTAATTCATTCATACAATCCATTCTAATTTATTCGCACAAATGTATCCATTCTAATTCATTCGTACGATCCATTCTAATTCATTCGCACAATCTATTCTAATTCATTCATACGATCTATTCTAATTCATTCGCACGAATGTATCCATTCTAATTCATTCATACGATCGATTCTACTTCATTCGTACTATCCGTTCTAATTCACTCATACGATCCATTCTAATTCATTCATACGATCCATTCTAATTCATTTGCACGAATATATCCATTCTAATTCATTCGTACGATCCATTCTAATTCTTTCGTACGATCCATTCTAATTCCTTCGTACGATCCATTCTAATTCCTTCGTACGATCCATTCTATTTCATTCGTATGATCCATTCTAATTCCTTCGTACGATCCATTCTAATTCATTCGTATGATCTATTCTTATTCATTCGCACGATCCAGTCTAATTGATTCGCACGATCCATTCTAATTCATTCGCACGAATGTATCCATTCTAATTCATTCGTACGATCCATTCTAATTCATTAATATGATCCATTCTAATTCATTCGTACGATCCATTCTAATTCATATGCACAAAGGTATCCATTCTAATCCATTCGTAGGATCCATTCTAATCCATTCGTACGATCCATTCTAATTCATTCATACTATCCATTCTAATTCATTCGCTCGAATGTATCCATTCGTACGATCCATTCTAATCCATTCGTACGATCCATTCTAATTCATTCGCAAGAAGTAGAATGGATCGTACGAATGAATTAGAATGGATCGTATGAATGAATTAGAATGGATACATTCGTGCGAATGTATTAGAATTGATCGTACGAATGAATTAGAATGGATCGTGTGAATGAATTAGAATGGATCGTACGATGAATTAGAATGGTTCGTACGAATGAACTAGAATGGATACATTCGTGCGAATGAATTAGAATGGATCGTACGAATGAATTAGAATGGATCGTATGAATGAATTAGAATGGATCTTACGAATAAATTAGAATGGATCGTACGAATGAATTAGAATGGATCGTACGAATGAATTAGAATGGATACATTCGTGCGAATGAATTAGAATGGATCGGACGAATGAATTAGAATGGATCATACGAATGAATTAGAATGGATCAAATGAATGAATTAGAATGGTTTCATTCATGCGAATGAATTAGAATGGATCGTACGAATGAATTAGAATGGATACATTCGTGCGAAAGAGTTAGAATAGATCGTATGAATGAATTAGAATAGATCCTATGAATGAATTAGAATGGATCGTGCGAATGAATTAGAATGGATCGTACGAATGAATTAGAATGGATCGTGCTAATGAATTAGAATTGATCGAACGAATGAATTAGCATGGATCGTGCTAATGAATTAGAATGGAACGTACGAATGAATTAGAATGGATCGTGTGAAAGAATTAGAATGGATTAGAATGGATCGTGTGAAAGAATTAGAATGAATTAGAATGGATCGTATGAATGAATTAGAATGGATTGTGCGAATGAATTAGAATGGACCGTACGAATGAATTAGAATGGATCGTATGAATGAATTAGAATGGATACATTCGTGCGAAGGAATTAGAATGGATCGGACGAATGAATTAGAATGGATCATACGAATGAATTAGAATGGATCAAATGAATGAATTAGAATGGTTACATTCATGCGAATGAATTCGAATGGATCGTACGAATGGATTAGAATGGATCGTACGAATGAATTAGAATGGATCATACGAATGAGTAAGAATGAATCGTACGAATGAATTAGAATGGATACATTTGTGCGAATGAATTAGAATGGATCGTACGAATGAATTAGAATGGATCGTACGAATGAATTAGAATGGATCTTACGAATGAATTATAATGGATCGTGTGAAAGAATTAGAATGGATTGTATGAATGAATTAGAATAGATCGTATGAATGAATTAGAATGGATCGTACGAATGAATTAGAATGGATCGTACGAATTAACTAGAATGGATACATTCGTGCGAATGAATTAGAATGGATCGTATGAATGAATTAGAATAGATTGTGCGAATGAATTAGAATGGATCGTACGAATGAATTAGAATGGATACATTCGTGCGAATAAATTAGAATGGATTGTATGAATGAATTAGAATGGATCGTACGAATGAATTAGAATGGATCGTACGAATGAATTAGAATAGATTGCGCGAATGAATTAGAATGGATCGTATGAATGAATTAGAATGGATCTTACGAAGGAATTAGAATGGATCGTACGAATGAATTAGAATGGATCTTACGAAGGAATTAGAATGGATCTTACGAATGCGTACGATCCATTCTAATTCCTTCGTACGATCCATTCTAATTCATTCGTACGATCCATTCTAATTCATTCATACAATCTATTCTAATTCTTTCACACGATCCATTCTAATTCATTCGTACGATCCATTCAAATTCATTCGTGCAATCCATTCTATTTCATTCGTACGATCCATTCTTACTTATTCGTACAATCCATTCTAATTCATTCACACAAATGTATCCATTCGTACGAATGAATTAGAATAGATTGTACGAATGAATTAGAATGGATCGTACGAAGGAATTAGAATGGATCGTACGAATGAATTAGAATGGATCGTACGAATGAATTAGAATGGATCGTGCGAATGAATTAGAATGGATCATACGAAGGAATTAGAATGGATCGTACGAATGAATTAGAATGGATATATTCGTGCAAATGAATTAGAATGGATCGTATGAATGTATTAGAATGGATCGTATGAGTGAATTAGAATGGATCGTACGAATGAATTAGAATGGATTGTTTGAATGAATTAGAATGGATCGTACGAATGAATTAGAATGGATGGTATGAATGAATTAGAATGGATCGTACGAATGAATTAGAATGGATCGTACGAATGAATTAGAATTGATCGTACGAATGAACTAGAATGGATACATTAGTGCGAATGAATTAGAATGGATCGTACGAATGAATTAGAATGGATCGTACGAATGGATTAGAATGGATCATACGAATGAATTAAAATGGATCGTGCGAATGAATTAGAATGGATCGAACGAATGAATTAGAATGGATATATTCGAGCGAATGAATTAGAATAGATCGTAGGAATGAAGTTGAATGGATCATACGAATGATTTAGAATGGATCGTACGAACGAATTAGAATGGATCGTACGAACGAATTAGAATGGATCATATGAACGAATTAGAATGGATCATACGAATGAATTAGAATGGATACATTCGAGCGAATGAATTAGAATGGATCGTACGAATGAATTAGAATAGATCATAGGAATGAATTAGAATGAATCGTGCAAATGAATTAGATTGGATACATTCGTGCGAATGAATTAGAATGGATCGTGCGAATGAATTAGAATGGATCGTACGAATGAATTAGAATGGATATATTTGAACGAATAAATTAGAATGGATCATACGAATGAATTAGAATGGATCGTACGAATGAATTAGAATGGAGAGTGCGAATGAATTAGAATGGATCGTACGAATGAATTAGAATGGATACATTCGTGCGAATGAAGTAGAATGGATCATACGAATAAGTAAGAATGGATCGTACGAATGAAATAGAATGGATTATACAAATGAATTAGAATGGATACATTCGTGCGAATGAATTAGAATGGATCGTATGTACGAATGAATTAGAATGGATACATTCGTGTGAATGAATTAGAATGGATCATACGAATGAATTAGAATGGATCGTATGAGTGAATTATAATGGATACGAAGGAATTAGAATGGATCGTACGAAGGAATTAGAATGGATCATACGAATGAAATAGAATGGATCGTACGAAGGAATTAGAATGGATCGTACGAAGGAATTAGAATGGATCGTACGAAGGAATTAGAATGGATCGTACGAATTAATTAGAATGGATATATTCGTGCAAATGAATTAGAATGGATCGTATGAATGAATTAGAATGGATCGTATGAGTGAATTAGAACGGATAGTACGAATGAAGTAGAATGGATCGTATGAATGAATTAGAATGGATACATTCGTGCGAATGAATTAGAATGGATCGTATGAATGAATTAGAATAGATTTTGTGAATGAATTAGAATGGATCGTATAAATGAATTAGAATGGATACATTCGTGCGAATGAATTAGAATGGATTGTATGAATGAATTAGAATGGATCGTACGAATGAACTAGAATGGATACATTCGTGCGAATGAATTAGAATGGATCGTACGAATGAATTAGAATGGATCGTACGAATGAATTAGAATGGATCGTACGAATGAATTAGAATGGATTGTGCGAATGAACTAGAATGGACCGTACGAATGAATTAGACGTACGAATGAATTAGAATGGATACATTCGTGCGAATAAATTAGAATGGATCATACGAATGAGTAAGAATGGATCGTCATTCTAATTCATTCGTATGAACCATTCTAATTCATTTGTATCCATTCTATTTCATTCGCACGATCCATTCTAATTCATTCGCGCAATCTATTCTAATTCATTCGTACGATCCATTCTAATTCATTCGTACGATCCATTCTAATTCATTCGCATGAATGTATCCATTCTAGTTCATTCGTACGATCCATTCTAATTCATTCATACAATCCATTCTAATTCATTCGCACGAATGTATCCATTCTAATTCATTCATACGATCCATTCTAATTCATTCACAAAATCTATTCTAATTCATTCATACGATCCATTCTAATTCATTCGCACGAATGTATTCATTCTAATTCATTCATACGATCCATTCTACTTCATTCGTACTATCCGTTCTAATTCACTCATACGATCCATTCTAATTCATTCATACGATCCATTCTATTTCATTTGCACGAATATATCCATTCTAATTCATTCGTACGATCCATTCTAATTCCTTCGTACGATCCATTCTAATTCCTTCGTACGATCCATTCTATTTTATTCGTATGATCCATTCTAATTCCTTCGTATCCATTCTAATTCACTCATACGATCCATTCTAATTCATTCGTACGATCCATTCTAATTCATTCTTTCCATTCGTACGAATGAATTAGAATGGATCGTACGAATGAATTAGAATGGATCGTACGAAGGAATTAGAATGGATCGTACGAATGACTTAGAATGGATATATTCGTGCAAATGAATTAGAATGGATCGTATGAATGTATTAGAATGGATCGTATGAGTGAATTAGAATGGATCGTACGAATGAATTAGAATGGATCGTATGAATGAATTAGAATGGATACATTCGTGTGAATGAATTAGAATGGATCGTATGAATAAATTAGAATAGATTTTGTGAATGAATTAGAACTGATCGTACGAATGAATTAGAATGGATACATTCGTGCGAATGAATTAGAATCGATTGTATGAATGAATTAGAATGGATCGTACGAATGAATTAGAATGGACCGTATGAGTGAATTAGAATGGATACGAAGGAATTAGAATGGATCGTACGAAGGAATTAGAATGGATCATACGAATGAAATAGAATGGATCGTACAAAGGAATTAGAATGGATCGTACGAAGGAATTAGAATGGATCGTACGAATGAATTAGAATGGATATATTCGTGCAAATGAATTAAAATGGATCGTATGAATGAATTAGAATGGATCATATGAGTGAATTAGAACGGATAGTACGAATGAAGTAGAATGGATCGTATGAATGAATTAGAATGGATACATTCGTGCGAATGAATTAGAATGGATCGTATAAATGAATTAGAATAGATTGTGCGAATGAATTAGAATGGATCGTACGAATGAATTAGAATGGATACATTCGTGCGAATAAATTAGAATGGATTGTATGAATGAATTAGAATAGATCGTACGAATGAATTAGAATGGATCGTACGAATGAATTAGAATAGATTGTGCAAATGAATTAGAATGGATCGTACGAATGAATTAGAATGGATCGTACGAAGGAATTAGAATGGATCGTAGGAATGAATTAGAATGGATCGTACGAATGAATTAGAATGGATCGTACGATTGAATTATAATGGATCATACGAATGAGTAAGAATGGATCGTATGAATGAATTAGATTGGATCGTACGATCTATTCTAATTCATTAGCAAGGATCATGCTAATGAATTTGAATGGAATATACGAATGAATTAGAATGGATCGTAGAATGGATCGTACGAATGAATTAGAATGAATTAGAATGGATCGTACGAATGAATTAGAATAGATCATAGGAATGAATTAGAATGGATCGTGCAAATGAATTAGAATGGATACATTCGTGCGAATGAATTAGAATAGATCGTGCGAATGAATTAGAATGGATCGTACGAATAAATTAGAATGGATATATTTGAACGAATAAATTAGAATGGATCATACGAATGAATTAGAATGGATCGTACGAATGAATTAGAATGGATAGTGCAAATGAATTAGAATCGATCATACGAATGAATTAGAATGGATCGTACGAATGAATTAGAATGGATCATACGAATGAGTAATAATGGATCGTATGAATGAATTAGAATTGATCGTACAAATGAATTAGAATGGATCGAACGAATAAATTAGAATGGATACATTCGTCCGAATGAATTAGACTGGATCATACGAATGAGTAAAAATGGATCATACGAATGAAATAGAATAGATTGTATGAATGAATTAGAATGGATCCTAGTACGATCCATTCTAATTCATTCGTATGATCCATTCTAATTCATTCATAAAATCCATTCTAATTCTTTCACACGATCCATTCTAATTCATTCGTACGATCCATTCTAATTCATTCGTGCAATCCATTCTATTTCATTCGTACGATCCATTCTTACTCATTCGTACGATCCATTCTAATTCATTCACACGAATGTATCCATTCGTACGAATGAATTAGAATAGATTGTACGAATGAATTAGAATGGATCGTACAAATGAATTAGAATGGATCGTACGAAGGAATTAGAATGGATCGTATGAATGAATTAGAATGGATCGTACGAATGAATTAGAATAGATCGTACGAATGAATTAGAATGGATCGTACGAAGGAATTAGAATGGATCGTACGAATGAATTAGAATAGATCGTGTGAAAGAATTAGAATGGATTGTATGAATGAATTAGAATAGATCATATGAATGAATTAGAATGGATCGTACGAATGATTTAGAATGGATCATACGAATGAATTAGAATGGATCATACGAATGAATTAGAATGGATACATTCGTGCGAATGAATTAGAATGGATACATTCGTGCGAAAGAATTAAAATTGATCGTATGAATGAATTAGAATAGATCCTATGAATGAATTAGAATGGATCGTGCGAAAGAATTAGAATGGATCGTACGAATGAATTAGAATGGATCGTGCTAATGAATTAGAATTGATCGAACGAATGAATTAGCATGGATCGTGCTAATGAATTAGAATGGAACGTACGAATGAATTAGAATGGATCGTGTGAAAGAATTAGAATGGATTGTATGAATGAATTAGAATGAATTCGTACGATCCATTCGAATTTATTCGCACGATCCATTCTAATTCATTCATACGATCCATTCTAATTCATTCGTACGATCCATTCTTATTCATTCGCACAAATGTATCCATTCTAATTCATTCATACGATCCATTCTAATTCATTCGCACGATCCATTCTAATTCATTCGTACGATCCATTCTAATTCATTAGCACGATCCATGCTAATTCATTCGTTCGATCAATTCTAATTCATTAGCACGATCCATTCTAATTCATTCGTACGATCCATTCTAATTCATTCGCACAAATGTATCCATTCTAATTCATTCGTACGATCCATTCTAATTCATTTGCACGATCCATTCTAATTCATTCGTACGATCCATTCTAATTCTTTTATTCGATCCATTCTAATTCATTCGTACGATCCATTCTAATTCATTTGCACGATCCATTCTAATTCATTCATAGGATCCATTCTAATTCATTCATACGATCTATTCTAATTCTTTCGCACAAATGTATCCATTCTAATTCATTCTCACGAATGGATCCATTCTAATTCATTCGTACGATCCATTCGATCTTATGAATGAATTAGAATGGATCGTACGAACGAATTAGAATGGATCGTACGAATAAATTAGGATGGATACATTCGTCCGAATGAATTAGAATGGATCATACGAATGAGTAAGAATGGATCGTGCGAATGAATTAGAATGGATCGTGCGAATGAATTAGAATGGATACATTTGTGCGAATGAATTAGAATGGATCGTATGAATGAATTAGAATGGATCGTACGAATGAATTAGAATGGATCGTGCGAATGAATTAGAATGGATCGTACGAATGAATTAGAATGGATGGATCGTGCGAATGAATTAAATGGATCGTACGAATAAATTAGAATGCATATATTCGTCCGAATGATTTAGAATGGATCATACGAATGAGTAAGAATGGATCGTACGAATGAAATAGAATAGATTGTACGAATGAATTAGAATGGATCCTACGAATGAATTAGAATGGATCGTGTGAAAGAATTAGAATGGATTGTATGAATGAATTAGAATGGATCGTATGAATGAATTAGAATGGATCGTGCGAATGAATTCGAATGGATCGTACGATACATTCTAATTCATTCATACAATCCATTCTAATTCATTCGCTCGAATGTATCCATTCTAATCCATTCGTACGATCCCTTCTAATCCATTCGTACGATCCATTCTAATTCATTCGCATGAATATAACCATTCTAATTCATTCATTTGATCCATTCTAATTCATTCGTACGATCCATTCTAATTTATTCGTCCGATCCATTTTAATTCATTCGCACGAATGTATCCATTCTAATTCATTCGTACAATCCATTCTAATTCATTCGTACGATCCATTCTAATTCATTCGTAAGATCCATTCTAATTCATTCCCACGTTCCATTCTAATTTATTCGTACGATCCATTCTAATTCATTCGTACGATCTATTCTAATTCATTCGTACGATCCATTCTAATTCATTCTAATCCATTCGTACGATCCATTCTAATTCATTCGCATGAATATAACCATTCTAATTCATTCATTTGATCCATTCTAATTCATTCGTACGATCCATTCTAATTCATTCGTCCGATCCATTTTAATTCATTCGCACGAATGTATCCATTCTAATTCATTCGTACAATCCATTCTAATTCATTTGTACGATCTATTCTAATTCATTCGTACGATCCATTCTAATTCATTCGTACGATCCATTCTAATTCCTTCGTACGATCCTTTCTAATTCATTCATACAATCCATTCTAATTCTTTCACACGATCCATTCTAATTCATTCGTACGATCCATTCTAATTCATTCGTACAATCCATTCTAATTCATTCGTACGATCCATTCTAATTCATTCGTAAGATCCATTCTAATTCATTCCCACGATCCATTCTAATTTATTCGTACGATCCATTCTAATTCATTCGTACGATCCATTCTAATTCATTCGTACGATCCATTCTAATTCACTCATACGATCCATTCTAATACATTCATACGATCCATTCTAATTCATTTGCACGAAAATATCCATTCTAATTCATTCGTACGATCCATTCTAATTCATTCGTACAATCTATTCTGATTCATTCGTACAAATGGATACATTCGTGTGAATGAATTAGAATGGATCGTACGAATGAGTAAGAATGAATCGTACGAATGAAATAGAATGGATTGCACGAATGAATTAGAATGGATCGTACGAATGAATTAGAATAGATCGTACGAATGAATTAGAATAGATCCATTCTAATTCATTCGTAAGATCCATTCTAATTCTTTAGTACGATCCATTCTAATTCATTCGTACGATCCATTCTAATTCATTCGCACGAATGTATCCATTCTAGTTCATTCGTACGATCCATTCTAGTTCATTCATACGATCCATTCTAATTCATTCATACGATCTATTCTAATTCATTCATACAATCCATTCTAATTCTTTCACACGATCCATTCTAATTCATTCGTACGATCCATTCTAATTCATTCGCACAATCCATTCTATTTCATTCGTACGATCCATTCTTACTCATTCGTATGATCCATTCTAATTCATTCGCACGAATGTATCCATTCTAATCCATTCGTACGATCCATTTTAATCCATTCGTACGATCCATTCTAATTCATTCGCATGAATGTAACCATTCTAATTCATTCATTTGATCCATTCTAATTCATTTGTACGATCCATTCTAATTCATTCGTCCGATCCATTCTAATTCATTCACACGAATGTATCCATTCTAAACCATTCATACGATCCATTCTAATTTATTCGTATGATCCATTCTAATTTATTCGTATGATCCATTCTAATTCATTCATAAGATCCATTCTAATTCATTCGTACGATCCATTCTAATTCATTCGTAAGATCCATTCTAATTCATTCGTACGATCCAGTCTAATTCATTCGTACGATCCATTCTAATTCATTCGCACGATCCATTCTAATTCATTTGTACGATCCATTCTAATTCATTCATACGATCCATTCTAATTCATTCGTACGATCCATTCTAATTCATTCGCACAAATATATCCATTCTAATTCATTCGTATGATCCATTATAATTCATTCGCACGATCCATTCTAATTCATTCGTACGATCCATTCTAATTCTTTCACACGATCCATTCTAATTCATTCATACGATCCATTCTAATTCATTCGCACGATCCATTCTAATTCATTGATACGATCCATTCTAATTCATTCATACAATGCATTCTAATTCTTTCACACGATCCATTCTAATTCTTTCGTACGATCCATTCTAATTCATTCGTACAATCCATTCTATTTCATTTGTATGAACCATTCTTACTCATTCGTATGATCCATTCTAATTCATTCGTACGATCCATTCTAATTCATTCGTACGATCCATTCTAATTCATTTGTACGATCCATTCTAATTCTTTCACACGATCCATTCTAATTCATTCGTAGAATCCATTCTAATTCATTCGTACAATCTATTCTATTTCATTCGTACGATCCATTCTTACTCATTCTTATGATCCATTCTAATTCATTCGGACGAAAGTATCCATTCTTATTTATTCGTACGATCCATTCTAATTCATTCGTACTATCCATTCTAATTCATTCGTACGATCCATTCTTACTCATTCGTATGATCCATTCTAATTCATTCGTACGATCCATTCTAATTCATTTGTACGATCCATTCTAATTCATTCTCACAATCTATTCTAATTCATTCGTACGATCCATTCTAATTCATTCGTACGATCGTACGAATGAATTAGAATGGATCATACGGAATGAATTAGAATGGATTGTATGAATGAATTAGAATGGATACATTCGTGCGAATGAATTAGAATGGATCACACGAATGAGTAAGAATGGATCGTACGAATGAAATAGAATGGATTGTACGAATGAATTAGAATGGATCGTACAAATGAATTAGAATGGATCGTACGATCATACAATCCATTCTAATTCATTCCGTACGATCCATTCTAATTCATTCGTACGATCCTTACTATTTCATTCGTACGATCCATTCTTACTCATTGGTACGATCCATTCTAATTCATTCGCACGAATGTATCCATTCTAATTCATTCGTACGAATCCATTCTAATTCATTCGTACGATCCATTCTAATACATTCATGCGATCCATTCTAATTCATTTGCACGAATATATCCATTCTAATTCATTCGAACTATCCATTCTAATTCCTTCGTACGATCCATTCGAATTCATTCGTACGATCTATTCTAATTCATTCGTAAGATCCATTCTAATTCATTCTTACGATCCATTCTAATTCATTCATATGATCCATTCTAATTCATTCGCATGAAAGTATCCATTCTAGTTCATTCGTATGATCCATTCTAATTCATTCGTACGATCCATTCTAATTCATTCGCACGATCCATTCTAATTCATTCGTACGATCAATTCTAATTCATTCGCACGAATGTATCCATTCTAATTCATTCGTACGATCCTGAATTAGAATGGATCGTACGAATGAATTAGAATGGATACCTTTGTGCATATGAATTAGAATGGATCGTACGAATGAATTAGAATGGATCATATTAATGAATTAGAATGGATCGTACGAATGAATTAGAATGGATACATTCGTCCGAATGAATTAGAATGGATCATACGAATGAGTAAGAATGGATCGTACGAATGAAATAGAATAGATTGTACGAATGAATTAGAATGGATCCTACGAATGAATTAGAATGGATCGTGTGTAAGAATTAGAATGGATTGTATGAATGAATTAGAATGGATCGTACGAATGAATTAGAATGGATCGTGCGAATGAATTCGAATGGATTGTACGAATTCATTCTAATTCATTCATACAATCCATTCTAATTCTTTCACACGATCCATTCTAATTCATTCGTACGTTCCATTCTAATTCATTAGCACGATCCATGCTAATTCATTCGTTCGATCAATTCTAATTCATTAGCACGATCCATTCTAATTCATTCGTATGATCCATTCTAATTCATTCGCACGATCCATTCTAATTCATTCATAGGATCCATTCTAATTCATTCATACGATCTATTCTAATTCTTTCGCACGAATGTATCGATTCTAATTCATTCGCACGAATGTATCCATTCTAATTCATTCGTACGATCCATTCTAATTCATTCGTATGATCCATTCGAATTCATTCGCACGATCCATTCTAATTCATTCATATGATCCATTCTAATTCATTCATACAGTCCATTCTAATTCTTTCACACGATCCATTCTAATTCATTCGTACGATCCATTCTAATTCATTCGTACAATCCATTCTATTTCATTCGTACGATCCATTCTTACTCATTCGTATGGTCCATTCTAATTCATTCGTATGATCCATTCTAATTCATTCGTACGATCCATTCTAATTCATTCGTACGATCCATTCTAATTCATTCGTACGATCCATTCTAATTCATTCGCACGAATGTATCCATTCTAGTTCATTCGTATGATCCATTCTAATTCATTCGTACGATCCATTCTAATTCATTCGCACGATCCATTATAATTCATTCGTACGATCCATTCTAATTCATTCATACGATCCATTCTAATTCATTCGTACGATCCATTCTAATACATTCGTACAATCCATTCTAATTCATTCTCACGAATGTATCCATTCTAGTTCATTCGTACGATCCATTCTAATTCATTCGTACGATCCATTCTAATTCATTCGCACGATCCATTCTAATTCATTCGTACGATCCATTCTAATTCATTCATACGATCCATTCTAATTCATTCGTACGATCCATTCTAATACATTCGTACAATCTATTCTAATTCATTCGTACGAATGGATACATTCGTGTGAATGAATTAGAATGGATCGTACGAATGAATTAGAATGGATCGTGTGAAAGAATTAGAATGGATTGTATGAATGAATTAGAATAGATTGTACGAAGGAATTAGAATGGATCGTACGAATGAATTAGTATGGATCGTACGAATGAATTAGAATAGATCGTACGAATGAATTAGAATGGATCGTACGAATGAATTAGAATGGATCGTGTGAAATTAGAATGGATCGTACGAATGAATTAGAATGGATCGTACGAATGAATTATAATGGATCGTACGAATGAATTAGAATGGATCGTGCTAATGAATTAGAATTGATCGAACGAATGAATTAGCATGGATCGTGCATTCGTACGATCCATTCTAATTCATTCGTAAGATCCATTCTAATTCATTCGTACGATCCATTCTAATTCATTCGTACGATCCATTCTAATTCATTCGCACGAATATATCCATTCTAGTTCATTCGTACGATCCATTCTAATTCATTCGTACGATCCATTCTAATTCATTCACATGATCTATTCTAATTCATTCATACAATCCATTCTAATTTTTTCACACGATCCATTCTAATTCATTCGTACGATCCATTCTAATTCATTCGCACAATCCATTCTATTTCATTCGTACGATCCATTCTTACTCATTCGTATGATCCATTCTAATTCATTCGCACGAATGTATCCATAATGGATCATACGAATGAGTAAGAATGGATCGTACGAATGAAATAGAATGGATTGTGCGAATGAATTAGAATGGACCGTACGAATGAATTAGAATAGATACATTCGTGCGAATGAATTAGAATGGATCGGACGAATTAATTAGAATGGATCGGACGAATGAATTAGAATGGATCGTACGAATGAATTAAATTGGATCGTAGGAATAAATTAGAATGGATACATTCGTCCGAATGAATTAGAATGGATCATACGAATGAGTAAGAATGGATCGTACGAATGAAATAGAATAGATTGTACGAATGAATTAGAATGGATCCTACGAATGAATTAGAATGGATCGTATGAATGAATTAGAATGGATCGTACGAATGAATTAGAATGGATCGTACGAATGAATTAGAATAGATCGTACGAATGAATTAGAATGGATCGTACGAAGGAATTAGAATGGATCGTACGAATGAATTAGAATGGATATATTCGTGCAAATGAATTAGAATGGATCGTATGAATGTATTAGAATGGATCGTATGAGTGAATTAGAATGGATCGTACGAATGAATTAGAATGGATTATATGAATGAATTAGAATGGATCGTACGAATGAATTAGAATGGATCATACGAATTAATTAGAATGGATCATACGAATGAATGAGAATTGATCGTACGAATGAATTAGACTGGATCCTATGAATGAATTAGACTGGATCGTACGAATGAATTAGAATGGATCGTACGAATGAATTAGAATGGATCTTACGAATGAATTAGAATGGATCGTACGAATGAATTAGAATGGATCGTACGAATGAATTAGAATGGATCGTACGAATGAATTAGAATGGATCGTACGAATGGATTAGAATGGATCCTACGAATGGATTACAATGGATACCTTTGTGCATATGAATTAGATTGGATCGTACGAATGAATTAGAATGGATCATATTAATAAATTAGAATGGATCGTACGAATGAATTAGAATGGATACATTCGTGCGAATGAATTAGAATGGATCGTGCGAATCCATTAGACTGTATCATGCGAATGAATAAGAATGGATCATACGAATGAATTAGAATGGATCGTACGAATTAATTAGAATGGATACATTCGTGTGAATGAATTAGAATGGATTGTATGAATGAATTAGAATTGATCGTACGAATGAATTAGTATGGATCATACGAATTAATTAGAATGGATCATACGAATGAATTAGAATGGATCGTACGAATGAATTAGAATGGATCGTACGAATGAACTAGAATGGATCGTACGAATGAAATAGAATGGATCGTGCGAATGAATTAGAATGGATACATTCGTGCGAATGAATTAGAATGGATACATTCGTGGAAAAGAATTAGAATAGATCGTATGAATGAATTAGAATGGATCCTATGAATGAATTAGAATGGATCGTGTGAATGAATTAGAATGGATCGTACGAATGAATTAGAATGGATCGTGTGAAAGAATTAGAATGGATCGTACGAATGAATTAGAATCGATCGTGCGAATGAATTAGAATGGATCGTACGAATGAATTAGAATGGATACATTTGTGCGAATGAATTATAATGGATCGTACGAGCGAATTAGAATGGTTACATTCGTGCGAATGAATTAGAATGGATCGTACGAATGAATTACAATGGATCATACGAATGAGTAAGAATGGATCGTACGAACGAATTAGAATGGATCGGACGAATGAATTAGAATGGATCGTGCGAATGAATTAGAATGGATCGTACGAATGAATTAGAATGGATACATTTGTGCGAATGAATTAGAATGGATCATACGAATGAATTAGAATGGATCATATGAATGAATTAGAATGGATCGTACGAATGAATTAGAATGGATCGTGCGAATGAATTAGAATGGATCGTACGAATGAATTAGAATGGATCGTACGAATGAACTAGAATGGATACATTCGTGTGAATGAATTAGAGTGGATCGTACGAATGAATTAGAATGGATCGTACGAATGAATTAGAATGGATCAAATGAATGAATTAGAATGGTTTCATTCATGCGAATGAATTAGAATGGATCGTACGAATGAATTAGAATGGATCATACGAATGGATTAGAATGGATACATTCGTGCGAATGAATTAGAATGGATTGTATGAATGAATTAGAATGGATCGTACGAATGAATTAGAATAGATCGTATGAGTGAATTAGAATGGATACGAAGGAATTAGAATGGATCGTATGAAGGAATTAGAATGGATAATACGAATGAAATAGAATGGATCGTACGAAGGAATTAGAATGGATCGTACGAAGGAATTAGAATGGATATATTCGTGCAAATGAATTAGAATGGATCGTATGAATGAATTAGAATGGATCGTATGAGTGAATTAGAACGGATAGTACGAATGAAGTAGAATGGATCGTATAAATGAATTAGAATGGATACATTCGTGCGAATGAATTAGAATGGATCATATGAATGAATTAGAATAGATTGTGCGAATGAATTAGAATGGATACATTCGTGCGAAAAAATTAGAATGGATTGTATGAATGAATTAGAATGGATCGTACGAATGAATTAGAATGGATCGTACGAAAGAATTAGAATAGATTGCGCGAATGAATTAGAATGGATTGTGCGAATGAAATAGAATGGATACAAATGAATTAGAATGGATCATACGAATGAATTAGAATGACGATCCATTCTTACTCATTCGTATGATCCATTCTAATTTATTCGCACGAATGTATCCATTCTAATTCATTCGTACGTCTAATTCATTCGTACGGTCCATTCTAATTCATTCGCACAATCCATTCTATTTCATTTGTACGATCCATTCTTACTCATTCGTATGATCCATTATGGATACATTCGTGCGAATGAATTAGAATGGATCATACGAATGAGTAAGAATGGATCGTACGAATGAAATAGAATGGATTGTGCGAATGAATTAGAATGGATCGTACGAATGAATTAGAATGGATCGTGTGAAAGAATTAGAATGGATTGTATGGCTGAATTAGAATAGATCGTATGAATGAATTAGAATGGATCGTACGAATGAATTAGAATGGATCGTACGAATGAATTAGAATTGATACATTCGTGCGAATGAATTAGAATGGATACATTCGTGCGAAAGAATTAGAATAGATCGTATGAATGAATTAGAATGGATCCTACGAATGAATTAGAATGGATCGTGCGAATGAATTAGAATGGATCGTACGAATGAATTAGAATGGATCGTGCTAATGAATTAAAATTGATCGAACGAATGAATTAGCATGCATCGTGCTAATGAATTAGAATGGAACGTACGAATGAATTAGAATGGATCGTGTGAAAGAATTAGAATGGATTGTATGAATGAATTAGAATGAATTTGTACGATCCATTCGAATTCATTCGCACGATCCATTCTAATTCATTCATACGATCCATTCTAATTCATTCATACAATCCATTCTAATTCTTTCACACGATCCATTCTAATTCATTCGTAGGATCCATTCTAATTCATTCGTACAATCTATTCTATTTCATTCGTACGATCCAGTCTAATTCATTCGTCCGATCCATTCTAATTCGTACGAATGAATTAGAATGAATTCGTACGATCCATTCGAATTCATTCGCACGATCCATTCTAATTCATTCGTATGATCCATTCTAATTTATTCGTACGATCCATTCTAATTCATTCGTACGGTCCATTCTAATTCATTCGTACGATCCATTCTAATTTATTCGTCCGATCCATTCTAATTCATTCGCACGAATGTATCCATTCTAATTTATTCGTACGTTCCATTCTAATTCATTCGTACGATCCATTCTAATTCATTCGTAAGATCCATTCTAATTCATTCGTACGATCCATTCTAAATCATTCGTACGATCCATTCTAATTCATTCGCACGAATGTATCCATTCTAGTTCATTCGTACGATCCATTCTAATTCATTCGTACGATCCATTCTAATTCATTCGCACGATCCATTCTAATTCATTCGTACGATCCATTCTAATTCATTCGTACGATCCATTCTAATTCATTCGCACAAATGTATCCATTCTAATTCATTCGTACGATCCATTCTAATTCATTCGCACGATCCATTCTAATTCATTCGTACGATCCATTCTAATTCTTTCACATGATCCATTCTAATTCATTCGTACGATCCATTCTAATTCATTCGCACGATCCATTCTAATTCATTCGTACGATCCATTCTAATTCATTCATACGATCCATTCTAATTCATTCGTACGATCCATTCTAATTCATTCGCACAAATTTATCCATTCTAATTCATTCGTACGATCCATTCTAATTCATTCGCACGATCCACTCTAATTCATTCGTACGATCCATTCTATTTCATTCATACAATCCATTCTAATTCATTCATACGATCCATTCTAATTCACTCATGCAATCCATTCTAATACATTCATACGATCCATTCTAATTCATTTGCACGAATATATCCATTCTAATTCATTCGTACGATCCATTCTAATTCCTTCGTACGATCCATTCTAATTCATTCGTACGATCTATTCTAATTCATTCGTATGATCCATTCTAATTCATTCGTACGATCCATTCTAATTCCATCGTACGATCCATTCTAATTCATTCGTACGATCCATTCTAATTCATTCGTACAATCTATTCTAATTCATTCGTACGAATGGATACATTCGTGTGAATGAATTAGAATGGATCGTACGAATGAGTAAGAATGGATCGTACGAATGAAATAGAATGGATTGCACGAATGAATTAGAATGGATCGTACGAATGAATTAGAATGGATTGTGTGAAAGAATTAGAATGGATTGTATGAATGAATTAGAATGGATCGTACGAATGAATTAGAATGGATCGTACGAAGGAATTAGAATGGATCGTACGAATGAATTAGAATGGATCGTACGAATGAATTAGAATAGATCGTACGAATGAATTAGAATGGATCGTACGAATGAATTAGAATTGATCGTACGAATGAATTAGAATGGATCGTACGAAGGAATTAGAATGGATCGTACGAATGAATTAGAATGGATATATTCGTGCAAATGAATTAGAATGGATCGTATGAATGTATTAGAATGGATCGTATGAGTGAATTAGAATGGATCGTACGAATGAATTAGAATTGATCGTACGAATGAATTAGAATGGATCGTGCGAATGAATTAGAATGGATCGTACGAATGAATTAGAATGGATCGTACGAATGAACTAGAATGGATATATTCGTGCGAATGAATTAGAATAGATCGTACGAATGAATTAGAATGGATCGTACGAATGAATTAGAATGGATACATTCGTGTGAATGAATTAGAATGGATCAGACGAATGAATTAGAATGGATTGTACGAATGAATTAGAATGGATCGTACGAATGAATTAGAATGGATCGTATGAATGAATTAGAATGGATACATTCGTGCGAATGAATTAGAATTGATCGTACGAATGAATTAGAATGGATCGTGCGAATGAATTAGAATGGATCGTACGAATGAATTAGAATGGATCGTACGAATGAACTAGAATGGATACATTCGTGCGAATGAATTAGAATGGATCGTACGAATGAATTAGAATGGATCGTACGAATGAATTAGAATGGATCTTACGAATGAATTTGAATGGATCGTACGAATGAATTAGAATGGATACATTAGTGCGAATGAATTAGAATGGATCGGACGAATGAATTAGAATGGATCGTATGAATGAATTAGAATGGATCAAATGAATGAATTAGAATGGTTACATTCATGCGAATGAATTAGAATGGATCGTACGAATGGATTAGAATGGATACATTCGAGCGAATGAATTAGAATGGATCGTACGAATGAATTAGAATTGATCGTACAAATGGATTAGAATGGATCCTACGAATGGATTAGAATAGATACCTTTGTGCATATGAATTAGAATGGATCGTACGAATGAATTAGAATGGATCATATTAATGAATTAGAATGGATCTTACGAATGAATTAGAATGGATACATTCGTGCACGATTCATTCTAATTCATTCGCACGAATGTATCCATTCTAATTCATTCGTACGATCCATTCTAATAAATTAATATGATCTATTCTAATTCATTCGTATGATCCATTCTAATTCATATGCACAAAGGTATCTATTCTAATTCATTCGTACGATCCATTCTAATTCAGGATCGTACGAATGAATTATAATGGATACATTCGTGCGAATGAATTAGAATTGATCGTACGAGTGAATTAGAATAGATCGTGCGAATGAATTAGAATGGATCGTACGAATGAACTAGAATGGATACATTCGTGCGAATGAATTAGAATGGATCGTACGATGAATTAGAATGGATCGTACGAATGAATTAGAATGGATTGTACGAATGAATTAGAATGGATCGTACGAATAAATTAGAATGGATACATTCGTGCGAATGAATTAGAATGGATCGGACGAATGAATTTGAATGGATCGTATGAATGAGTTAGAATGGATCAAATGAATGAATTAGAATGGTTACATTCATGCAAATGAATTAGAATGGATCGTATGAATCGATTAGAATGGATCGTACGAATGGATTAGAATGAATACATTCGAGCGAATGAATTAGAATGGATCGTATGAATGAATTAGAATGGATCGTACGAATGGATTAGAATGGATCCTACGAATGGATTAGAATGGATACCTTTGTGCATATGAATTAGAATGGATCATACGAATGAATTAGAATGGATCATATTAATGAATTAGAATGGATCGTACGAATGAATTAGAATGGATACATTCGTGCGAATGAATTAGAATGGATCGTGCGAATCAATTAGACTGGATCGTGCGAATGAATAAGAATAGAATGGATTGAATGAATTAGAATGGATCGTACGAATTAATTAGAATGGATACATTCGTGCGAATGAATTAGAATGGATTGTATGAATAAATTAGAATGGATCGTACAAATGAATTAGAATGGATCATATGAATTAATTAGAATGGATCATGCGAATGAATTAGAATGGATCGTACGAATGAATTAGAATGGATACATTCGTGCGAATGAATTAGAAAGGATTGTGCGAATGAATAAGAACAGATCGTGCGAATGAATTAGAATGGATCGTACGAATGAATTAGAATGGATCGTGCGAATGAATTAGAATGGATCGTACGAATGAATTAGATTGGATACATTTGTGCGAATGAATTAGAATGGATCGTACGAATGAATTAGAATGGATCGTATGAATGAATTAGAATGGATCGTACGAATGAATTAGAATGGATCGTGCGAATGAATTAGAATGGATCATACGAATGAATTAGAATGGATCGTACGAATGAACTAGAATGGATACATTCGTGCGAATGAATTAGAATGGATCGTACGAATGAATTAGAATGGATCGTACGAATGAATTAGAATGGATCTTACGAATGAATTAGAATGGATCGTACGAATGAATTAGAATGGATCGTACGAATGAATTAGAATGGATACATTCGTGCGAATGAATTAGAATGGATCGTATGAATGAATTAGAATGGATCGTACGAATGAATTAGAATGGATCGTACGAACAAATTAGAATGGATACATTCGTCCGAATGAATTAGAATGGATCATACGAATGAGTAAGAATGGATCGTACGAATGAAATAGAATAGATTGTACGAATGAATTAGAATGGATCCTACGAATGAATTAGAATGGATCGTGTGAAAGAATTAGAATGGATTGTATGAATGAATTAGAATGGATCGTATGAATGAATTAGAATGGATCGTGCGAATGAATTCGAATGGATTGTACGAATTCATTCTAATTCATTCATACAATCCATTCTAATTCTTTCACACGATCCATTCTAATTCATTCGTACGTTCCATTCTAATTCATTAGCACGATCCATGCTAATTCATTCATTCGATCAATTCTAATTCATTAGCACGATCCATTCTAATTCATTCGTACGATCCATTCTAATTCATTCGCACGATCCATTCTAATTCATTCATAGGATCCATTCTAATTCATTCATACGATCTATTCTAATTCTTTCGCACGAATGTATCCATTCTAATTCATTCGCACGAATGTATCCATTCTAATTCATTCGTACGATCCATTCTAATTCATTCGTACGATCCTTTCTAATTCATTCGTACGATCCATTCAAATTCATTCATATGATCTATTCTAATTAATTCATACAATCCATTCTAATTCTTTCACACGATCCATTCTAATTCATTCGTACGATCCATTCTAATTCATTCGCACAATCCATTCTATTTCATTCGTACGATCCATTCTTACTCATTGGTACGATCCATTCTAATTCATTCGCACGAATGTATCCATTCTAATTCATTCGTACGAATCCATTCTAATTCATTCAAACAATCCATTCTAATTCTTTCACACGATCCATTCTAATTCATTCGTAGGATCCATTCTAATTCATTCGTACAATCTATTCTATTTCATTCATACGATCCATTCTTACTCATTCGTATGATCCATTCTAATTCATTCAGATGAATGTATCCATTCTAATTTATTCGTACGATCCATTCTAATTCATTCGTACGATCCATTCTAATTCATTCGTACGATCCATTCTTACTCATTCGTACGATCCATTCTAATTCATTCGTACGATCCATTCTAATTCATTCGCACAATCTATTCTAATTCATTCGTACGATCCATTCTAATTCATTCGTACGATCGTACGAATGAATTAGAATGGATCGTACGGAATGAATTAGAATGGATTGTATGAACGAATTAGAATGGATACATTCGTGCGAATGAATTAGAATGGATCATACGAATGAGTAAGAATGGATCGTACGAATGTAATAGAATGGATTGTACGAATGAATTAG